>CAXITT010000798.1:135022-181892 GCA_964033795.1 Lymnaea stagnalis
ACACTTTCTACGCCCCTGGCACTTCCCTCCGTCCACACTTTCTACGCCCCTGGCTTTGCCCTCCGTCCACACTTTCTACGCCACTGGCTTTGCCCCCCGTCCACACTTTCTACGCCCCTGGCACTGCCCTCCCGAACATCTGACATTAAACCCCCCCCCCCCTCCTCCCCTAGGAAATTGAAAGAAACGCTGATTATTCTGAGTAGCTAACCTTTTCTAAAGTTATTTTTTAGGGGTGGTTGGATTATTTTAAAGTTCTGTCAAAGTAATTCAATAGTAGTGATGTAATCGAACACTTCTTTAATAAGTGAGACAAATGGCTTAACTGAAGGAACCTTAGGAGGCCAATGCTATGAGATATATATAATTTTTTTTTTATTGTTGCTCTCTCTCTCTGCCTCCTCCCCCCCCCACACACACTTTAAAAACAAAAAAAAAACAAAAAAAAACATTAAAAGTTAGAAGCTTCCGCACAAAATTATAAACAGGTGTGTGAATTTATCCAAACTTTTCTGGGTATCGCCATACAGGTCCCCTGCACAGAACCCTCCACCCTTCGTAGTCCTCCTTTCAGCTTCCCTCCACCTCCAATCAAAACATAAAACACGCAAACCCTTTTATATGGAAAAAAACAACAAACAAACAAAAAAAACAACGCAAAAAGAAAAAAGGGCAACCTCTTCCCATCCCCCTTTTCTGCACCAGTTTCTCCAGTTCAAGGTATCATCCTGTTTGGGAGTCGCCATTACTTGGCCATTTGTTACATAAGGGTCGCGGCACTACACAAAAGATTGGGAACCGCTAGGTTATCATTATGTTATTAAGCTATTTACTAGTGCTTTGAATCCTTCAACTTTGATGCCTTCGTGATCGCTACCGGTTCTATACATGCTCAACTGTGACGTCTTTATGATCGCTATCGGTTCTATAAATGCTCAACTGTGACGTCTTTATGGTCGCCACCGGTTCTATACATGCTCAACTGTGACGTCTTTATGATCGCTACCGGTTCTATTCATGCTCAACTGTGACGTCTTTATGATCGCTACCGGTTCTATACATGCTCAAGTGTGACGTCTTTATGATCGCTACCGGTTCTATACATGCTCAACTGTGACGTCTTTATGATCGCTACTGGTTCTATACATGCTCAACTGTGACGTCTTTATGATCGCTACCGGTTCTATACACGTTCAACTTTGATGCCTTCGTGGTTGCTACTGGTTCTATACACGTTCAACTTTGATGCCTTCGTGGTTGCTACTGGTTCTATACACGTTCAACTTTGATGCCTTCGTGGTTGCTACTGGTTCTATACATGTTCAACTTTGATACCTTCGTGGTTGCTACTGGTTCTATACACGTTCAACTTTGATGCCTTCGTGGTTGCTACTGGTTCTATACACGTTCAACTTTGATGCCTTCGTGGTTGCTACTGGTTCTATACATGTTCAACTTTGATACCTCCGTGGTTGCTACTGGTTCTGTACATGTTCAACTTTGATGCCTCCGTGGTTGCTACTGGTTCTGTACATGTTCAACTTTGATGCCTTCGTGGTGGCTACTGGTTCTATACATGTTCAACTTTGATGCCTCCGTGGTGGCTACTGGTTCTATACATGTTCAACTTTGATGCCTCCGTGGTTGCTACTGGTTCTATACATGTTCAACTTTCGTGGTTGCTACTGGTTCTGTACATGTTCAACTTTGATGCCTCCGTGGTTGCTACTGGTTCTATACATGTTCAACTTTCGTGGTTGCTACTGGTTCTATACATGTTCAACTTTCGTGGTTGCTACTGGTTCTATACATGTTCAACTTTCGTGGTTGCTACTGGTTCTATACATGTTCAATTTTGAAGCCCTAGTGGTCGCTACCGGTTCTATACATGTTCAACTTTGAAGCCTTCGTGATGTATGATGTACGTAGTAATGATGGTAAAGAATCGAAGAGTACTCTAATTATGCCAGGGGCGAATCAGCCAATCAGATCCAGTGGTGTGAACAATGTGAGAGCACTAAAACATCCAACAACTGTGTCAAAGTTCACTATGCTCGCTGTCTAATTCAAGTATTGATGTTTTACAGTGACCATTACACGAGAAGGTTTAAGGAAAGTTAAGATGTGTTTTTTTAATAAAAAAAATCTATCATGACATTGGTTACAGAAAGTTTGTGAAAACATGTCCTCGTGATGACTATTTTATTTGGAATGCTTCATAAAAAGGTGATTCTCTGTTTGTTTAAACTTTGCTTAAACATGGGAACCTAACATGTTTCAACTGTGCTAGAATGTGAGAACCCTCACATTTTTCAACTGGGCTAGAATGTGGGAACCCTCACATTTTTCAACTGTGCTAGAATGTGAGAACCCTCATATTTTTCACCTGGGCTAGAATGTGAGAACCCTCACATTTTTCACCTGGGCTAGAGTGTGAGAACCCTCACGTATCTCAACTGTGCTAGATTATGGGAACCCTCACATTTTTCATCTGTGCTAGAAAATGGTAACAAAATTATGTTTCAAATGTGCTAGATTGAACCCTCACATTTTTCAAATGTTCTAGAATGTGGGAACATTCATGTTTCAACTGTGCTAGAATATGGGAACCCTCATATGTTTCAACTGGGCTAGAATGTGAGAATCCTCTCATTTTTCAGCTGGGCTAAATGTGAAAACCCTCACATGTCCCAACTGTGCTAGAATGTGGGAACCCTCACTCCATGTGTCACTTAGAGATGCTAAAATGTGTGTGTTGTCCCCTTGTCTGTGATAGCGTTATGCCGGGCGTTCCATTACGTTAACATAATGATGCGAACTTCGAGTGGACTGTGTTTAGTTTGTGCATGGTTTGATGTCATGGGGCGTATCTTGCATAGTTGGATGGCATGGTGCGTATGGCGCATAGATTGATGTCAGGATACGTATGGTGCACAGTTTGATGTCATGATGCGTATGGTGCACAGTTTGATTTCATGGTACGTATGGTGCATATTTTGATTTCATGGTACGTATGGTGCATAGTTTGATATCATGGGGCGTATGGTGCATAGTTCGATGTCATGTGCCGTAGTCTTAGGCTTAAAAAAACCGATTACCACGGCGAAAGCGTAAGGGTAAACTGGTCGGTGAATGCCATCTCTTGAAAAGATGTCACCATGATGGACCGACTGAAGGCATCACTAGTTATATCCATACTGCATCCATCTGGTTCATATTTCTAATACCATGTGTTGGAACCCTTGGTTTGCAGACCTGGTCAAAAAAAAAAAAAAAAAAAAAAAAAAAAAAAAAAAAAAAAAAAAAGGGAACGCAACAAAACAACGACCGTGTCGGCAGGAAACCTTCGTCAGCGAAAAAAAAATAACAGAAAAATCAGAATGAAATAAAAATAGCACTTGGCTGAAAAGCAGTATCTGAGAGGGCAGCAAAGAAATTGTTCTGTTTTTTTTTCAGGTTTCCCTATACAATGTGTTGGAACCCTTGGTTTGAAGACCTGGAAAAAAAAAAAAAAAAAAAAAAAAAAGGGAACGCTACAAAACAACGAACGTGTCGGCAGGAAACCTTCGTCAGCGAAAAAAAAATAACAGATAAATCAGAATGAAATAAAAATAGCACTTGGCTGAAAAGCAGTATCTGAGAGGGCAGCAAAGAAATTGTTCTGTTTTTTTTTCAGGTTTCCCTATACTTTGTTTTACTCATTTCCGCTTTCTCCAACAAACATTTTGGAATGAAAGGTAAAACTGCTTTAACCCCAACCCCCCTCAGCCCAAACATGTTTAGGTTTTAATCCAATTGTGTTTCTTCTCTGGTCTTGAAGGTCCGCCGCAGCATGGCTGATATCTTGATTGGGAACCGCACACGGCGTCAGTGTCTCCTCATGTCTGGGGCCATGTTCCTGGTCATCTTTATGTACATTCTGCTCAACACCCAGGGCAATCTCACCTTCCCACCGCTGATGACGCGCTTCGCGAGCTGCAACGTATCCGGTCCTTCCCACCTGGGCCCCCACCGAGACTACGACGAGTGGCCGGTGTTTGCTGTCCAAGTCATAAGTCACGTGAGTCTCCCGCCATGGTATCAAACATTAGTGCGATTTTATTGGGGAATTTATACTGTTGACACTTGGGGGGGGGGGGGCATTCTGCGGAGGACATTTTATGGGGAGACATTCTACTGATGAGAGTTCATGGGGATATTCTACTGATGACATTTTATTGGGGACATTCTACTGATGACATTTTATTGGGGACATTCTGCTGATGACATTTTATTGGGGACATTCTACTGATGAGAGTTCATGGGGATATTCTACTGATGACATTTTATTGGGGACATTCTACTGATGACATTTTATTGGGGACATTCTGCTGATGACATTTTATTGGGGACATTCTACTGATGACATTTTATTGGGGACATTCTACTGATGAGAGTTCATGGGGATATTCTACTGATGACATTTTATTGGGGACATTCTACTGATGGCAATTTATTGGGGACATTCTGCTGATGACATTTTATTGGGGACATTCTACTGATGACATTTTATTGGGGACATTTTACTGATGACATTTTATTTTGGAATTCTACTGATGAAATTTCATTTGGGACATTCTACTGATGACATTTTATTTGGGACATTCAACTGTTGACATTTTATAGGTGACATTGTAGTCATTATACAAGGGATATACTAGAACAGGCTGTACTTGTTGACCTTTGCTACTGGAAGTAATGGGGCACAAACCCACACAAAACAACACATCTGGACAGCATGCTTTGGGACAGCCCACCGAAACCCCTAAACACATCTCACAAGCACCAAAACACCCCTCCAAACTCTCTATACACCTCACCCAGTCCTCTAAGCATCGTAACGACCCCCTAATCACCTAACTCGACCCTCAAAACACCTAACCCAACCCTCAAAACACCTCATCAAGCTCATAAAACAATGACAGCAATGTCCAAAACGTCTCAGCCAACCTACATAACACCTTAGACAACCCTCTAATACATCAGCCAACCTCTCCAAACCTCAGCCAAACCTCTAAACATCCTCCCCCGTCCCTCTAAACATCTCAGACAACTCTTTAAACACCTACTCGAACTCATAAAACACTTCAGAAAATCATCCAAACGCCACAGCCAACCCTCTTAACACCTCTGACAACCCTGTAAACACCTCTGCCACCCCCCCCCAACACCTCGGCCCACCCTCAAACACCTAAGCATAACATCTACACCTTTGATAACCCTCCACATCAACGTCAACACCATACACATCAACACCACCCATGTCAACACCATCCTCTTGAAGACCAGTGTATTTTTCAGGAGACATTCAAGTCTAGTTGTATCCCAGCTGGCAAGTTTTCCATATCAGGAATACCTGATCTCTTACCTGATTGGTCCAAGGCGGATGGTCCTGGGTGCAGGTATGTCGTGTTGTGTGCAGGTATGTCTTGTGTGCATCGTCTGTCATAACCCCGTCACAAGCAGGCGGACTGACCATCTGGATACTGTTATTTGAACTTAAGTTTTGATTTTTTACCCGCCCCCATAAAGCTGACCAGTTATGATTCAGACTGACCAGTTATGATTCAGACTGACCAGTTATAATTCAGACTGACCAGCTGTAAGCTGTGAGGCTCACGTCTTGCTATAAATCTCATCCATGGATTACTTTTAAGATAGTTTTTTCTCTGCACGTAGCTACCAAACTATAAGAGAACTCTTCTTATTTTGTTCCAGTTGTATATTACTCTGGACCAGTCAGTTAATCGGTGGATTTCAACTAGTAAGGTCACGGTAATTGTGTATTTTGGGAAGATGTTTAAGAGATTTTCAGGCATACACTGACCTGATTGACTAATTCATTGAGTGGGGGGGTGGGGGGGGGGGGGGGGGGGGTGTTGTTGTAATATAATGCAACCCCCCCCCTTCTCTCTCTCTCTCTCCTTCTTTGTATTTGAGCAAATCTTTATGATGCTGGGGCCGATTAAACAACGACATGCCCTGTGCTCAAGTGAAATGTTGGAAATAGTTTTCAAATAATCCCCAAGCATTACTGATCGCCACATCCTGGTTTGTTGATTGAATGCTTGCCTCCATTCCCGCAGTCCTCGTCCATTTTCTATGAAGTGGAGCAACCCAAGAGGTCCTCGGTGTATCATGGGCGAGGAGGGGCAAACAACTCTGTTTGTCAACAGGGGGCGAGTGGCTTCCCTTGCCATTGATTCCATAACATGGTGTAGTACTCCCAATACATGTGCTTGTAGCTGTGATGTCCCCACCGTTTTTTTTTTTATCTCGAGCTGGGGTTTGCCAGAATATGGGGACGCTGTATGTTTAATCCACATAAGAATGAGTCGGAACACATCTCTAGGACAGGTCAATCAAACCTTGTGACATAAGAATGAGTCGGAACACGTCTCTAGGACAGGTCAATCAAACCTTGTGACATAAGGATGAGTCGGAACACGTCTCTAGGACAGGTCAATCAAACCTTGTGACATAAGGATGAGTCGGGACACGTCTCTAGGACAGGTCAATCAAACCTTGTGACATAAGAATGAGTCGGAACACATCTCTAGGACAGGTCAATCAAACCTTGTGACATAATGATGAGTCGGAACACATCTCTAGGACAGGTCAATCAAACCTTGTGACATAAGGATGAGTCTGAACACATCTCTAGAACAGGTCAATCAAACCTTGTGACATAAGGATGAGTTGGAACACATCTCTAGGACAGGTCAATCAAACCTTGTGACATAAGGATGAGTTGGAACACATCTCTAGGACAGGTCAATCAAACCTTGTGACATAAGGATGAGTTGGAACATGTCTCTAGGACAGGTCAATCAAACCTTGTGACATAAGGATGAGTTGGAACACATCTCTAGGACAGGTCAATCAAACCTTGTGACATAAGGATGAGTCTGAACACGTCTCTAGGACAGGTCAATCAAACCTTGTGACATAAGGATGAGTCGGAACACGTCTCTAGGACAGGTCAATCAAACCTTGTGACATAAGAATGAGTCGGAACACGTCTCTAGGACAGGTCAATCAAACCTTGTGACATAAGAATGAGTTGGAACACATCTCTAGGACAGGTCAATCAAACCTTGTGACATAAGGATGAGTCGGAACACATCTCTAGGACAGGTCAATCAAACCTTGTGACATAAGGATGAGTTGGAACACGTCTCTAGGACAGGTCAATCAAACCTTGTGACATAAGAATGAGTCAGAACACATCTCTAGGACAGGTCAATCAAACCTTGTGACATAAGGATGAGTTGGAACACATCTCTAGGACAGGTCAATCAAACCTTGTGACATAAGGATGAGTTGGAACACGTCTCTAGGACAGGTCAATCAAACCTTGTGACATAAGGATGAGTCTGAACACGTCTCTAGGACAGGTCAATCAAACCTTGTGACATAAGGATGAGTTGGAACACATCTCTAGGACAGGTCAATCAAACCTTGTGACATAAGGATGAGTCGGAACACATCTCTAGGACAGGTCAATCAAACCTTGTGACATAAGGATGAGTCGGAACACGTCTCTAGGACAGGTCACTCAAACCTTGTGACATAAGAATGAGTTGGAACACATCTCTAGGACAGGTCAATCAAACCTTGTGACATAAGGATGAGTCGGAACACGTCTCTATTGACATATGCTGTTGGCCTAGAACAAAGATTAAAAGACGTAAACTTTATGTCTGTGTGAAAGTTATAGGGTTAAATTTTGAATGAATTAAGGCAAATATAATCTAAGATAACATCTTACCCACAATGTTTCACGTACAGATAATGTGTGTCCATTGTTAGAGTTAACCTTTATGGCAGGCCAACCCTTTTGTAACAGCTTTCTAGTAACACTTTAAAGTATACTACCCTGATCACTATACACATGTGCCATAGCATAGTATTTGTACTAAAAATTCAAGTGAACCACACCAGCAGTCATTTTAATCCCACTGACAGATGTTAATCACATGACAGTTAGCCATTTTAATCTGAGTCGTTGATCATAACAGGATATTTCAGCCATTTTAATCTGACTCGTTGATCATAACTTGATATTTCAGCCATTTTAATCTGACTCGTTGATCATAACGCGATATTTCAGCCATTTTAATCCGACTGGCTGATGGTAGCATGATTTTTCAGTCATTTTAATCTGACTGGCTGATGGTAGCATGATTTTTCAGTCATTTTAATCTGACTGGCTGATGGCAACATGATTTTTCAGTCATTTTAATCTGACTGGCTGAAGGTAGCATGATTTTTCAATCATTTTCATCTGACTGGCTGATGGTAGCATGATTTTTCAGTCATTTTAATCTGACTGGCTGATGGTAGCATGATATTTCAATCATTTTAATCTGACTGGCTGATGGTAGCATGATATTTCAGTCATTTTAATCCAACTGGCTGATGGTAGCATGATATTTCAGCCATTTTAGTCTGACTGGCTGATGGTAGCATGATTTTTCAGTCATTTTAATCCGACTGGCTGATGGAAATGATAAAAATGTCATTATTTAATTTCCTCACGATCAATTATTCCTCTCAACTCTCCATTTTTTTCCGCAGCTCCTTCTCTCTAACCTCTTTGTATAAAATCAAAGATTCCTTACCACCGTTACCTCTCTCCCCCACCCACTTAACGTCCCTTAATAGGTTGTTTCGTGAGTACCCAAATTAAGTTCCACGCAAGATCAGTTTTAAACACATCTTTATTTAGTTCTGCGCGAAGAAAGGGACTCAATAGACAGAGAGCCTTAGTTTTTGTAGTTCTTGGCTAGGAAATGGACTCAATAGGCAGACAACCCCAGTACGCAAAGGCAATGTTCGGGGCTGGGAAATGGACTCTATAGACGAACTGCCAAAGGACACAATACATCGTTCTGGGCAGGGAAATGGACTCTATTGACATGTGGCCCTAGGTCACAAAGACACTGTCTGGGTAGGGAAATGGACTCTATTGACATGTGGCCCTAGGTCACAAAGACACTGTTCTGGGTAGGGAAATGGACTCAATAGACAGACTTCCCTAGGACACAAATACAATGTTCTGGGTAGGGAAATGGGCTCAATAAACAGACTTCCCTAGGTCACAAATACAATGTTCTGGGTAAGGAAATGGACTCAATAGACAGACTTCCCTAGGTCACAAATACAATGTTCTGGGTAAGGAAATGGACTCAATAGACAGACCTCCCTAGGTCCCAAATACAATGTTGAGAGTTGAACATTATAGACAGGAAGGGGGGGGGAGGTATTTTATGTGATGCGCTTCGGACGTGCACAATAGTGCCATAGACACACTGTTGACATAGACACACTGTTGACATAGACACACTGTTGACATAGACACACTGTTGACATAGACACACTGTTGACATAGACATACTGTTGACATAGACACACTGTTACCATAGATACACTGTTACCATAGACACACTGTTGACATAGACACACTGTTGACATAGACACACTGTTACCATAGACACACTGTTACCATAGACACACTGTTGACATAGACACACTGTTGACATAGACACACGATTGACATTGACACACTGTTGACATTGACACACTGATGACATTGACACACTGATGACATAGACACACTGTTGCCATAGACACACTGTTGACATAGACACACTGTTGAGGACCCTGATGAGATTATGGAATGACGGCCTGCTTTCGTGATGCTGTGGTCTGATTTGAAAGTTGTCTATAGTCTACATTCATTTGAAAGTGGTGTTGGTAAACCTAGAAAAGAATGAATGTTATTTAGTAAACATATTCGTGTTATTTGTTCTCTAGTGACCCTTTAAACAAATTAGTTTGTAAGAGACCAGTGATTGGACGGTTTGACAATATGGCTGTGCTGTTGTGGTGTTTTGTATTACCCAATCGTTGGATGGTTAGACTACATGGTTGGACTATATGGCTGTGCTGTTGTGTTGTTTTAGTGCGTTGTCTACAGTCTTTGTTGATACTGTACGCAAGAAAGGGGCGTAGTGCTAAGGGACGTCATTTGGGTAGGGCAAGGAGGGGCATTATTCCCAGAAAATGAATAAGGAAAAAAAAAACAATTCGATCATTTAAAACTCACACAAGAAAACAAGTCTTATTTTAATTGATATGTACTGTGGCGTCTTCAGTAATAAATAACTCAACAACCCGGCCAAGTTTTTGCCCCCCCCCCACACCCTCACTCCCCTCCTCCCACACCCTCACCCCACTCCTCCCACACCCTCACCCCCTCCCTCACCCCCACACCCTCACCCCGCTCCTGAAATGACGTCCCTGGTTGTACTGAGAAGCGTATACTGCTGTTTTGCACGTTGGATCATGTCTTTTTCTTTATCTTGTATTTTATGGACAGCTCACCACCGAACCCCCCCCCTTCCTCCTCCCCCCCCTCTCATCCGTGTTATACAACCTGTCGTGCTGTTTGTCAATGATACAAGATATCGTGTTACAGGAAGCAGTGGTTCTCAAAATGTCTCGAACCTTCCCTGAGTATAGAAACATGTGGTTGAAGACATTAGTTATGACACCACACATTCTGATACCAATCTTGTTTGATGAGAGCATCCTTTTGTGACAGGGGTTCTTAGCCTTTTTACAGTGCGGCACCCCGTCTTGATTTCCTAACATTTCCTGCAGCCCCAACTCGGTTTAAAATGCATATTTCCCGCACCAGCGACGCTAAAAAGTGCTAATAAGAATCAAATTGACCCGACGCTTTGGTCTTCTGGCACCCCGCTGACACTGGCGCCCCTGGTCAAGAACCCCTTCTTTAGGAGATTTATTAACATAAAAAGTGGATCAATTTAATCCAGGGCCCGTGTTTAATGACCAGAATTGAGAACCGGTGACAAAAAGTAAACAGAAAGTGGTAATAGTGTCTGTGTCCAGCCACCACCACAAGGAGTGTTTGGTTACTTCCCCTGGGAGTTAACCATCCCTGATCTGCACTATGCTAAAGATCACTTACAAAAAATATTCGGACGTCAACACAATTGCTCAGTGGAAAAAAAGACAGTGGGTTAGTGGACAACAGCACAGTGGCTTAGTGTGAAATAACACAATGGCTTAGTGGGAAATAACACGATGGCTTAGTGTGAAATAACACAATGGCTTAGTGGGAAATAACACGATGGCTTAGTGGGACATAACACGATGGCTTAATGGGAAATAACACGATGGCTTATGTTAGATACAACACCATGGCGGAGGTGACAACAACACAAGAGAAAAATTGAGCAGTTCTAATTTTGGCTACGTCTATCCAGAGTCTTGACATCATATGAGTTTAAATAAACAAGAAAACGTATTTTTCTTTGTCTGTAGTCGTGTCATAAATATGGAATAAAATAACCAGTTGCGTAATTGTACAGCTGGTTACAAATCTATCGATTTCTTTTATTAGAACCGAACAGCTAAACAGCGAACAGCGCTCGCACGAAACATTTTGATACAAGTCCAACTAAAGGCCCTGGCCCACTGGGGGATGGTCTACGTTTTATGTAGCAAGGCTGATGTTTCAAGGAAAAGAAAGGAGTTATTACTGATTTCGAGCTGATGTGAAAGTGACCATTCTCCCAGGTCAAGTACTTCATGCTCTCGCAAAGCCTGGAACTTTTTTTTATTCCAAAAAGATATGTTTTCGTACAGGTGGACATGAGTTCTTATAAGGCCTTATCACTCTCTGAGCACCTTTGTCAGAATTGACGAGGCCAATCAGTGGACAGCATGATAACATTTGTCAGAATTTATGTGGCCAATCAGTTGACAACATGATAACATTTGAGACAATTTACGAGGCCAATCAGTTGACAACATGATAACATTTGAGACAATTTACGAGGCCAATCAGTTGACAACATGATAACATTTGAGACAATTTACGAGGCCAATCAGTTGACAACATGATAACATTTGAGACAATTTACGAGGCCAATCAGTTGACAACATGATAACATTTGAGACAATTTACGAGGCCAATCAGTTGACAACATGATAACATTTCTCACAATTTACCAGGCCAATCTGTTGACAACATGATAACATTTGTCACAATTTACAAGGCCAATCAGTTGACAACATGATAACATTTGTCACAATTTACTAAGCCAATCAGTTGACAACATGATAACATTTGTCACAATTTACTAGGCCAATCAGTTGACAACATGATAACATTTGAAGAGACTCTCCTGGCCTTGTGTGAGAGTTTGGTTAAAGTTTAATTTACACAATGTTACAAGGGGTATAAATGAGAATAACTGAAACCCACTCAAGTTTCTAACACTTTATGAGAGACACCCACTGATTTGTATGAGACTCAGTACCAGTGTCATCCACCCAATGATATACAACTTAGTTTCATTCAGACCCACCCAATGATATGAGACTTAGAAAACAACTCAATGATATAAGACTAGTTTTATTCAGACCCAACCATTGATATGAGACCTAGATACGCACTAAATGATTTTATTATGATTATAAATATTATTATTGGTGTTTTTATATAGCTCACCACGCTGTACATACAATTTACCAAACATAATCATGAACTAAAATAATTAACATACATTAATTAAATTGAAAACAAAACAAATGTATATTCACTCCACACATTCAAGAACTATTCACATGTCCAGCCATGGACGGCTACCACGGCTATTGAGCAGCATTGTTTATCGGTCAGAAGGGTTGTTGGGGGGAGGGGGAGTGGAATCAGTCAGGATAGTAGACTTTAAAGAGACATGTTTTGAGTGCTGTTTTGAAGGCTGTGATGGTCGGTATATTGTGAATGTGTAGTGGAAGAGAATTCCATTGTTTAGCGGCACAGAAAGAGGACGATCGCTCAACGTATGTTTTTGTGCGAGTCTTGGGGACAGAAAGAATACGCGTGTCTGTGGAGGAGCGAAGCTGTCGAAGGAGTGAATAGACAGAGAGAAGTTCGGTTAGATTGGAAGGGGAGGATTTTTAGAAAAAGTTGTGGCAGAGAACAGAGTTTGTAGTCAATCCATGCTTGTACAGGGAGCCAATGAAGTGAATGAAGTAGTGGTGTGACGTGATCACGTTTTTTCGCCTTTAGAGTTAGCTGAGTTTTGAACCTTTTGTAATTTAACAGTAATATTCAGACCCACCCAATGATATGACACTTTGTATCATTCAGACCCACCCAATGATATGACACTTTGTATCATTCAGACCCACCCAATGATATGACACTTTGTATCATTCAGACCCACCCAATGATATGAAACTTTGTATCATTCAGACCCACCAAATGATATGACACTTTGTATCATTCAGACCCACCCAATGATATGACACTTTGTATCATTCAGACCCACCCAATGATATGACACTTTGTATCATTCAAACCCACCCAATGATATGAGAATTAGATACCCACTCATTGATATACAACTTAGTATCATTCAGACCCACCCAATGATGGGAGACTTAGATACAAACTCAATGATATAAGACTAGTATCATTCAGACCCACCCAATGAATAATACTTAAATACTTACCTAATGAGATAAGACTAGTATCATTCAGACCCACCCAATGATTGATACTTAAATACCTACCTAATGATATAAGACTAGTATCATTCAGACCCACCCAATGATTGATACTTAAATACCTACCTAATGATATAAGACTAGTATCATTCAGACCCACCCAATGATTGATACTTAAATACCTACCTAATGATATAAGACTAGTATCATTCAGACCCACCCAATGTTTGTTACTTAAATACCCACTTAATGATATATGATTGTTATGCTCAGTGAGTTGTATACTTCCTACATTTAATCTCTCTTAAAGAACTCACATTATTACAAGTAATGAAGTGAAAAGCTCTCCAATGGTTAGGTGAGCTACAGCCAGTTTTACACTTCTGATCAGATTGTCTTTCAACTGTTAAGTCATAAGCTTATATATACAATTAAAGCAAGAGAAGATGAGAGCCCTACAGGGACTTTCATGACAATTTACTGCCACATCCTGTGTGACAAATTTAATGCCATGTACGTCATAAGTGACACTATGTTTCTACAGGGATATGTATTATATATTCACCTCCATATACTATATGATAAAATCACTGATTTAAACTGTATGGTAATGCCACTGACATATATTAAATTTGGTAAATTCACTTCCATATACTATGTGATAAATTCACTATCATATGCCTTATAGAGACCATATCTTTCTACAGGGATATGTATGATACATTCACTGCCATATACTTTATGATAATTCGACTCATAGAGACAACTTCTTTCTGCAGGGATCTGTATGATAAATTCACCGCCATATACCTCATAGAGAAACGTATAGGCTCCGTGAAGATACCTGAGACGTTTGTTATGAAGGTCAAGGACTGGCTTGGCAATCAGGATAGTCTCTATCAGGAGTTGTTTCATCAGGTAACTCAAGGTCACGGCCTTCTGCTCACAACTAAACAAATCTGGTACTTATCTAGTGAATTGTTCATTTGACTGTTGGCACACAAATAAAAACAAATATGGTACTAATCTAGTGAAAGGTTCATTTGACTGTTGGCACACAACTAAACAAATATGGTACTTATCTAGTGAATTGTTCATTTGACTAATCTAGGCCTATGATTATTTGCCTGACGGCATACAGTCAGCAGATCTAGGTCAATTCTCATTTTACAGACAGCATACTGTCAAAAAAATTTAGGTAATTGATTATTTGACTGATTGCCTACAGTCAACAAAACTAAGTCATTGATTATTTTATTCTCAAACACAACTTGTCATACTGGTGCTTGCTGTATTATTCAAGCTCACTTGAATCCCTGAAAAAAGTGTGATGGCAGTGATGGCAGGGACCCAAGGGACTGCAATACAGTTAAGTTAGAAAAGTTGATCCATATGATAATGAGGTGTGCTATGATAGATTGTTGCAGTAATTGTTGAGCTTGTTTCCCACACAGGACATTATCCATATAACCAATATGTACACAAGGGAGACGACCGTGTTTAACCCACTTCGAGACAAGAGGCCGGTCACTAAACCCAAGGAATCAGAAGAGGCATAGTGAGTGTAACATGACTAGATTTATTGATGCTGCTATCATGTCTATTATTTAGGTTTGGTTATTTACATACATGTCCAAACAAAGCCTGATATGAGCTAAAAGGTTTCAGAGTGTTTTAGCTGTAAGTTATTGATTTAAATACAGACAAATTAACAGTCATTGATATGTGAAATTTTAAAAATTGATGGCATATATATTTACATATATGTTTATATTAAGAAGTATTTCAACCTTCTGATACAATAAAATGTTTGTTAATAGGGCTTAAATCTCACTTTGTCAATAAAATATCTCAAATTTCAGTTTGGAGAGAATAACCAAAGAATCTGCAATTAACTGTGACTTCTGCAAATATAAAAAGTAAGTTAATTCTTGGTCATCTGGGGCAGAAATCAAGGAGAAAAGGGGTGCTGACATCAAGGGTGCAGATGGCAAAGGGTGTGAATGAAAAGGGGTGCAGAGGGCCAAGGGTGCAGAGGGCAAGGGGTGCAGAGGGCAAGGGGTGCGGACGGTTTGTTGTTAATAAGTTTGTTGTCAAAGAACAATTAATTACTCAATAAATCTTTACCATTATTTTAACAATGTCGTTGCCAAAAATTATTCTAATAATAAAAAATTGCAGATCTAATATTTACAATTGCCATCCCATCCAATGTACATTCACGCATCGTGATGTTTTCGTTTTTTCCAGCTACACAGCCGAACATGATTTTGGTCGTGTGGAGTCAGAGCTCTCTTTTTCTGCCTCTAATATCTTTAAGTTGGACCGGCTTCATGCGGTCATTACCATCAAGGACCATGACCCAGTTAACTGGAGTTACGAGCAGTACATGGATATGATGAGGCTTACCAATGTCTGGTCAGTTTTTTTTAAATACGGGGTCGGTCGCTTTATACTGTCCAATCAGAGTTATTCATTTAATGTCTGGTCAGTTATTGTTTAAAGTCAGGTATTATTCTTGCATGTCTTCATTGGTTGACAAGGCATCCGTTATTGTAAAATGTCAGGTATTGATCATGTCTGTATCCACAGGCTGGACAAGGCATTCAAGAGTGAACCCGAAGCTATGTATCCTGCCATCATATGGGACCTACTTCCCAAGTCAGGGTCCAGCCAACTGCACCCGCATGACCAGGTTTTCCTTAGTCCCAACAGATATCAAGGTAACAATTCAATGGTTTTATCCAGTCATGCTCAGGTTGATACATTGGTTCAACAGAGGTAGTCATCATCATTTCATGCAGTAGAGATCCATTATTGGTACAGTTCAATGGTGCTATGAAACCAAGCAAGGCTTATCAATTGTTCCAAAGTTAGATTAGCATGTTGAAAAGTCCATCAGTCTCAGCTTTATTCTTTTAAATGTTTAATTTAAAGAACTAATATCAAAGTAATCTTTTTAAATTGATTGTCATAGTTTTCCTTTAAAAACAATTAATTTCTACATATTTTAAAAAAAAAAATGTTTAAACTATACTCTAAAAATTATTGAATGTTACTGCATTAAAAAAGAAATAAAAATAAGTTAATGGATTAATTAAAATAATAATATGACTAAAATGACTGTTATTGATGCTGCACTGAAGGTATGGTGGAAAACTGGCGACGAGCTGGCCAGGACTACTACGCTGACCGGCGCAGCAACTACTTCACGGATCTTATCAGCCTGTACTCGGCACTGGGCCTGGCCGTGCCATTCAAGTCTGCTGTGGCTCTTGCCAGTTTGGTCAGTCAAAAACAATGACATAGTTAGACAGCTGTTGTGAATGCAGTCAAATCAACCATAAAATACACACAATGACAGAAGCCATGCAAAGCAACTGTTACTATTAGAATAGTGAAATAATAAATATAAAAACAACAATATTTTTTTGTTGTTGTAAAAGCAACAACAGTAACGGTTACAACAGCCATCAGATCCAACCAATATCTCTCACTGTCAAGTTTCTCAAGTACGGAGAATTATATTAGTCTACTTTTTTATTTACCAAATTGTAAAAAGTAAAGAGGTGTGCTGAGAAAAAAAAAAAAGTGTGTTTGTATATGGTGTCCCATTTAGATGAAGATTGAAAGCCAGCCTTGCATTATGCCCTAACTATAATAGAGCTTCGTCTCAGATGCCTTAAGTGGTGCACTAGCCATAACAGAACTTTGTCTCAGTCTCAGATGCCTTAAATGGTGCACTAGCTAATAATAGAGCTTCATCTCAGATGCCTTAATTGGTGCACGAGCTATAAGAGAACTTTGTCTCAGTCTCAGATGCCTTAAATGGTGCACTAGCTAATAATAGAGCATTGTCTCAGATGACTTAAATGGTGCACTAACTATAATACCACTTTGACTCAAATGCCTTAAATGGTGCAGAGGCTATTATAGAGCATTGTCTCTGATGCCTTAAGTGGTGCATTAGCTAATAATAGAGCTTTGTCTCAGATGCCCTACATGGTGCACCTATAATAATAGATCTTTGTGTTAGATGCCCTACATGGTGCACCTAAAATAATAGATCTTTGTGTTAGATGCCCTACTTGGTGCACTAATAACCGAGTATGTCTTTTCTCTCCATAGACACCCAGGAAAGACAATGAAGTGGATATAATAGCTCCAGAGGCAAACGATGATTTTTTTCAACTTATTTATTATGTTTTACGAGGTGAGGATATGTAAGGCTTCATCTTATAAAGCTATGTCTCGTGTGTATATCAACTTTGTATATGTAAGGCTTCATCTTATAAAGCTATGTCTCGTGTGTATATCAACTTTGTATATGTAAGGCTTCATCTTATAAAGCTATGTCTCATGTGTATATCAACTATGTTTAGAGTGTGATGATAATTTACTTGCTATATTTTATGTGTGAGCATAATGAACTGCTATATCTAGCTGTAAGGATAATGTACTAGCTATATTTTACTTAAGAACAATGCACTAGTTATAATTTAGCTGTAATGGTAATGTGCTAAGCTATAGTTTAGTTGTAAGGAAAATGTGCTAGTTATATTTTTCTTGTTATGATAATGCAGGATTTTTTCCTGTACACCCAGCAGTGAGTCATTGTTTTCAATCATTCATTCATTCAATCATTCATTCATTCATTCAGCACCAGCATCTTTTCAGGCCTTGTAGGAGGTGTGCATGAAACTGACCTGCACACTATCATGACTGTATCCAGATGACAGACAGAACAGAATGATTTTGTTTTATTAAAGCACATTCTCCATTCATTGGTTTCATCTTATCTTTCTCAAGGTTTCATGGATGACCACAAGAAATACTCATTTTCACTGGGAGGGGGATACCCAGCATTGGTAAGCTATTAGTCAAATCAAAGGTTACACCATAGATACCCTAGCATTGGTATGCTATTAGTCAAATCAAAGTTTACACCATAGATACCCTGGCATTGGTATGATATTAGTCAAATCAAAGTTTACACCATAGATACCCTGGCATTGGTATGCTATTAGTCAAATCAAAGTTTACACTCAAAGTTTACACCATAGATACCCTAGCATTGGTATGCTATTAGTCAAATCACACCATATATATAGCACATGATTTTTCAAACTATTAAATCTTTTAATATGATCCTAAATAAATCATTTATTATTCTGTTCTTTAAGTTATTTTATTTAAAGAGAATGACGGATACTTATTTTAGATTTGCTATTTTAATTCAGTTTTTTTTATACTTTCAATTTAGGATAAAGGTTGCAAGACTGGCAGGATTCCTGCATTTGTACGAATCATAACCCGAGGGGTCATGACGGAGATAAGGACGGATATTAGCGCACTAGAACTCTTCACAGTAAGCCACATTGTTAATTGAAATACTGGTTGTATTTAAATTGTTGTTTTTGCAGTTAGATATTATTTAATGTTATCTCTTTTGATCAACTTAAAAGTTCAGCAATGTTTGTCAGTTTTAAGATCTGAGAGCCCTTATTTCTCAAGGTTGTGTATTGAATGCATGTCAATATATATGACCTGCCCATTAAATGGCAGGGCATCTGTGCCGATTATGGACTTGTGCTCATCTGAGCCAGTTATGGACTTGTGCTCATCTGAGCCAGTTAGAAACTTATGCTCATCTGAGCCAGTTAGGCACTTGTGCTCATCTGAGCCAGTTAGGAACTTGTATTTATCATGTGAATGTTGTAGATTAAACTAAGTTTCTTGTCAACAAATTATTATTTTATTAAAATGATTTTTTTGTTAAAAATTACAAGAAAAAAACAAACTCTCTACCCCAGAGGCCCTCTGTTTATGTGAGAAGTTGTTTCAAGATGAACATTCTGTCTTTGAAGATTATGTTTGGTTTCTGTGTACATCGTGCACATTCTTTCCTTTGAAGATTATGTTTGGTTTCTGTGTACGTCATATTGTAAAATGATATATAGCTAGTATATAATGACCAGGAACTCATGCTAAAATGAATTGTAATTGTCTTTTCCAGGCCACAAATGTCAACATCGACCCATACAAAGTCATCAATATCATCAAGGAGTCTATACAGAAAAGAGCACCAAGATAACACAACAGTTTGATCCACACCAAGTCATCCCCTACCGTATATTATCGCCTATGAGACAATCCACATATAATGCCAACCCCCTAATGTATTCTCTGAAGTCTACGCTTAACTGTGTACATCATGAACTGCAATGTCCACGTATAATTTGTTGAGTTAGTTTTGCGCCACAGAAATCTTAATAATGCCGTTGACGAAAGAAATATTTATTTTAAAAGAAAAAATGTCACAATCCTTCTAATTCTTGTGGATTACGTTAGGCCGATAAAACTGTGCTATATTTTACTTGCATTTCTCACTTTAAGCACAGATACGCTGCATGCTCTGTGGGTTGCCGAATGCAAGTGGTTCAAGTAGATTTGGTTGCATGGGCAGTAGTATGATATTTATTTTTAATATATACAGATATAGTAAAAAAAAAATTGCTTCCATTGGCCTGCGCGTATAATGTGCACTCCTGAATTTAAGTAGCCATTTTATCCCTAAATTGTTTCCATTATATACGATAATATACGGTAGTCCATACATAAAACAACCAAAAAGTTCCATCACTTTCGGCAAACTACACTTTCATTTAAACAATTGCATGGGTGGGGAGAGCTGTGCTGATTTTATAAGCAGTACGGTGTGTTACATTCCTTTGTGTGGTCGAGGCCGAAATACGTCCTTCTCAATGCCAAGAACACAAATGGGTAGATAACTCATTAGCCAGCCTTACGAACTCTTTTTCTATGTAAGATGCAAACATGTTTCATTGAGAAATCATTTTTTTTGAGAAAGTGCTTTCGCTGACTGATCCTTGCGGACACTGTAGGAAGTTGAATTTCTTGTGTATAATTTCTTGAGGACATGTCTGGATGGTTTAAGTTTTTGGGTGAACATGATGTAACATTTAGACCAATCTCTCATTATGTAACATTAAAACCACTTCTCACCATGTAACATTTAGACCAACTTCTCACCATGTGACACCATGTGACATTTAGACCAACCTCTCACCATGTGACATTTAGACCAACCTCTCACCATGTGACATTTAGACCAACCTCTCACCATGTGACATTTAGACCAATCTCTCACCATGTGACATTTAGACCAACCTCTCCCCCTGGCACCAGGTGAGGTTTATTTATTTCTAATTAGCTTATTTATAAGAATGCATCTCCATTTTGTTATGCTATATTTAGAAATACTCATTGTTAGCTCTAAAATTTGTGGTCAATGTTCACATTTTGAAGTGACATTTAAAGATAATTGATAGCCTTTGATCACCTGTTTATAACTACCCTGTGATCATCCCTAGGTGTGATCTATTCAACTTCTTAGAAAAGCCTCAGCTATTTTAGTCTACGTTGAACATGGCGGTCCCATAAAAAAAAATGTTTAGAAAGAGAAAGCAATTGAACTTCTGAAGTCTGTGGCCATTTGATCTATTTCCACTTTTTGTGTGTGGATTTCAAAGCTAAGAACTGACAATGTGGCTCTGGCCCTAACATGGAGTGGATTTTTAACCTGAAATTTCACCAGTATTTGACTACGGTAAATATTATGATGGTGTTGTCACACTGTGGTGTGATGATGGATGATGTTCCTGACTGTCAACACACTGTGGTGTGATGATGGATGATGTTCCTGACTGTCATCACACTGTGGTGTGATGATGGATGATGTTCCTGACTGTCATCACACTGTGGTGTGATGATGGATGATGTTCCTGACTGTCATCACACTGTGGTGTGATGATGGATGATGTTCCTGACCATTGTCGCACTGTGGTATGATGATGTTGCTGGCTGTCGTCACACTGTGATGTGATGATGTTCTTGACTGTTGTCACACTGTGATGTGATGATGTTCCTGACTGTTGTCACACTGTGATGTGATGATGTTCCTGACTGTTGTCACACTGTGATGTGATGATGTTCTTGACTGTTGTCACACTGTGAAATTTCACCAGTATTTGACTACGGTAAATATTATGATGGTGTTGTCACACTGTGGTGTGATGATGGATGATGTTCCTGACTGTCATCACACTGTGGTGTGATGATGGATGATGTTCCTGACTGTCATCACACTGTGGTGTGATGATGGATGATGTTCCTGACCATTGTCGCACTGTGGTATGATGATGTTGCTGGCTGTCGTCACACTGTGATGTGATGATGTTCCTGACTGTTGTCACACTGTGATGTGATGATGTTCCTGACTGTTGTCACACTGTGATGTGATGATGTTCTTGACTGTTGTCACACTGTGGTGCGATGATGTTCTTGACTGTTGTCACACTGTGATGTGATGATGTTCCTGACTGTCGTCACACTGTGATGTGATGATGTTCCTGACTGTCGTCACACTGTGATGTGATGATGTTCCTGTCATCACACTGTGATGTGATGATGTTCCTGTCATCACACTGTGGTGCGATGATGTTCCTGACTGTCGTCACACTGTGATGTGATGATGTTCTTGACTGTTGTCACACTGTGATGTGATGATGTTCCTGACTGTTGTCACACTGTGATGTGATGATGTTCCTGACTGTTGTCACACTGTGATGTGATGATGTTCCTGACTGTTGTCACACTGGGATGTGATGATGTTCCTGACTGTTGTCACACTGTGATGCGATGATGTTCTTGACTGTTGTTGTCACACTGTGATGTGATGATGTTCCTGACTGTTGTCACACTGTGATGTGATGATGTTCCTGACTGTTGTCACACTGTGATGTGATGATTTTCCTAACTGTTGTCACACTGTGATGTGATGATGTTCCTGACTGTCGTCACACTGTGATGTGATGATGTTCTTGACTGTTGTCACACTGTGATGTGATGATGTTCTTGACTGTTGTCACACTGTGGTGCGATGATGTTCCTGACTGTTGTCACACTGTGGTGCGATGATGTTCCTGACTGTCATCACACTGTGATGTGATGATGTTCTTGACTGTTGTCACACTGTGATGTGATGATGTTCCTGACTGTCATCACACTGTGATGCGATGATGTTCTTGACTGTTGTCACACTGTGATGTGATGATGTTCCTGACAGCCAATAGCACCAGGTCAAAAAGCTTATAGATGTCACAAAAACAAAATTTCAAATAGCTGAGATCAGCCATGCTGTCATGCATCTCAGATGTCATATAACTGTGTCTTATGACACTCATATAGCTATGATATCATACAGCTCTGATCAGACATGTCATGTAGCTATGTCAAAGAGCTTTAATGTCATACTCTGATGTCATATAGCTCTGATCAGGGTTGATGTCATATAGCTTCATGTCATACAGTTAAACTATTTTACCCGTCAATGCCAGTGAAAACTTTCTAGTCATTCTTTATTTGTTCATGTGTTTGGAGGTCATTGCAATGATAGAATGTTTGATTCATTTCACATAAGCCAAGTTCTTAACAGACAATTTTCTGTTGTTTGAGCATATACAAAACAAGGAAAGTTCAACATGGCCAACATCTGCACAAAATAGAAGGTAACAAAATGGCAGCAAATTAATTTATCACTAATTGTATAGTTATGAGACATGAGTTGTGAGTTTTCCTGGACAGCCACCAGACAAGGGCTGCTAAGTTGTCCTCTATAGCCACTACACAAGGGTTGCTAAGTTGTCCTCTATAGCCACTACACAAGGGCTGCTAAGTTGTCCTTGATAGCCACTACACAAGGGTTGCTAAGTTGTCCTCTGTAGCCACTACTTAAGGGTTTCCAACTTGAACAATTCACAGATGACATGGCTTTGAATAGTTTGTTTTTCATGTTACACAGTATTACCAATAGACAACATTTTGATAGCCTAATTTGGTTATTCTCAAGCTATATTTCTATGTGCACTAAAATATAATAGAGTTTTGACTGAGCTCTCTACTGCTGTGCTGAAAGTGCATCTTGTCCTAGTATTCAGCCTGACTAATTTGACATTTTTTCTCATGAAAAGAAGTATTAATTTATTTAGGTCAGTGGCTCTCAACCTTCCTAATACAGCGACCCATTAATGCAGTTCCACATGTGGTGACCCCCCAACCATAAAATTATTTTCAGTGCTACTTCATAAATATGTGTTTTCTGATGGTCTTAGGCAAACGCTGTGCAAGGGTCATACCCACAGGTTGAGAGCTGCTGATTTAGGTAATGAGACGTAAATCAGGCCATGACATGTTGAGTATATCAAACCATGACATGGTTTCAATCCAATCAGCAAGTATTAATCCTAAGAAAGCTTTATGTATTTTATACAACAAAATATTAACAGTGATAATATTTATTCTTTTTTTTTGGAATATTTTTGTTTGTTTGTTTTAAATCCTGACGGAGACGATAAAATAATACATTTTTTGTGTGTTGTTGTTGCTTCAGCTGATCATTCAGTTGGCATTATGACTTTGGGTTGCTTGTTCATTATTGTTCCTATCACTCATTGAACTTACAATCACCTTGACCTCGTTACGTTGACACATGTGTTGGTTTTCACTTTTTTAAATAATCAAAACACACCAATGAAGACAAATACCCAGTAATGTGTATTTGTTTGCTGGAGTTATATTCAGTCGTATCTTGGCTGTAACTCTCTCAAAGCATGAGTCACATTTTTTTTTCCTTCAAAAGATCATGTTTTTTTTCATTCAAAAGATCATGTTTTTTTTCCTTCAAAAGATCTTTTTTTTCATTCAAAAGATCATTTTTTTTTTCATTCAAAAGATCATGTTTTTTTTCATTCAAAAGATCAGGTTTTTTTGTTCTCAAATTTGAATTTAGAGCAGGGGATTCCACGTGACTTGTTTGTGGAAATTACATTTTACTGTCACATGATGTAAGCAGATGTTATATAAGTTGATGTCAAAAGTTATTTGAACTTGAGAGGCTCCTGAAAGATCTCAAAGCTGGACTTGAGCGTTATAGAGTTAAATGTTGCTATAACTCCCCAGCTGAATCAGTGGGCAATCTTTTGGGTAGATGTGAGCCAGTAGGTTTAGTAAAGAGCCAGTAGGTTTAGTAAAGAGCCAGTAGGTTTAGTAAAGAGCCTGCTGGTTTAGAAAAGAGCCAGCAGTTTTAGAAAAGAGCCAGTAGGTTTAGGAAAGAGCCAGTCGGTTTAGGAAAGAGCCAGCTGGTTTAGGAAAGAGCCAGTAGGTTTAGGAAAGAGCCAGTAGGTTTAGTAAAGAGCCAGCAGTTTTAGAAAAGAGCCAGTAGGTTTAGGAAAGAGCCAGAAGATTTAGAAAAGAGCCGGCAGGTGTAGGAAAGAGCCAGTAAGTTCAGGGAAAGAGCCAGCAGTTTCAGGCATGTTGGTACAAGTTGATGCTTAAGGATTTACACTGTTTGAAAACCAGTTTAATTAATTTATGAAATATTAGGAATAAGGGGAGGCCACACTAAATTTGTGCCTGATTCAGGCAACACTGAACAAACATTCTTCTTAATTTGTATTTTCAGTCTATTCCATGTAATTTATTGGATTGTTTAATGAGCTCCATGTTTTACCAATGGTAAATTTATTGGAATGCTAAATGAGCTCCCTGTTTTACCAATGGCAAATTTATTGTATTAGTGAATGAGCTCCGTGTTTTACCAATGGTAAATTATTGACGCCCCATGTAAATCTATTTGATTGTTTAATGGTTGAAGATTGTATGGTTGTGTTGTAAGAATTTCTCCTATTGTACAAAGCTTGTTATCACTTCTAGTGTTATACCTTGCTCAGTTACTTATGCAATAGAATCTCTCTTTATGTATATAAATAAATACCATTAACATGGATCTTCATAACTGTTCCCATCAGGTTACATCCTTCACTGTTTTATAAACTGGTCAAGTGGTTCTAAAAATATAAATACGCACATCCCTTAAGAAACGGTCACTGAGTGGTTGAGACAGGTTGAATTGTGAGTGACAAAGCATTCAACGAATGAAGCCTCCACTGACCAGGGCTCAAGCTTTCGATTGTTTCACTTTCCTAACATTTCTGACTTTTTGATAACTTTAAAGAAAAAAACACACTTTATATTCAAGTTGCAAAATTAAAAAATTTTTTTAAACTTTTGTATTTTTGAAAAACAAAGTCCATTTCTTATGAGACTTTTCTCTTTTCTTTCTAATAGTATACTGACTCATTGTTTGTCACATTCACAACCTTGTTAACTTACCCCCTCCCTTGCCACCCACATTTCCCCTCTCCTTACCTGTGTAAAGAAATTAGAAAGTTTGTTACACTGTTTTGGCAACTGGCGCACACAACTTTTACTTGGTGCAGTAATGTGCACATTTTCGTGCACCGTCCAAGTGACTCCATGACAAGTCTGTGACCCACCAGTCGTATCAATACTCTTGTTTATGCCGGGCTAACAGAAGATCAGAATGCCTTAAAGTTGATGTCTTAATGTTGTTTTTATTCTTCTCTCTAATGTTTACTATGTATGACATTATGAACTATGTGGACATTCAAATTGTTCAATCTATAAATGACACAATGGGTTTTTATTTTTTGTTCTATTTCAAGGCTCTGTCAGTTCTGTTTCTGTGTATAACATGGGCAACGACTCTGTCAGGCCTGTTCCTGTGTACAACATGGACAACGACTCTGTCAGTCCTGTTCCTGTGTACAACATGGGCAATGACTCTGTCAGTCCTGTTTCTGTGTACAACATGGTCAACGACTCTGTCAGGCCTGTTCCTGTGTACAACATGGACAACGAGTCTGTCAGTCCTGTTCCTGTGTACAACATGGGCAATGACTCTGTCAGTCCTGTTTCTGTGTACAACATGGACAACGACTCTGTCAGTCCTGTTTCTGTATACAACATGGGCAATGACTGTGTCAGTTCTGTTCCTGTGTACAACATGGTTTAATTTTCAGGGGTGGATTTAAAATAACCAATATTGATATCACGGGGGTCACTACCAGAACCTGATGATCTTACACTGAAACAGTTGGATGAAATCGTTGTCAGGGTGACTGTGTCACTGTCATCACATGGCTGTCAGAGTATCTGTGGCTCATGTGGTTCTGTCATTATTTTTTTTCTCTTCAAAATGCTGCAATTGTTTTGTTATTGATTAATTCCAACCTAGCTCAATGCTACATAATGCACAAGTGATCCAAATGACATCAAATTAGATTAGCAACATTTGTCTTTGTTATTTAGACAATGTGGATGATTTTTTGGCCAATTTTAGTTTGACCATAGAGGAGAATAATCTGTCGGCTTGTTCCATGAAGACATGGTGAAAAACATGTCAGACAAATCAGATGAAATTTATTTCAACAATGAATGTACGAAAATACTCATAAATCTTTATAAGCTAGAAATAAATTTGTGTAAAAGGTAAATGTTCAGGGTTATTTTCCATTTCTAATGCCTTGAATTCATGCCTCAACTTACAGGGATTTCCCACAGATTGTAATGACCAAAGAAAGAAGTAAATCTTGTCTTATATATACCTAGATAGCATGCTCCAGGAAGCTGTACATATGTAACGTGTCTCATACGGTTAATAAATGGTTTATATGATTTGCCATTGTAACTTATTTACTTATTAGCTCACACTTAAAACATAGTCTGTCTAATTGTACTCTTATTAAACAAAACTGCAGTAAAAAAACTGCAGCTGTACCTAGGAACTGTAACTCAAAATATATTCATCAGCTCAAGTAACAGTAGTGTCCTCCCCTTGTTATGATCAGCAAATGTCCATAATTATTTCTCCCCATTTTTTAATTCAACGTCTTGTCAGGTGCCTACTGTTTACATTTTGGTCCTGAACTGCAGTTGATCCGATTCCAACACAAACACCATGCTGGATGTGGTGTGTCCTTAATTGTATGTTCTCGAAGCTTCCAGTTGGCCCAGTTGTTTTGTAAGCATTATTTCCAAAGGCTTGAAATCATTGGCTGCAGATTTGTGTTCCTTCTTTGTTGTGATGGCTGAAGCTGGAGTCTCCCATTATTAGGTACCTCAACCCTGATGTGCAGGTCTCATTGATTATTTATTGAGCACATTACCTATTACCAATGACTCTACACATTGTTGACTGTTGGGTGGTGGTAAGGACGTGTTTGTACAGTTGATTTAATAGAAATTCTTTGTTACATGACAATAATCAGGGAATTATTGGAATAGTATTTTTAAACATTTTAAACAAAATATTAGAAGTTCACTTTGATTTATGTGGTCAGAATTGAATAAATTTTTCATAACTTCAGGTGTAATTGATTCAACTTACCCAAATTATGGGGTTTATATTAAAGTGAAATGATTTCCACAATTATCATATATGAATTTTTTTTTTTTTTTAATGTCAAGAAAATGTCCATTCATCTTGAATATGATAAACAAGAAATATTTTTGTGCTTTTAAAACAAACAACAGTTTTTGTAACAATGCTATCTCCTTATCATGTGACTCTTGTGTACATATTTGGGAATTATGCTGACTTGTGTTACTTGAGGACCATTTGTCTTCAATTATAATCTCACGTGGGATTTAGATGAATGTCATGTATCATTAAAATATTCCAATATTTGAATTTTGAGTTGCATTTAAATAATATCATCATGTCCCAATGTGTTCAGTGATGTTTAAAAGCATACCCATCAGTACATACACTCAATAAATACACCTACCTTCCCATTATTTCAATTCCTGTTTGAAAAATATCAGTAAGCTCATCACTAAATGGAAAAAATTACTAAGTATATATTTAAAAAAAAATATTTTTTTTTAAGTTTTGAAAATTGAACCCGCTTTTGAATTCCCTTGGATTAAAAAAAAAAACTGGATTTTTTCAGATTTCAATTAATGGAAGAAAAAAAAAACAGATGAAATTTTTAATGGATTTATTTGTAATGTAGAAAATGCAGTTGCCTGTAACAATTCATTATTTCACCGCAACAGTGAATCAAAGCCAGACCAGACATGCATAGCAGTTTACATAATACTCTCTACATCAGTGTGACCAAACTAAACATACAATATATTATTTATACATCCATGTGTCCAATCTACTCATATAATATACTACATACATCAGTGTGTCCAAACTGAACATACACTATATTATTTTCATCATTGTGTCCAATCTAGTCATATATACAGTACATGAATCAGTGTGTCCAAACTAAACAAAGAATATATACTATTTACATCCATATGTCCAATCTAACCATTAAATATATTTCCTGCATTGGTGGACCCAATCTGGTCATATTACCAACATCAGTGAGACCAATCTAGTCCTATAATATATTACCTACATCTGTGCCCAGTCTGCTCATTTATTATATCACCTACCTCTGTCAGACCAATATGATCATATTACCTACATAAGTGTGTCTAGTCTAGTAATATATGTAACATATATCAGTGTGTCTAGTCTAGTAATATATGTTACCTATATCAGGTGTCTAGTCTAGTAATGTTACCTATATCAGTGTGTCTAGTCTAGTAATATATGTTACCTATATCAGGTGTCTAGTCTAGTAATATATGTTACCTATATCAGTGTGTCTAGTCTAGTAATATATGTTACCTATATCAGTGTGTCTAGTCTAGTAATATATGTTACCTACATCAGTGTGTCTAGTCTAGTAATATATGTTACCTATATCAGTGTGTCTAGTCTAGTAATATATGTTACCTACATCAGTGTGTCTAGTCTAGTAATATATGTTACCTACATCAGTATGTCTAGTCTAGTAATATATGTTACCTATATCAGTGTGTCTAGTCTAGTAATATATGTTACCTACATCAGTGTGTCTAGTCTAGTAATATATGTTACCTACATCAGTGTGTCTAGTCTAGTAATATATGTTACCTACATCAGTGTGTCTAGTCTAGTAATATATGTTACCTACATCAGTGTGTCTAGTCTAGTAATATATGTTACCTACATCAGTGTGTCTAGTCTAGTAATATATGTTACCTACATCAGTGTGTCTAGTCTAGTAATATATGTTACCTACATCAGTGTGTCTAGTCTAGTAATATATGTTACCTACATCAGTGTGTCTAGTCTAGTAATATATGTTACCTATATCAGTGTGTCTAGTCTAGTAATATATGTTACCTATATCAGTGTGTCTAGTCTAGTAATATATGTTACCTACATCAGTGTGTCTAGTCTAGTAATATATGTTACCTACATCAGTGTGTCTAGTCTAGTAATATATGTTACCTACATCAGTGTGTCTAGTCTAGTAATATATGTTACCTATATCAGTGTGTCTAGTCTAGTAATATATGTTACCTATATCAGTGTGTCTAGTCTAGTAATATATGTTACCTATATCAGTGTGTCTAGTCTAGTAATATATGTTACCTATATCAGTGTGTCTAGTCTAGTAATATATGTTACCTATATCAGTGTGTCTAGTCTAGTAATATATGTTACCTATATCAGTGTGTCCAATCTGGTCATATTTTATATCTAGATTGTTGTGTCCGATGTAACTAAAGATTACAGGTTTAAGTTTATTTGCTTTGTGAGTTCTCTGCATCAGCTGTTCAGTCCTGACAGTCTGTGTCAGCTGGCAACTATTCTGTCCTGACAGTCAGTGTCAGCTGGCAACTCTTCAGTCCTGACAGTCAGTGTCAGCTGAAAACTATTCAGTCCTGACAGTCGTGCTGACAGTCAGTGTGCATAAAAAATAATAAATTTAAAAAGAAATAGAATCAAAATATCTAAAGCTACCATAATCGCGCCCGTTAGTTGCATTAATATTTTAAGAAGTTATCATGTTTCACGCAAACAATGTTTTCCCCTATTCATGAATCCGGCATCGGTTTTAAATGCCAACCAAATGAGGTTAAATGCAACACGGTTTGCAAAAGAATCAATCATTTTATCATTGAGTCTGCTTCTACTACAAGTCTGTAATTGTCTCGGTTCTTCTTATAGTCTACATTGGTGAGCGTTAATTCAAACTAATGTTTTCTCACAGTAGAGGGAAGTAACCTGTAAGTTGAGAGCACATTCACATGAGACATTCCAATTTTTTATGCTTTGATAATCCAAAGGAATATTTCCCATCCAGTCAGTTGGGATTATCCCACCCGTATTGTCTTCAACTTGAAGTGGGTTCAGAAGTATTTAATTGAAGGCTATTAAAACTGGTAGCGTAAAGAAACAAAAAGAATATAGTTTTTACAGTCCTGTTTTGTAGCATCTAAATAACAAAGTCAAGGTATCTAAGTGAACAAGACAACAAGAAAACACATTTCAATTATAGGACGCCTGTAACTAGTATTTAGCCTAATCAAAGTGCTAACTATAAAATGTTTATCAAAATTCTCTAATAGTAAGTAAAGAAAACTTGCAGATCCATGTATTGTATTAATTTGATGTCTTTCACTTTTGTGACCATCTACCTATGTAAATGTTGTGTTACAAAGTGTCACACATGACACACCTTTGATCTCTCTGACACACAGCATGACACACTTATGATCACACTGACACACATCATGGTACACCTTTGATCTCACTGACACTCATCATTAGATACTTACGATCACACTGACCTACATCAGGAAACACCTAAGATCACACTGACCCACATCATGAGACGCATATCACACCGCATATCACACCGTCTTACATGACATGCTTATATAGTACGTTGACATATTTTCTGACCTACTTGCTCCACAATGACCCACATAACCTTATTATTTTAACACCCTGACCTTCATCAGCACACCCTTATTTTACCACCAGTGTCCTACACTTAGGTTCAGAGGTAAGGCCTTTTTAAGGCATTCAATATTTTCATCTCTCTAGTCTCTTTCTTCATCAAACAAAAATTTATCCCAAGTTTCAGAGGTAAGGCACTTTTAAGGCATTCAATTTTTTTCCCTCTCTAGTCTCTTTCTTCATCAAACAAAAATTTATCCCAAGTTTCAGAGGTAAGGCATTTTTAAGGCATTCAATTTTGTAATCTCTCTAGTCCCTTTCTTCATCAAACAAGAATTCCTCCCAGGACAGGCTGTTATAACTGCACCTGAGACAGCACCGGTTAAGTCTATTGTCTCTCTCCATCTCTTGCTGCCTCCAAGGATCCTCAACTTCCAGGCTGATTGGCTCAGACCTAGGGTCATCTAATCTATATAACTCAAGTGATAGTTGACCCTGGTTGATAGTGAACATACTTGAGCTCAGTGGAATACTATTGCGATACAAGTCATGCTGGGGACAGTTGAATGCCTTGTAATTGTTGGAAGATTTCTGCTCCGGAGCTGTATTATCAATGCTAGGCTTCTGTTGCCGTGACGACACATAAGAATACTTCAAGGCTCTCCTCCTTGAATACGTCTGTTGATGCCTATAGTGATATTTCTTTGTTCCACAATGGATGGACTGTCTCCTCCTGGCTGAATTCAATATCCTACTTCTACGGTCATTTCTGTGTAACTTGATTTTTTTCGTGTTGAAAGTTCTGATCCCCGAGAAACATTTTGATGTTTCATACTTTTGTTTGAAATGTTTCGCATAATTGTTCGAGTGCTTGGACTTTGATTTGTGTGGACAGGAAGACACATCATCTGCCAGACTTGGCAGACATTGACATGGAGACAAATGACTTGGCAGACCATGACACGGGGCCATGGCATCTGCTTGATAATGACAGGAAGACATGGTCACTGTCTGATGAGGTTTTGCAACACAGCTTTGTGTATTGGAAATTTCTGAATACTTTTGATGTTGTGAATTTACAAGGTCGAACAACACCTGTCAGGTAAGAGAGACACAGGTAAATGAGAAACAGGTAAGGGTAGATCAATTACAGCAATTAATAAATATTTCATTGTTTAAAATGTTCATCAGTGTTAACAATGTTTTTTTTATAGAATGAATGTATAACAGATTGCTCTTGTGTACATCAGATTGCTCTTGTGTACTTCAGATTGTTCATGTTTACATCAGATTGCTCTTGTATACATTGTATTGCTCTTGCGTACATTGGATAGTTATTGCATATATTGGATTGCTCTTGCATACATTGGATTGCTCTTGTGTACATTGGGTTGCTCGTGTGTACATCATATTGCTCTTGTGTACATTGGATTGCTTGTGTGTTCATCATATTGCTCTTGTGTACATCATATTGCTCTTGTGTACATTGGATTGCTTGTGTGTTCATCATATTGCTCTTGTGTACATTGGATTGCTCTTGTGTACATCAGATTGCTCTTGTGTTCATCAGATTGCTCTTGTGTACATCAGATTGCTCTTGTGTACATCAGATTGTTCTTGTGTACATCATATTGCTCTTGTGTACATCATATTGCTCTTGTGTACATCATATTGCTCTTGTGTACATCATATTGCTCTTGTGTACATCATATTGCTCTTGTGTACATCAGATTGCACTTGAGTACATCAGATTGCACTTGGTAGTTTAGGTCATATTGAGCTTTGCACCATTCTCTGTTTTATTGGATTGAATGTCAAGGTCTTTCTGAACATCAATACATTTGTGAATCACTTCTGATAAAAGAGACTTAATTTAAAAGGTCATTCATATTTGATAAGCAGGTCACAAGGAACTCACCAACTTCTCAACAAAGGTGTCACATACCATTGCAAGGAACTCACCAACTTCTCATCAAAGGTGTCATTTAATGTCACAAGGAACTCACCAACTTCTCATCAAAGGTGTCATGTAACAGCTTCCTGTAGACTTGAATCAACTCCTGACATTTCAAGATTTTGTGATCCAACTTCACCAGGTGAGATCTGTCACACTCGAGGGCTTGCAGGTAAATCCGTTTCTGACGGTCCCAGTCATACTCTGATTCTGAAAGTCATCAAGGAGAGTTATAAGATATGAATTTTTAAAGATCAGAGTCACAAATGCGTTTTTTTTTGGTAGTCTCATTCTGTGACAGACAACTTGCAACCATTTTATGACAGTATCATTCAATGAAAGACACATACAACCCTTAATGGCAGTCTAATTCTGTCACAAACAACATGCAACCATTTTATGACAGTATCATTCTGTCACAAACAACATGCTACCATTTTATGACAGTATCATTCTGTCACAAACAACATGCATCCCTTTTATGACAGTATCATTCTGTGACAAACACATGCAGCCCTTTTATGACAGTCTCATTCTGTCACAAACAACATGCAACCTTTTTATGACAGTATCATTCTGTGACAAACAACATGCAACCTTTTTATGTTAGTATCATTCTGTCACAAACAACATGCTACCATTTTTATGACAGTATCATTCTGTCACAAACAACATGCTACCATTTTATGACAGTATCATTCTGTCACAAACAACATGCAACCATTTTATGACAGTATCATTCTGTCACAAACAACATGCTACCATTTTATGACAGTATCATTCTGTCACAAACAACATGCATCCCTTTTATGACAGTATCATTCTGTGACAAACACATGCAGCCCTTTTATGACAGTCTCATTCTGTCACAAACAACATGCAACCTTTTTATGACAGTATCATTCTGTGACAAACAACATGCAACCTTTTTATGTTAGTATCATTCTGTCACAAACAACATGCTACCATTTTTATGACAGTATCATTCTGTCACAAACAACATGCTACCATTTTATGACAGTATCATTCTGTCACAAACAACATGCTACCATTTTATGACAGTATCATTCTGTCACAAACAACATGCTACCATTTTATGACAGTATCATTCTGTCACAAACAATGTGAAACCGTTTTATGACAGTATCATTCTGTCACAAACAACATGCTACCATTTTATGACAGTATCATTCTGTCACAAACAACATGCTACCATTTTATGACAGTATCATTCTGTCACAAGCAATGTGCAACCGTTTTATGACAGTATCATTCTGTCACAAACAACATGCAACCCTTTTATGACAGTATGATTCTGTCACAAACAACATGCAACCCTTTTATGACAGTATCATTCTGTCACAAACAACATGCTACCGTTTTATGACAGTATCATTCTGTCACAAACAATGTGCAACCGTTTTATGACAGTATCATTCTGTCACAAACAACATACAACCCTTTTATGACAGTATGATTCTGTCACAAACAACATGCAACCCTTTTATGACAGTATCATTCTGTCACAAACAACATGCACTCCTTTATGACTGTCTACAAATGTTATGGTTTTGTTACATAATTTTGGGGGGTTTTTGGAATGTGACCTTTGATTCCTTCTTCTCACCTGTCAACAGACATTTGAGTGACACCTGTCTTTAACTTTCTGCTTACCTGTCAACAGACAGTTGAGTGGCACCTATCTATAGCTTTGTAATTATGAGCTGATTTACAAGTACAGAAGTATCTGATGATTTGTGTATTGGACATCTCTAAATATCTAGTTATAATGTTGTAAATTCACAACGTCCAATGTCTGTCAGGTCAGAGAGAGAGAGACAGGTAAATGAGAAACAGATAAGAGAGGTTATATTCTTTATAAAGTAAAAATGTGTCTCGCCAGTCAAGAAGGATGAAATGGTTTGCCAGAATTACTGGGTGAGTAAAATACTGGATACATTTAATGAAGTTCGCCACTTACAGAACAGGTTTAATGACAATCTCCATTGTTTAATTCCAAGTAAACACTATGGAGGATTTCCCCCAGGAATTCATGGAGGGTAACTTACCCAAACGATCTATTTCCTCATCAAGGACAGTTTCAAGGACAACAAGTGAATGTAGACATTCCACATGGCTGAGGATTCTGGAATGAAAAAAAAAATTCAATAATCATAACACCTAAAATCTTCGGCCTACAGCCTACAGCCTACAGCCAACCCAATGTTTGTTTTATAAAATAAATCAGCAAGGACGTTGACAAGTCACACACACACACACAAGAAGGTGGGTGCACTTTTATACTGATAACAGTGGATCGCAGCGACTGTAATATGACAGCAACCTAATCCTAAGCCTATAGTTCATAGTTAATTTTTGGTATATAGCCGGAAGGTAAAGGTCATGGGAATTCAACCCATTCTCTCGTTTACCCAGCGCACGGCACAAACATGTGGCCCAGGAAGTGTGCCGAGTAATGTTTCCACCCCCTCTCCCCAGTGGTTGTTTGGGGCTCTCTTGGTGAATAATAATAGTTGGACATTCCAGTGTATCAGTTGGGTGGACATCCCGGTGTATCAGTTGGGTGGACATCCCGGTGTATCAGTTGGGTGGACATCCCGGTGTATCAGTTAGGTGGACATCCTGGTGTATCAGTTGGGTGGACATCCCAGTGTATCAGTTGGGTGGACATCCCAGTGTATCAGTTGGGTGGACATCCCAGTGTATCAGTTGGGTGGAAATCCTGGTGTATCAGTTGGTTGGACATCCTGGTGTATCAGTTGGGTGGACCTTCAATTGTATCACGTGGGTGGACATCCCAGTGTATCAGTTGGGTGGACATCCCAGTGTATCAGTTGGGTGGACATCCTGGTGTATCAGTTGGGTGAACATCCTGGTGTATCAGTTGGGTGGACATCCTGGTGTATCAGTTGGGTGGACTTTCAATTGTATCACGTGTGTGGACATCCCAGTGTATCAGTTGGGTGGACCTTCAATTGTATCACGTGTGTGGACATCCCAGTGTATCAGTTGGGTGGACCTTCAATAGTATCACGTGGGTGGACATCCCAGTGTATCAGTTAAAAAACTGAAGATCTTGAGAGATTATCCCAGGAGCAGTACATGCATCCTTACAATGTCCTCAATTTCTTATGTTACTAACACTGGCTGATTGTTTCCCGAATACCACGATGGTGAACAAAACAATGTTGACAGTGATGTACCACGATGGTGTACAGAACAATGTTGACAGTGATGTACCACGATGGTGTACAAAACAATGTTGACAGTGATGTACCACGATGGTGTACACAACAATGTTGACAGTGATGAACCACGATGGTGTACAAAACAATGTTGACAGTGATGTACCACGATGGTGTACAAAACAATGTTGACAGTGATGTACCACGATGGTATACAAAACAATGTTTACAGTGATGTACCACGATGGTGTACACAACAATGTTGACAGTGATGTACCACGATGGTGTACAAACAATGTTGACAGTGATGTACCACGATGGTGTACAAACAATGTTGACAGTGATGTACCACGATGGTGTACACAACAATGTTGACAGTGATGTACCACGATGGTGTACACAACAATGTTGACAGTGATGTACCACGATGGTGTACACAACAATGTTGACAGTGATGTACCACGATGGTGTACACAACAATGTTGACACTAATGGTCATCGTAGCAAGTTCGTTAACGAAGTGGTTCAACATTGAAGTACATCAAAACGTTCTTAAGATGACCAATGTCTAAGGTTCAATTGAATGAACTGGCAACAGTATCGACTGGACGAGGCATTGCTACCAACCACGACTATTTCTCTGCTGGCTCCAGAACGAACAATATTTCTTTCTCCAACAGACTATGATGTGTCTTAGTACCCAATCGGGCTGATGACGATGATGTGTCTTAGTATCCAATCGGACTGATGACGATGATGTGTCTTAGTATCAAATCGGCCGGGGTATATACAATCAAAGAGCCCACAACATTTTAGTAGCCCACTGTTAATACGTCTCATTAGTTTCATATTCTAAATGAACCCCATGAGGGAGAAGAAAAAAAAAAAAGAACTTGCACCAGGCAGCTCTAGGAAAATCTTGCAAACACGTTTCAGTGAAGGGACAGAATGTCGAAGTGAACGTTTCATATAACTAGGCAGCAACCATCTCAGGTCAGCAAGAAGAGATGATGAGAGCAACACCATACGTTTTACCATTCAAAGAGAGGTCCGCTGGGACGAGCACATTAACAGTGTGCGCAACCGGGCAAACAAGACCCTGGGGTTCCTAAGGCGCAATCTGAAGATCGGAAACTCAAGCGTCAAAGAAAAAGCCTATAAAGCCTTTGCCCGGCCTATTTTAGAGTACGCTTCTACAGTCTGGGACCCATTTACCCAGAAAAGCATCAACAGGTTGGAGGCGGTCCAGCGACGGGCAGCACGCTTTGTCATGAACCGCTACAGAAACACCTCACGTGTTGGCAGCATGCTTGAAACACTGGGCTGGTCTACATTGGAAGAACGACGACGACTATCCAGGCTCACCATGTTGTACAAGATAAAGAATGGGCTGGTCCACTGCTCCGGAATCAAACAGAAACTCGTTCATCTTCCCCCTAGACTGCGACGAAGCCACGACAGACAGTTCCGGCTGGTAAAAACAAGAACAAAGTACAGGAGCTCCTCATTCCTGCCGAAGACAATAGGGGACTGGAACAAGCTTCCAAAAGCAACAGTTGAGGCGGCTACACTCGATACATTTGTGTCTATTGCCTCCTGTATTCCAACCCCCAGTTCATAACACCACTGCTGAGTCGCCCTCGCAACCAGTGAAGCATCCCATTGAAACCCATGCACAGTAGCATCGCAAACCCCTCTGAAACATAGGAGCCAGAATGATCAATTCATTGATCGTGGGGCCTCAAAATAAAGAAGAAGATACGTTCCAAAACAAATGTCGCATTTGGAAGACTCCCCAAGAGTGTCTGGGAGCGAAGGGGTCTCGGTTTATCAACAAGCTGAAGATATATAGGGCAATTGTATTAATTGACCTCCTATGCGTTAGCGAGCCAGTGTACACCAGAGAGCCAGTGTACAGCACATAGCCATTGTACAGCAGACAGCCAGTGTACAGCAGACGGGTTAGACAACTATGCTGGATATGCCAAGAGCCCCGAAAAAATCTTTAATTCAAACGCGTACAGTGAAACCAATGAGGTAGTGGCCTCATTGAAATTGTGAGACTCTGGGTTACGTGAAGAGACTCAGTATGGCCATAACACTGGGTTACATGAAGAGACATAGTATGGCCATAACACTGGGTTACATGAAGAAACTCAGTATGGCCATAACACTGGGTTACAGGAAGAGACTCAGTATGGCCATAACACTGGGTTACATTGAGAGACTCAGTATGGCCATAACATTGGGTTACATTGAGAGACTCAGTATGGCCATAACACTGGGTTACAATGAGATACTCAGTATGGCCATAACACTCGGTTACATTGAGAGACTCAGTATGGCCATAACACTGGGTTACAATGAGAGACTCAGTATGGCCATAACACTGGGTTACAATGAGATACTCAGTATGGCCATAACACTCGGTTACATTGAGAGACTCAGTATGGCCATAACACTGGGTTACATTGAGAGACTCAGTATGGCCATAACACTGGGTTACAATGAGATACTCAGTATGGCCATAACACTCGGTTACATTGAGAAACTCAGTATGGCCATAACACTGGGTTACAGGAAGAGACTCAGTATGGCCATAACACTGGGTTACATTGAGAGACTCAGTATGGCCATAACACTCGGTTACATTGAGAGACTCAGTATGGCCATAACACTGGGTTACAATGAGATACTCAGTATGGCCATAACACTCGGTTACATTGAGAGACTCAGTATGGCCATAACACTGGGTTACAATGAGAGGCTCAGTATGGCCGTAACACTGGGTTACATTGAGAGGCTCAGTATGGCCATAAATCTGTTGGCAAACTAACACCCCCCCCCCCACCCCAACTCCGAAGGTTTATCCAACTATTTACCTGGGAGTAAGATTTTTAAAAAAATAATAAAAAAATGTCTGCTTATGTTAAAAACATTTCTAAATTTTGTTGAGACTTAAGATGACCCAAGTGACCCAAGTGCACATCTCTGGCTCGATATGCCAATGGCCAAGGCCAAGGGTAACCTATCGTACCTGTTCTTATCGATTAGCATAAAGGAAAAGAAAATGAAACTAGGTCATTGAGGAAACTGTGCCTAGACAAGCGTGACGGTTTTACCCCCCTCTAATTAATTTCCTGTTTACAAAATAGCTTTTAGCTTAAAACTTTAGAACTTTAGGTCCACGTCACTGCCCCCCCCCCCGGTGTTTGTTGAGTGTGCTGGTGGTGGTGGCGGTGGTGTTTCTAGACGGGTGGGGGGGGGATCAGATTGTTTTTTTTTCCCTTTACTATACTATGTGATTCTAAACATTCCCACTGCTCAAGGCCACGCCACTGTAGGTCACGCATGATCAAACGGCGTTAAGTAACAACTTAGACATTGCTCTTATTCCAACTGAACAAAATATTTGGCACAACTGTGGCTTGTCGGGCTGATGCCTTAACTAGGGCTACAGTAGTGTTTGGTGCTCCAGAAAATATACTGCTTGCATTTCTATAACTAACAAATAAGTTTGCTTTTGTATAAAACGAGATTCACAGAAATAATTTGAATTAATGTTTTGCTGCAAGCCCATGGATACTGTGGATAGTATGGATGAAAATGGGTGGAATCGAATTCATAGAAAAGACAGTGTACATGAAATTAGGCCATAAGCCAGTGGTTCTCAACCTCCCTAATGCCGCGACCCTTTAGTACAGTCACTCGCGTTGTGGAGACCCCCAACCACAAAATTATTGTAATTGCTTCTTCATAACTGTAGAGTATATGTGTTTTCCGATGGTCTTAGGTGACCCCTGTGAAAGGGTCGCGAGCTACATGTTGTGAACCACTGCCATAAGCCATATACAGTTTCAGGTAGCGCCGCGCCCCACCCCCTTTTTTTCCCCCAAACACTCACACTTTTCTTTTGCCCCAGATGAAACTAATAAACAAAGTTTACAATGAATAGCTGTACTTATGGAGCGCCAATTAGTATGACAAAATCTATCATTCGCGGCAACAGAAATCTACCATTCGCGGCAACAGAAATCTATCATTTGCCACAACAGAAATCTATCATTTGCCAAAACAGAAATCTATCATTTGCCAAAACAGAAATCTATCATTCGCCACAACAGAAATCGACCATTTGCCCCAATGACTTACTCGTTAAAATGGTGGCAACTAAATTAAGCCCTACCAGGTCACATTATATCTCATTATATTTATGTGTTCTCATCTCAGACGCGCCGTCCATAAAGGCGCATACAACTAATTGATTTGTTGACTGGGCTCAGGGTGTAGGCTGTGTGTCAAGATTCACATCCACATCCCCCCCCCCTCTCACAAACATGCCAACAACTTGGTGGCTTTATTTTAATTTTATGAGACTTATGGCCTACCACAATACAGACAGTAGATCTGCACAGCATATTATACAGATAAACATACAGACAGTAGATCTGCACATCATATTATACAGATAAACATACAGTCAGTAGATCTGCACAGCATATTATACAGATAAACATACAGACAGTAGATCTGCACAGCATATTATACAGATAAACATACAGACAGTAGATCTGCACAACATATATTTAATTGTATAGAATAAAACGTACCACAATACTATACAGACAGATCTGTCCCAAAGTAATTCTGAACACACATATTTTTTCAGATTATAGATAAACATACCACAATACCGACAGTAAATCTCCATATATTTTATTTTAAGTAGGCTTTATTTTATAGATTGAAAAAAAAAAAATATTTTTTTTCTTTACTAATTCGGTTTAACGACGTTTAATTTAACAGCCGAGGTCCGAGAAACAACGGCTATCAACTGGTCAACAACACTGAGTCTGATGGTTTACCGTTGCTTACACTTACACTTTTTGAATGACAGCTCTGATTTTAAAGTTTATAAACAACAAACGTTTTCAATAAAGCTAGATGACACAATTAACAATTCCGTTCCTAGAAAACAGATTGCTTGTAACTTGTTTAAATGAAAAAAGCCAGATAATAAAATTAATATAATACACAAAACACATTTTTGGGGCTACAAAATCAAACTCCTTCAACAGCTGATCCCTTTACTTACCGGCTCATCGTTGGATGTGCGCTGTTCTAGGAAGTAACGCCCCCTTTATTTCCAAACACACACACACACACAACACGGGACAAAGTGTTTGACAGGTCACCGGTGACCCACTTAGACCAACACACCGTGACTGAGCAAAGAGAGACGGGGGTGCTTGTGGTATATACACATCAAATGTTCACCGAGTGCTGATAAACATGTCATCTCCAATGGAAGGCGTCATTTCTGATGGAGGGCCTTATATATTCAAGTACATCCGAACTTTGCACCTTCGTTAATTACAGGAGTCAGCTGTTGGGGGAAAAAAACAAGACATAATTGACATTTCGGACTGGTAACCGTCTCGTGATTCGGACATTGTACCGTCTGTCACGTGCTTTAATCCTTTCTTTGATTTGTCCAGCCCCCCTCCCCTGCCTCAGACCCACACCTGGCACGGGCGTACCGCGTACTTTTTCCATGGGCGGCGTCAAAACTTGAGGTGGTTGACTGTTAGGGATAATACTTGATGCAGTGGTTCTTAACCTTTTTGGAGGTACCACCAGTTTCATATGCGCATTCACCGAACCCTTCTTAATAGGAAAAAAAAAAATTCTGATTTTTTTTGGACCTCCGCCGAACCCCAGATATTGACTCACCGAACCCCTAGAACCCAGGTTAAGAACCACTGACTTAATGGAAGTTTGGGGGTGTTAATAGATTTATTGCTAGTTGATCAAACAAATCTTAAGACAGGCAAGAATGTTCAGTATTTGGAGATAGGCAAGATTTTCAGTATTTGGAGATAGGCAAGATTTTCAGTATTTGGAGATAGGCAAGAATGTTCAGTATTTGGAGATAGGCAAGATTTTCAGTATTTGGAGATAGGCAAGATTTTCAGTATTTGGAGATAGGCAAGAATGTTCAGTATTTGGAAGTAGCCAATTTTGGGCTCATCTCTAGGAAAGCCTCAGTAGCTAGGATTTCAAAAGTGCAGTTTTGCACACGTTTTAAAACGGTGATGTTCGCTGCTGATTCTCTCTTGTGGGTAGAAAACGGTGATGTTCGCTGCTGATTCTCTCTTGTGGGTAGAAAACGGTGATGTTCGCTGCTGATTCTCTCTTGTGGGTAGAAAACGGTGATGTTCGCTGCTGATTCTCTCTTGTGGGTAGAAAACGGTGATGTTCGCTGCTGATTCTCTCTTGTGGGTAGAAAACGGTGATGTTCGCTGCTGATTCTCTCTTGTGGGTAGAAAACGGTGATGTTCGCTGCTGATTCTCTCTTGTGGGTAGAAAACGGTGATGTTCGCTGCTGATTCTCTCTTGTGGGTAGAAAACGGTGATGTTCGCTGCTGATTCTCTCTTGTGGGTAGAAAACGGTGATGTTCGCTGCTGATTCTCTCTTGTGGGTAGAAAACGGTGATGTTCGCTGCTGATTCTCTCTTGTGGTTAGAAAACGGTGATGTTCGCTGCTGATTCTCTCTTGTGGGTAGAAAACGGTGATGTTCGCTGCTGATTCTCTCTTGTGGTTAGAAAACGGTGATGTTCGCTGCCGATTCTCTCTTGTGGTTAGGGATGTTAACATCCTTTCTCTTCTTTCTTTTCAACAAACTGGATAAAGGTTTTCGTAAACCTGTTCAACCCGGTTGTTGGATCTGGCAATGATTTCACAATCGTCCCGCACACGAAGGTCAGCCCGGCATCGTATTTTATATCTGAAGTGGCAGTTGTAAATGCGGGCTTATGTATGCTTTGATGTACACAAACAAACGTTAAGTTTGATACCACACATTACTGATAATTAGCGACTGCCTATCAATATTATAATAATACTAAATACTTAAGTTGTTTGTAGGTCTTTTATGTATTGAATAATCATGATCAGAAAGTCCACATTTAAGTTTTAAAACTTTTCTTTTTCAAATGCTTTAAAAAAAAAAATAAAGTAATGATCGACAATTATTTAGTGAAAAACTACATCACCGTTAAACATCCTTTTTAGTCGCTGATGCATTCTGGGACTAGAGGAATGTGCAGGTTGATGGTACAACACTGGCCGGTATGTACGTCATTAGCGTCATGACATGCGGTACAACACTAGCCAGTTAATAAACTCTTTGTCCACTGTACAATAATTGACGTGAACATCTCAATGGTACTACTCTCTACCCCCCACCCACACCTTTTTTTTTTGCAGACGCTCCGCGCCCGAATCAGTTGGTTAGCAACGTTTGTGTCAGTGTTACCTGTCAGTGTGATACATGTAAGGGAGATAACACGTTCCTGTGACAGTAATGATGTTAAAAGAAATGAATATCAGATTTCAAGAATTTAATGAAAAAGGGTTGGGGGTGGGGTGTGGGGTGGTGGTGAAGGAATGAAAGAAAGCAAGGACGATTAATAAGAACGTATTTTGGATGTGTGCATGTATCAAGTCCCACAGCGTGTGATTGAATGTATTCAATCATTCAATAGTAGTAAACCAACTCTAACACAATGCTACCTTCTGATGTTGGTGTCATAATTACGCTAAGTTGAGATCTGGCCCACAGCTGAAGGAATGGGGCAGGCAGGGAGAGGAACAAGGGTTGGATTGAAAGAGGAAAAGAGGTGATGGAAAGAAGAAGAGGCCGGGGACTCGGGCGAAGGTGGAGAGAGGTGGAGCGTTTGAAGCGAATCGTTGAAAGAAACGCGTGTTGGGATGTACAAGCTTATCTTTAACATTGGTCAGTCAACAAAGGTCAGCCAACAGAGTCAAGAATGAGCAGAGATAAAAACTTATCCGACGATCTGACACAACCAGGCGGCCGAACGTTGTCAACACCGGGGACGTAGTCCTGGCGTCCTAATTCCGGGGACTGACGAAGATAACACCAACAACTTAATCCAAGGTTTTCTCTAATATCGCTGATCAGGTGCCATTTGAAGGGAGATAACAAGCGTCCTGGACGTGATTAACTCAATCACTACACAGACTTGTCGTTATTTGGTGGTCGATTTAAAAAATAGTGCGCCTGACGCCTGGGGATTTCGGTGCGTTTTGTGTGTAGGGGGTTCAGTGTTTCTCCCTGCAGGGGGTTCAGTGTTTCTCCCTGTAGGGGGTTCAGTGTTTCTCCCTGCAGGGGGTTCAGTGTTTCTCCCTGCAGGGTGTTCAGTGTTTCTCCCTGTAGTTTGTTCAGTGTTTCTCCCTGTAGGGGGTTCAGTGTTTCTCCCTGTAGGGGGTTCAGTGTTTCTCCCTGCAGGGGGTTCAGTGTTTCTCCCTGCAGGGGGTTCAGTGTTTCTCCCTGCAGGGGGTTCAGTGTTTCTCCCTGCAGGGGGTTCAGTGTTTCTCCCTGCAGGGTGTTCAGTGTTTCTCCATGTAGGGGGTTCAGTGTTTCTCCCTGTAGGGGGTTCAGTGTTTCTCCCTGTAGGGGGTTCAGTGTTTCTCCCTGTAGGGGGTTCAGTGTTTCTCCCTGTAGGGGGTTCAGTGTTTCTCCCTGTAGTTTGTTCAGTGTTTCTCCCTGTAGGGGGTTCAGTGCTTCTCCCTGCAGGGGGTTCAGTGTTTCTCCCTGCAGGGGGTTCAGTGTTTCTCCCTGTAGGGGGTTCAGTGTTTCTCCCTGCAGGGGGTTCAGTGTTTCTCCCTGCAGGGGGTTCAGTGTTTCTCCCTGCAGGGGTTTCAGTGTTTCTCCCTGTAGGGGGTTCAGTGTTTCTCCCTGCAGGGGGTTCAGTGTTTCTCCCTGCAGGGGGTTCAGTGTTTCTCCCTGCAGGGGGTTCAGTGTTTCTCCCTGTAGGGGGTTCAGTGTTTCTCCCAAGCATCCCATTCCCCAGAGGAAATTCAAGGGAACCTATGCTCAGGACTGTACGGAATTAAACTAACTTCCCATCGCCTTTAAAGGCCTAGATTTTGAATTAGTACTTGCCATCCATCAAACATTTTGGCAATATTCTTTCATTTTCTATTTCTTTATACTATAATATCAACGTTTTACCTGGGACAGGGTTTTTACTGTACATTGTCATCATGTTTCAAAAATATGGTACCGGTACATAGAATAATTTTTGCCTTTAATAAACAATTTTATAAATGTTATCATTTAGTATTTTTATACACAACAGGGTTTTTTCCTCTTTTTTTTTTTTTTTTATCTGGTTAAACATAAGATATATTTAAGAAGGTAATTGGCATACTTTATTTTTTTGACTGAACCCATGGTGTCTGGAAATATATATGTATATAAATATATTATATGTATACATATTTTTTTATTTTTTTTTTTTTTTTTTTTTTTTTTTTTTTTGTTTTTTTTTTTTTTTTTTTTTTTTTTTTGTATCTGGTTAAACATAAGATATATTTAAGAAGGTAATTGGCATACTTTATTTTTGTGACTGAACCCATGGTGTCTGGAAATATATATGTATATAAATATATTATATGTATACATTTTTCTTAAATTGTATTTATTCGAGAAGCAGTTCAACGAAATAAATGGTTCAATAAAGTATATCTTATAAAACAACACTAGTATGTAGTAGCCACTTAAAATCTATCATTTGTTTAAACACAGCCAGGTTGAGAGACGCCTACATTTTTTTTTGCACCCCGATTAAGAGCGCAAAGATGCAAAACTAAATGCAGGAAAGCGCTAAAATGAACCACAGCTTTTTAATTTATAAAAACTTTTCTAGACGATGACTCAATGACGATTCCCCCCCCCCCCCGCAGTGATCTATGTTATACCGGGTGCGAAAACTAAGTTGGGGGCTAAAAGAACGCCATGGGGTGCGCCACAACCAACGTGAATTGAAATGATGCATGACACCGGGTGCCGTAATAACCTAATTTGCCCACTGACAGACGCCATGCCCCCCTGAAATGCCCCCTACCTTGATCAATCTTTTCTGAAAGAGACACAGAATTCCGGCTGCACCGCTTCATTTTAAAATTATCCAAAAAATTTCTGGAGAGGGCACAACCCTCATTTGGAGCAGTGGCTCACTCAGCTTCTGTCCAACTATCCTGTGCTTGGGGACTGTGGTTGTGGCCTGTGATGGTGGCCTGTGGTTGTGGCCTGTAATGGTGGCCTGTGATTGTGGCCTGTGTTTGTGGCCTGTAATGGTGGCCTGTGAATGTTGCCTGTGGTTGTGGCCTGTGGTTGTGGCCTGTGGTTGTGGCCTGTAATGGTGGCCTGTGGTTGTCGCCTGTAATGGTGGCCTGTGAATGTGGCCTGTGGTTGTAGCCTGTTGTTGTGGCCTGTGTATGTGGCTTGTGGTTGTGGCCCGTGGTTGTGACCTGTAATGGTGGCCTGTGAATGTTGCTTGTAGTTGTGG
>CAXITT010000798.1:181938-212104 GCA_964033795.1 Lymnaea stagnalis
TTGTGGTTGTGGCTTGTGGTTGTGGCTTGTGGTTGTGGCTTGTGGTTGTTGGTTGTGGCCTGTGGTTGTGGCCTGTGGTTGTGGCCTGTGGTTGTGGCCTGTGGTTGTGGCCTGTGAATGTGGCCTGTGGTTGTGGCCTCTGGTTGTGGCCTGTGGTTGTGGCCTGTTGTTGTGGCTGTGGTCTGTAGTTGTGGCCTGTAATGGTGGCCTGAATGTGGCCTGTGAATGTGGCCTGTGGTTGTGGCCTGTGGTTGTGACCTGTTGTTGTGGCTGTGGCCTGTAGTTGTGGTCTGTAGTTGTGGCCTGTAATGGGGGCCTGTGAATGTGGCCTGTAGTTGTGACCTGTGGCTGTGACCTGTAGTTGTGGCCTGTGGTTGCTGTTACCAACAATGTGTAGGGATGCCACGATGAAGACCATTTAATGTAACATCTCAATTTTTGATTGGACAAAAAACGTTGCCTCTTTGACGTCACTTCTTCCACTACTGCAGTGGCTTGATGGCCGCACGTGTTGCTAATGGTCAAATACTACTGCCCACAGCGGCTGTAGGCTAATTAACCTAAGAGGCATCGACCTTAGATCTTTGACCTTATCCTCAATGCTCTCCATCCACCACCGAGATGAGGGCTTGTCGTACAACTACCAGGTCAGTGGACGTCTACTCACAATGGACGGCCTTCGTGTTTATTTTTAGCGACATTCACGTGACAAAAATCTGGGTTAAAACCCTGACTCACAATTAAGCTGTTCCCCCACGGGAACAAGGTTAGCAAAACATTTGTGTCCAACAGGTCACGTGATAAGCACCGACTTAAAGAATCCATAAATACTGGGGGGGGGGGGGAACGGTTTGTTATTTATTTATAAAATTCTGTAGAAAACTTGGTTGAGGGGGGTGATGGTTTGTTATTTATTTATAAGATAGTTGTGTCTATTGTGTCTATTGTGTCTATTGTGTCTATTGTCTATTGTGTCTATCGTGTCTATTGTGTCTATTGTGTCTATTGTGTCTATTGTGTCTATTGTGTCTATTGTGTCTATCGTGTCTAGTATGTCTATCGTGTCTATTGTGTCTATTGTGTTTATTGTGTCTATTGTGTCTATTGTCTATTGTGTCTATTGTCTATTTTGTCTATTGTGTCTATTGTGTCTATTGTGTCGATTGTGTCTATTGTGTCTATTGTGTCTATTGTGTCTATTGTGTCTATTCCCTATATGTGCGCATTTTCAGGAGCAAGACGCCAAACTGTATTAACTTTTAAATAAATGGAAAGTCTGCCAGGGACTCCCAAACGATATTCCGGTATATATTTTTGTTTCATGTAAGAAAATATTTTTTTAAAAAAATCCTCCATGCAGGGAAAATTCGGCTACTCACTAAAGAAAAGACCACTATCTGCCAGGACATTGAAGATCTTGTACATTATGCTAAATTATTAATTTAGTAGCTCTGGGACACAGGCTCTCAATCGTTTTCAAATAACAACCACATTTATATGAAAGCATAGCGACCCGAGATGTGATACATTTGACGAAAACAAGTTTCAATGAGGATAGTTTCGACTAATGAAGGCTCATCAAAACGAGCTCATTCAGTAATAATAGGATTTTAATTAACAAAATATTTAATGCAGAGGCGTCAATAAGGAAGGTGTCATTCGGTGCGGTAAACGCATGATGCCAAGCCCCCCCCCCACCCCTAAATCCGTGCTACCCAAACCTGGAGATGCACCGAGCAAATTTTAACCCGATCTCACAGAATCGCTGCTATCATTACTTGTCAATTAATTCCCGCAGCCACAAAAGACGAAAGAAGAAGATGTAATTTGGGGTAACAGCGTTATAAATAATGCAACAAAATTACGTTTTAGTGTAACATTAAAATTTTACAGTTAAAACCTTAATTCCCCGGCCTTCAAAGATTCAAACATGTCAAACATGTCATTAGCTTCATTAAAAAAACAACAAAAAAAACATCATTTTTCACCAAAGCAGTTTCAACTGATCAAATCGTACGTCCGCAATGTATGGGCTGTTCCATCAGTTCTGTGTTATGTGGCAAAATGTTATTTATTTTATCTTATAAGTTTTAGTTATAAAAACATCCTTTCACTTGAGCCAATGGACACACAGAGTCACACAGAGACACACAGACACACATAGACACAAACAGAAACACACAGAGACACACATAGTCACACATAGACACACAAACACACAAAGACGCAGAGACACACATAGACACACATAGACACACAGACACACAGAGACACACACAGACAGAGACACACAAACACACAGAGACACACAGACACACAGAGGCACAAAAAGAGACACACAGACACACAGAGGCACACAGAGGCACACACAGAGACACACAGACACAGAGAGACACACAGATCGTGAGAATTAAGTGTAGGATTAAGGGGAGGTTGTGGAGATATTCTAAACATTCCCATTCAGCAATATAATTAAAAACTTTTAAAAAAAACATTTCAGTATTTTTCAGCTTCCTTCTGTTGCTTTGGCTTCGCAACCTTGTCATTTTAATTAGAACTTCACTTTCAGCTACTCCTCAAAGAGAGGGTCATCACTTCCATAATGCACAACTGTCACTCTTCTTCACTCGCGAATAGTAGACTCTTAGCCTGAGCAACATCTAAATTCTACGCCTCTGATCCAACGGGGGCGCCAACGCCCTGCTGTTGTGGCGGCCCAGGGCTAACTCTTAATATATTTTATTAATATAGACTGGTCGTGCCTAAACATATTTCGTAATTTTCAGTCAACGCAATTTTCGAATGTTCAAAATAATCGAATGGCCAGTCTGTCCTCTCCCTTACTATACGCCAAAGTTCAATCGCGTGAAGATCCTAAAGTGAACAGCAAACTACGAGCTGGAGATTTTTGAGTTTCTGGCTGCCACTGCCATGGTCATTTGCGTGACACGCCCGGCTGCTGACCTTGGCTAGGCCACTTGATTTAACAACTCACATGTCCAGGGTCTGGTCGGTTTCTGCACCAAATACAAAGAAAAAGTGGCGTGGCTAGGGTAAGTGCCACCCAAGGAGGACCTTGATTTTGCCACCCCCCCCCCCATCCACAAGAAAAAAACACTGCATGACCATTTGTTTTCTTGAACCTTGATCTTTACGCCCGGCTGCTGACCTTGGCTAGGCCACTTGATTTAACAACCCCCCTGTCCAGGGTCTGGTCGGTTTCTGCACCAAATACAAAGAAAAAGTGGCGTGGCTAGGGTAAGTGCCACCCAAGGAGGACCTTGATTTTGCCACCCCCCCCCCCCATCCACAAGAAAAAAACACTGCATGACCATTTGTTTTCTTGAACCTTGATCTTTTCTCTACCGAAATTACACATTGGTATCATTTTTCAACGGCTGTGTCAATGACAAGCTCCACTTTTTTTGACTGCTCCATTTGCAGAAACTGCCTTAGCGTGTCTTCCTTGGTTACCACTGGCTCACCACTGGCTCACACCTGACTCACCACTCTCCCACCACTGAATCACCACTGGCTCACCACTGTTCCACCACTGACTCGCCAATGACTCACCACTGACTCACCACTGACTCACCATTGACTCACCACTGACTCACTACTTTCTCACCACTGGCTCTATACTGACTCACCACTGGCTCACCACTGACTCACCACCGAATCACCACTGACTCACCAATGACTTACCACGGACTCACCACTGACTCACTACTTTCTCACCACTGGCTCTATACTGACTCACCACTGGCTCACCACTGACTCACCACTGAATCACCACTGACTCACCACTGACTTACCACGGACTCACCACTGACTCATCACTTTGTCAAGAGTTAAGCCTATAATCTCCAGGTATTGCTGTTTACGCTCGCCTTCCAAAGGTAGGTCAACTCAGAGGTAAAGGTAGCAGAGAAACATTCACTTTGTGTTCCCAGTTAAAGAGAAAAAAAATCCAAGAGACATTTCTCTCACTTCAGCTTTCCAATCGTGGACCACTTCGGACATCTGGTCAGTGTGTGATAGTTCGGGTGTGCTGTCGAAAATGATTCGAAATACAATATGTAAAAGGAAGTTAATTGTAATTGTCAATTGCTTGTCAGTTTCTGTACATTACATGTCATTTAGTTGAACGTAGACTCAAAAGTAGATCTATCATAAACACCAGTCTTTAAAATTATTATCTAAATTTAGAACTGCTTGAAAGAAATTATGGGGCGTGAACATGTTTATGTTAAACTATACGGCGCTGTTCAGAACAACAACTTCACGCCATGCGCACTAACAAACCGAAAATATGGATATAAATTATAACATTCGGGGGCATTCAGTGACAAGTAGCGCAGCACTTTGATTCTAACGGAAAGGCCCATCAAGTGAAAGTCAAAACTAGGATTAGGTTCCGAGAGTAGGAGGCCAGAGGTTAGACTGTAAAGGGATAGAGAAGCTAGACCACTCTATGTTGACTTATGGGCTGATATCGAGAAGAGATTATACATATATATGAAGCATTCCATTTGAAAACAACAACAACAACATCATGAATTAAGAATGGAGGATTTCTTCTGGGTTGTGGTTTTGTCGCACTTTTGTTTCGGCCAGCCCCCCCCCCCCCCCTCTCATTATTCCAGCGATCTTCCCGGCTAAGACCAGACATCCAGATGAGATATTGCCAGCCACCCAAACACCTTTGGTGACGTGACTGGAAAAAAAAATAACCTACTTTGATCTTAACCGACAGGTCGAGAAGCAATTTCCCTGCACTTACATTCCAAGCGAATCTCATTAAAATTGCACTTTTATTTTATTCAGCACATCAATGATTATGAAGATGCAAATTAAAATAGTGATAGCTTGAATGTTGTACAAGAACTTAAAATATTTTCTATGTGTTGTACGTTTAAATTATAGTGTTAAAAAAACAAAAAATAAAACAACTTTGTTCTCGAAAACGTTGTTTGTTTTAAGGGGAAATAATTCATAAATATGATTAACTATGCGATCAGACCGAGTTATTTTCCTTTAACAATGTGATTGCATTGCGATTAATAATGTCATAAATATCTTATTAAAAAAAAAGGTAACATAACACATTCCTTTTATGACAATATTTAAAATATCTTCCATAGACTGAGAAGTTTAAAAACAATTTTCTTATTTCTCTGTTAGGGAATGACAAGAAAAAGCTCAACTTGGCAAGTATATTTATGTCAAGTATCTACCAGGCTGGTAAAGCAGACATTCCTTTCTCATTATTTACCACAGTGGTCTGCTGGCGACACTATCGCCTTCAAGTTAATATCTCCCACTGACCATAGCATCATCCATTGGCGTGTCTATTGTCAAGCACATCATCGTCCATTCGTGTGTCTCTCATCAAGCATAGCATCATCCACCATGTATCTCTCATCAAGCATGCCATCATTCACTGTATCTCTCATCAAGCTTGCAATAATCTACTAATGTGTCTCTAATCAAGCAAAGCATCATCTATTGTGTCTCTCATCAAGCATAGCATCATCTACTGTGTCTCTCATCAAGCATATCATCATCTACTGTGTCTCTCATCAAGCATAGCATCATATATTGTGTCTCTCATCAAGCATAGCATCATCTGTGTCTCTCATCAAGCATACTATCATCTACTGTGTCTCTCATCAAGCATAGCATCCTCTATTGTGTCTCTCATCAAGCATAGCATCATCTACTGTGTCTCTCATCAAGCGAAGCATCATCTATTGTGTCTCTCATCAAGCATAGCATCATCTATTGTGTCTCGCATCAAGCATAGCATCATCTACTGTGTCTCTCATCAAGCAAAGCATCATCTAGTGTGTCTCTCATCAAGCATAGCATCATCTACTGTGTCTCTAATCAAGCATAGCATTATCCAAAAATATATTTGCACCCATTAGTTTGATGACCCAGAAGAATGTCCTACATTCATTCCCACACCCTCCCCCCCTTTATTACTCGTGATAGTCCTCTCTTTGACATGTCCTCCAAAGTAAACGTGACAAGGAACAATTATTTAGAGTTACTGCCCATACATTTTGATAATTTCATTTTCCTTATTGTCTTACCCAAATTTTTTTTTTTTTTTATTATAGGGTAAATATTAAATCAAGATTTTAAAATCAAATTCACCAAACCATGACAAAAAGAAAATATGATAAAATGTATTTCTGATATTGTGATCAAATAAAACATAATAAGCTACTTTCAATGTCATGCTAAAACAGATTTAGGTATTTTGACACATATTTATCATTTGCATAGATTTGGTCTCATAGACTTTTTATTATGAAACTGCAAAGAGTACAAAGGTCATTGCTGTAGTGAAGAATAAAAAGAGTAGGCCTACCATAATGCTTGATATCAATGATTTTCTTGGGGGGGGGGTCAGGGTTAGTTGGAGTATTTTAAAAAAAATGTAAATATATTGTATAGGCCTTAAAATGTGTCACCTCCAGTTGTACATACGTTATACACACACATATATATATGTATGTATGTATGAGTAGTTTTAAGTAGTTATGTGCATGCATGCGTTTGTTTGCATTTTCAAATACAACCCAAAATGTAATTTTTTAATAGTTTTTTTAATTGGTCATTTCTAAATGTCATTTATTTGATGCGCCAGACTGCATTATAAAGTTGTGTATTGGTATCCAATAAAAAATGTTTATAGCAGTCGTCTACAGGTGTTTCAAACCCCTAAAATAAGGAGAAATGACTTTTAATGTTAAATGTCAACTAGTTCCAGCTGTTCCCATTTAGTTCCATTACACCTAAAAAAAAAAAAAGATTATCTCTTTATCTATATAGTATTTTTTATTCATCTTTGAAACTTCAACATTGCAGAGAGAAACAAAGTTAAATAAAAGCAAACTTCCAAATGACTTATTTTTATAATATCTTAGCCCAAGTAAAACAATCTTTGTAACTTCAACATTGCAGAGAGAGACAAAGTTAAATAAAAGCAAACTTCCAAATGACTTATTTTTATAATATCTTAGCCCAAGTAAAACAATCTTTGTAACTTCAACATTGCAGAGAGAGACAAAGTTAAATAAAAGCAAACTTCCAAATGACTTATTTTTATAATATCTTAGCCCAAGTAAAACAATCTTTGTAACTTCAACATTGCAGAGAGAAACAAAGTTAAATAAAAGCAAACTTCCAAATGACTTATTTTTATAATATCTTAGCCCAAGTAAAACAATCTTTGTAACTTCAACATTGCAGAGAGAGACAAAGTTAAATAAAAGCAAACTTCCAAATGACTTATTTTTATAATATCTTAGCCCAAGTAAAACAATCTTTGTAACTTCAACATTGCAGAGAGAGACAAAGTTAAATAAAAGCAAACTTCCAAATGACTTATTTTTATAATATCTTAGCCCAAGTAAAACAATCTTTGTAACTTCAACATTGCAGAGAGAAATAAAGTTAAATAAAAGCAAACTTCCAAATGACTTATTTTTATAATATATTAGCCCAGGTAAAGAAATCTTTGTAACTTCTTGAAAAACCCATGGCAGAGTTATGTAAGGGAGGAAAAGTTCTTTTCTCATATGCAAGTGGGTAAAAAAAAAATATATTTCAAAATCCCACCATTAAATATAACATTTGATAAAAGCTATTTTATTTCTTACAGAATAGCCGTAATGGTATAATATCATTTAAATGAAAATTACAAAAAAAATTGTGCTTATGTTAAATACATATCATTGTCGTAAATGAATCCAAATTAGAGCCCTTAAAACCAAATTGATATATATAAACATATTTTAAAACATATTTATTTGATTAAAAGAGTTTTTTCAAGTATTTTAGTTTCTATAAAGTAAAAAAAAGTAAAGATGGAGGAAAAGTGTTCAATGGAAACTTATGAAAAAATATCAAGTTGATTGCACCAAGTCAAAATGACTTCAGCCTTTGTAGCCTGGATTGACTCTGCCACCCTCCCTGTGACTGGCAGCATCATAACTTGGAGGTCCTTGTGCATAGCCAGCAGCAGGATATCCCTGAGGATATTGCGGATAAGCTCCATAAGGCTGGGGATTGTATCCGGGCTGGTAGCCCCCTGTTGCCATCATACCACTTTGATTGGTTGTTGTACCTGAGAAATGTAAAAGAAAAATACATAGTTGATATTTAAATTTTATCCTTTAATTTAATTTTTTTTTGTAGCATAGAATTTTAATTCAGCCTGCTTGGGGAGACTGACAATTTTAATTCAGCCTTTGTATTTAATGAAACCATTTAAAAATATATATGATGAAAGCTTTAAAAAATAATTATGTAGATCTCAAATTTAAATTTAAATAATTTAGTTTTGCCAGTAACTTGTAAAGAAAGAGACTCACTCTGTGCCACAACAACTGATGGTTGAGCAGGCTGGGTGTGGACAATGACACCGCTGTAGTAGCGCCTGCGACAAATACAGGCAGACACAGCTATGATGACCACTAGGATGATGCCTCCTATAGAAAGCCCTGTTACTAGTCCAATGCTGAAACATACATTGATTTCACAAAATGGTTAAAAAAAAATATTATATCATTGACAGGGTGTGTAAAATGTGATGTGTTTCCATTAGGAATGTAGTGGAATACTACAATTTTAATCAGAACAGGTCACTACGAAAGAACTAAAACTTAAAATGATTTACAAAAAGCAATACAATTATCTGTGATCTCGAGACTGTGACACCTGTCCATGTCATATGACTGTGTCACCTGTCCATGTCATATGACTGTGTCACTTGTCCATGTCATATGACTGTGTCATCTGTCCATGTCATATGACTGTGTCACCTGCCCAAGTCATATGACTGTGTCACCTGTCCATGTCATATGTCTGTGACACCTGTCCATGTCATATGACTGTGATACCTGCCCATGTCATATGACTGTCACCTGGCCATGTCATATGACTGTGTCACCTGTCCATATCATATGACTGTGACACATGTCCATGTCATATGACTTGACATCTGTCCATGTCATATGACTCTGACACCTGTGACAGTGTTACCAACATGATTATTCAATTTGTTTTTTCCAAGTGATGATGTCCCTTGTTTCAACAATCCTAGCAACATTAAACACTGGCCGTGATTACATTGACATTTTCACCTTTCTCATGTCAGATGACACAGGCAGATGACATGGGCAGGTGACATGGGCAGGTGACACAGATGACATGGACAGATGAAACAAGCAGATGACATGGGCAGGTGACACAGACAGATAACACAGGCAGATGACATGGGCAGGTGACACAGGCAGATTATATTTGCAGATGACACAGACAGATAACACGGACAGGTGACATGGACAGGTAACACAGGCAGATGACATGGGCAGATGACATAGGCAGATAACACAGACAGGTGACATGGGCAGGTGACACAGGCAGATGACACTGACAGATGAGTCAGGCAGGTGACATTGATAGGTGGCACAGGCAGATGACATGGGCAGGCGACAAAGACAGATGATGCAGATAGGTGACATGGACAGGCGACAAAGACAGGTGACATGGACAGGTGAAACAGGCAGATGATACAGACAGGTGACACAGGCAGATGACACAGCCAAGTGACATGGAAATATGGGTCGGACAGCTGACATAGGCAGATGAAATGGACATATAACATAAACAGATGACACAAATAGATGACATGGGCAGATGACCCAAAGAAATGAAACAGATGACACACAAACTTCACAAGCAGAGGAACATGTATCGCTAACATTAGTTCCCTGTTTAGTGTTCAACCCTGCACTTACTTGACTCTGACAGAGCAGCACTGGCTTCTGTCATAAGAGCAACATTCACCAGCACAATAGTTGTAGGTGAAAGTCGTAAAGTCATAGCAGCTCTCACCACCAACACAACCTAGACAAGCATAAGATCATATTTTTACTTATTAATATTGAAGAGGGAAAATAATTTGAATGTTTTCGTGTACTTCGAATCGAATGAACGCTATTCATCACACTTGATGGGGCGACATTTTAACAGATTCCTCAACTCCTAGAGAGCTCAGATCAAGTTAACACGTTTATTCTGTAGGTGTTTGCATGTAGGTCAAGCTACAACATATCAACACACCTATGCACGAGACACTACCGAAAAACATGAGGGACCTATACCATTGAAATATCCATTTATTTATCCACAAATAATAGTTCTCTGGATATTTAGATATACTGTGTATTTCTGTAACAATGTGTTGAATAGACAGGAAAAAATGAAATCCCCCCAAAATGGTGCTAATGATTGCTGCGTTTTGATTAAGTGCGTTACTTGAAGGCATGTTTTGTCAAATAACTTTTACAGACTTTAGTAGATGGGAAGTTCACTCATTGCCCGCTGTCATTGTTTATTTTTTCTAGTAAGTGTTATAATATATGTAAGTATGAACGCATGTTATACTCAACGCATGGGACTAGAAACCCTAAGTCACATAAGCGTAACAAAGCAAACAAACCTGATATCAATGAATACAGAAGAAACACCACGGTGTTGAGTCCTTTGTTCACCGAGACAGCCATGTTTGTTTCACTTCCTGATGCACGTCGATGCTGAAACGATTTGAAACTGAAATTATTTCAAGGAAAACAATTCGGTACCGGATCTACCAGCAGGGGCGTAGCTGGGGTTCATGCTTCCCCAAGCGAGACATTATTGTTGCCGATCCCCCCCCCCCCCCCCCCCAACAATAGAAATGAAAATACAACAAAAACATGACATGCCACTAAAACCATGTCTGCCACTAAAACGTTGTGTAAAAATAAATGTACATATTGTATTATTTATATATTTTTGTTTATGTTCTTGGTCTCACATATTAACTCTAAATAGATAACAATAAATGAATTAAATTCGTGAGCATACTGTTGAGTCACTAGAGATAGAGGCTGTAAGATGCCCGATGGGCACTGATGGTGGGGCATGATTTGCCGTGGGCACCTTTAAAAAAACAAAAATAAGGGGGCGGGAGGGGCGCACAAATCAGTGAGTTCGACAAATAATTTGATACTTAAACAAAATTAATTGACTTATAGCTGAGTTTACCTGTATTGAGTAGACATGCTGCATTATCATCTGCTGACTCTTACTTATATTTAAAAAATTTCTTTCTCAAGTTAGACAAGGGCGCAGATTTAGTTTTTGGTCTGGGCGACATAGGTCCCCGGTACGCCCCTGTACGCCCCTGTATATTACCTATAAAGTTCATAGCTTGTTTACCGGTGTGTTAAAAAATATGGGAGGTAACTTTGGAGTGACTCAATACGTGCACCGTCAATACAACCAGTTATATCCCCCCCCCCCTAGACATCTGACCTGGGTCTATAACACATACTAGCTGAACATCCTAGTTTCACAACGGTGTCTGTGAATAACACATACCAGCTGAACATCCTAGCTTCCCAACGGTGTTTGTGAGAATAACAAATATAATAAAAAAACTATAAATTGAATGTTAGTGTATTTTAAAACACTTTGGCTTTGTGTGTTGAGTGTGTGGAAAAGCGTGTAGTGTGTCCGGCCAGTTGCATATTCATCCAACCATAAGGCATTTACTGGACTATTCCGGATGTCCTTAAGAGTTCTGTCAAATGGTACTACTCCCCACGCCGTGAGCCATGATGCACTCATCCCAAACAATCAACTTGTATTACCCAAAGAACCTGGGCTGTATTACAATGTGCTTTGTACTCAGTTTTGAAACATTGCACAAGGAAGTCTCAGGGTGATTTAGGTTGAGAGGCAGTTTGGAGGCAGAGGGAGCTACAGGGCAAAGGCGTCTCAGGTGATTTAGGTTGAGAGGCAGTTTGGAGGCAGAGGGAGCTACAGGGCAAAGGCGTCTCAGGGTGATTTAGGTTGAGAGGCAGTTTGGAGGCAGAGGGAGCAACAAGGCAAAGGCGTCTCAGGGTGATTTAAGTTGAGAGGCAGGTTGGAGGCAGAGGGAGCTACAGAACAAAGGCGTCTCAGGGTGATTTAGGTTGAGAGGCAGTTTGGAGGCAGAGGGAGCTACAGAACAAATGCGTCTCAGGGTGATTTAGGTTGAGAGGCAGTTTGGAGGCAGAGGGAGCTACAGAACAAAGGCGTCTCAGGGTGATTTAGGTTGAGAGGCAGTTTGGAGGCAGAGGGAGCTACAGAACAAAGGCGTCTCAGGGTGATTTAGGTTGAGAGGCAGTTTGGAGGCAGAGGTAGCTACTGGACAACGGCGTCTCAGGGTGATTTAGGTTGAGGGGCAGTTTGGAGGCAGAGGGAGCAACAGAACAAAGGCGTCTCAGGGTGATTTAGGTTGAGGGGCAGTTTGGAGGCAGAGGGAGCAACAGAACAAAGGCGTCTCATTGTGATTTATGTTGAGGGGCAGTTTGGAGGCAGATGGAGCAACAGAACAAAGGTGTCTCAGGGTGATTTAGGTTGAGAGGCAGTTTGGAGGCAGAGGGAGCTACAGAACAAAGGCGTCTCAGGGTGATTTAGGTTGAGAGGCAGTTTGGAGGCAGAGGGAGCTACAGAACAAAGGTGTCTTAGGGTGATTTAGGTTGAGGGGCAGTTTGGAGGCAGAGGGAGCAACAGGACAAAGGCGTCTAAGGGTGATTTATGTTGAGGGGCAGTTTGGAGGCAGAGGGAGCAACAGAACAAAGGTGTCTCAGGGTGATTTAGGTTGAGGGGCAGTTTGGAGGCAGAGGGAGCTAAAGAACAAAGGTGTCTCAGGGTGATTTAGGTTGAGGGGCAGTTTGGAGGCAGAGGGAGCAACAGAACAAAGGCGTCTCAGGGTGATTTAGGTTGAGGGGCAGTTTTGAGGCAGAGGGAGCCACAGGGCAAAGGCGTCTCAGGGTGATTTAGGTTGAGAGGCAGTTTGAAAGCAGAGGGAGCAACAGGACAAAGGCGTCTCAGGGTGATTTAGGTTGAGAGGCAGTTTGAAGAGTTAGGGAGCTACAGATTCCCTGTAGGGTCCTGTGCTAAATTTAGGTTTTCAAAAGACACTCATTTTATAATCACATCTAATTAAAAAAAATGTGTGGGGGTCCCGAGGCACGTGCCTCATGTCCAATGGGTCCATCCGGCACTGATTGGTTGAAGCAAACGCTAGAAAATAAGACAATAACATTTGTTTGTCTGTTAACTCCTGGACCCACTTGGTATTGTCTCATAATACACGGTAAAGTAAATAAACCACATGCAGAATGTTGGCACAGAATTAAATTTTGCTTAGTTGCTTAATTTTCTGTGGTCATTATACAGACACGTACATGTAGACATTTATTTATTTATTTAGGCATTTATATATAGCGCTACCTTACAGCTCTAAGCGCTTTACAATTATTAAAAACATGTAAACATTTCCTGTTCGATTTATTATTTACTCTTATTTTCAATGTATAAAATTATCTTCTTTCAAATCACTGTGCATGATCACCATTCTGATTGAGCCTGCGAATAGCACCCCTTTTGGTTAGGCACCAAATGTTTATGTTATACACAAGTTTAACTTGTAGCAGCCATTGCAATGAAAATTGTCCGCTGTTTCAAACTGAATACTAATTTTAAAACTGAATACTAATTTTAAAACTGAATACTAATTTTAAAACTGAATACTAACTTTAAAACTGAATACTAGCTTTAAAATTGAATACTAACTTTAAAACTGAATACTTACTTTAAAATTGAATACTAACTTTAAAACTGAATAATAACTTTAAAACTGAATAATAACTTTAAAACTGAATACTAACTTTAAAACTTAATACTTACTTTAAAATTGAATACTAACTTTAAAACTGAAACCTAATTTTAAAACTGAATACTAACTTTAAAACCGAATACTAACTTTAAAACTGAATACTAACTTTTAAATTGAATATTGAATTTAAAACTGAATACTAACTTTAAAACTGAGTACTAACTTTAAAACTGAATACTAACTTTAAAACTCAAACCTTTCTTTAAATCTGCATACTAATTTTTCAACTGATTTGTCCATTTGATGCTAACTTTCAAATTGAAAGCTTGCTTTGTGTACAAGAGGGCAACATTTACAAAACCTGGATGGCTTTGTGTACAAGAAGGCAACATTTACAAAACCTGGCTTGCTTTGTGTACAAGAAGGCCACATTTAAAAAACCTGGATGGCTTTGTGTACAAGAAGGCAACATTTACAAAACCTGGATGGCTTTGTGTACAAGAGGGCAAAATTTACAAAACCTGGCTTGCTTTGTGTACAAGAAGGCAACATTTACAAAACCTGGCTGGCTTTATGTAAAAGAAGGCATCATTTACAAAACCTGGCTTGCATTGTGTACAAGAAGGCAACATTTACAAAACCTGGCTTGCTTTGTGTACAAGAAGGAAACATTTACAAAACATGGCTTGCTTTGTGTACAAGAAGGCAACATTTACAAAACCTGGCTTGCTTTGTGTACAAGAAGGCAAAATTTACAAAACCTGGCTTGCTTTGTGTACAGGATGCCAACATGTACAAAAGAAATGACGATAACAAGGTGATAAATGTTTTTAAGGATTTACTGAAAAATAATGATTTTTTTTCAAAATTCATTTACATGAGCAATAGTCGCATTGAAGGTGTAATATTTGCATGGATGAAGACAATGATATTTCCTCTGACAGTTTAAGGGTGAGTGACATTGGGGTCGATGAGGCACAGCCCACAGTATTTACGACAATATTTGTGTCCTTCCACAGCATCGAGACAGATGGGATGTGCGGTCTCGTTCATCAAGGCGCAGTCACGGAGTGACATCATGTCGTCACAGAGACTGGGGTGGAGAGTAGCTGAGGGGGGGGGGGGAGAGAGATACGCAATGACGTCATCAATTTAAAGGTGCCTTCGAAAATTATACATGAATACATATATTTTTAAATGCCATAGTTGGTGAATAATTTATTTGTAATCCGCTGCATTCGTGGGAAATTATTTGTTCAAAAAAATTGTATCTGAAGAAACACAATTTTTGTCTATTTACTTACAAAANAAAAAAAAAAAACACAAAAAAAAAACTCACAAAAAAACCAACAAAATACAAAACAAAATAATATACTGAAAGTTCCAATATAAGTGTTTTGTTTTTTTAAACTTACGACATCCTGTTTCGTCAGAGGCGTCACCACAGTCGTTGTCTCCATCACATTTCCAGTTGATGTTGATGCAAACGCTGTTTTTGCACTTGAAGTGTGTGGTCTCATCACACGCTGTCAGAGAGAAAGGGTGGCTATGACGTCATGAATTGATGCCAGTGAGAGGTGATTACATTCCTTCCATTCATAAATGAATTCAGCATTCAGCCAATGACATGTTATCTCAAATAGATCGTTTCTGTTTAGCTATTAGCTGGGAAATGTATTCAATAATAAACACGTACCGGCTGCACAGTTGTCACTTATTTTTTTTTTGGTTAACGGCTGTACACCAAAAAAAAATAATATCGACTATACAGCCATCACCTATCTAAATGGTTAAGGGCTGTAAAGCCATCACCTATCTAAATGGTTAAGGGCTGTAAAGCCATCACCTATCTAAATGGTTAAGGACTGTAAAGCCATCGCCTATCTAAATGGTTAAGGGCTGTAAAGCCATCGCCTATCTAAATGGTTAAGGGCTGTAAAGCCATCGCCTATCTAAATGGTTAAGGACTGTAAAGCCATCACCTATCTAAATGGTTAAGGGCTGTAAAGCCATCGCCTATCAAAATGGTTAAGGTCTGTAAAGCCATCGCCTATCTAAATGGTTAAGGGCTGTAAAGCCATCACCTATGCAATTGTATATCACCGCGCATAATGCGATTCAAGTGACACGTGATTTAAATAAAATTATGACCCGCCTGACGTTTTGTTTAAAAAAAAAAAGGCTCTATAATGCCAAGTCCACTTATAAATGCGATAGGTTAGTCTTATCAATTAGTAATATTTTTTTAAAATGATAAAATACATGTTCATGAAATAAATTTTTAATTTTAATATTAAAACATTCAAAAATGTTTTAAATTTTTAAAATAAAAGTAAATATAATCCGTAGTAATACACGAATACAGCTTTGCTTAATGCTCGATCTACTTTACCCTTCTTTATGCGCATGATACAAAGCGCGCTCGGTCGCCCAATGTGATTGTGAGTGGGTCAAGAAGATGAATTGTATAGATCGTTTACAGGCAGGGGCGTAGTTAGAGTTAGTGCCGCCCGGATTGGGCCAAGATTTTCGACGCCAACTTCAACAAAGTATGGCCGCAGGTTGCTGAGATTGTCGCCCATCCATTTTTAAACAAAAAAGTTCCACCTCTTCCTGGACGCGCCCCGCACCTTTCGCACCCCCCCTTCCTACGCCACTTTTTACCGGTAAGGATAACATTGCTTCAATGCGGTATAAAATGGAGCCCAATTTCAAAGTACATTTTTTTTTTACCACACATTTCTCACACGAAACAGCCTAACCGCTATCATAAAATAATAGAATAAGCTAGTCAAAAAAAGTGATAAGATTTAGTATGGTAGAAAAACTCTATTGAGATTTTTACATCAGGACCAGTGTTAGATTAAAGAATTTTGTTACAAATAGCTCATAACTGTTATAGGGTCATAACGTGAGGCCGTTTCCGTAATGCGAAAGTTAGAATGTTTAAATAGCTCATAACTGTTATAGGGTCATAACGTGAGGCCGTTTCCGTAATGCGAAAGTTAGAATGTTTGTGAGTCTCAGACACAAATATTTTGTACCATAATCATGGTCCTATATATACGGAGCAGTACGAATACTACATATGTTACATATACTAACACTATATTTCCTATGATAATATTGATTCGTCTGCTGATGTACATTGTATAAAACATTTATTCGCAAAATATTGTTATGGAACATTTTGTTTCTAGTATATTGTACGGCACTCACGACAGTCGTGTTCATCACTGTCATCATTGCAGTCAAAGTCGCCATCACAGCGCCATCTTGAATCAATACATCTGGAGCCGTCGGCACACAGGAACTGAGTTGCACTGCACGTTCCGGCTGTGTCATGGGGCGGAAGACAGACGGAAATGAGTTCATGTCAAGGGACATACAAACAGGGCAATCAATGTCTTGGAACCTAATTAAAAGATATTTTATTTAAACTGCTGTTATAGTACTGTGTGTGGATGGATCAATTCTAAATCTAAAAAGACCCCACTTCCACGAAAACCGCTTGACTTACTGCAGTTCCTCTCGTCCCACCCATCACCACAGTCGTTGTCTCCATCACAGACCCACTCGTTCTCTATACACAGGTAGTTGTCACAGTGGAGCTCACCGCTGGTGCATTCAACCTTGTCTGCATTGGATAATCACGTTTCACAACATTCATATTTTGATCAGGCTGGTACTAACCATTCTAGAGCGTACTGACTACAGCCTTACAAGAATATAAAGGTCGATATAATTCACAATATACCTAACTATTAATGACAGCAAATGCAACTCTTAGATGCCAAATGAAGCCAATTGTTTGGTTTCCTTATAGTGACAGAATATTTAAACATTGTAATAAAATAATTGTACGTTACTTTTACGATTTTAAAGATTTAAAAAAAAATATAATTATGTTATACTGGTACAGGCGCTAAGTCCCTGAATCAAGACCAGATTTTCACCAGCAACTGTCTCAACAAGGGTTAGGACAGCGGTTCCCAAACTGTGCACTTCGTCACAGGGGCACCGCGAAGTGTTTAAAAAAAAAACAGTAACATGAAATAATACGCGATAACTTCAGCTGTATCGATGTCTACGTATACACGTAGCTGTAGATTGGACACGTCTTCAAACATTCACATTCAACGGTGCTGTTTGTTTAAGTAGGCTATTCAAGTATTTCTTAACGTTTGTATTTTCATCACAAAACAAATAGAGAGATTTACTATACGTTGGGAGCAGAAGTATTTTTTGCATCTCTCACTGTTCCGTAGTGCATTTGTTTGATTCTGACACGTTGTGCATTGGGAAATACCAGATGCAGGAAGGACGCAATGATTGGAAGAAGGAAAAAAAAAAAGTTTGGGAAACCCTGGCTTCGGACTATCGGTCATGTCAACTCAATACTTACGACAGTCTGTCTCATCAGTCATGTCCCCACAGTCGTCATCACCATCACACATGTACTCCCTGGTGATACATCTTCCATTGTTACACTTGAGTTGATGCTCACCGGTACAGTCGGTTGCTGGAAAGAAAACATTTAGGGATTTCAGCATTGTTTCTTTCAGCAAATTTCTTACGTCGGGACGGCATCTCAGATGTTCGGGTGGGCAGTCCTAGCGGCGTAAGAAGGCTGGACATAGCGGTATGTCCACCCCTGGGGGATCATTTTCATTTTTTTTTGGGGGTGGGTCGGTGGCAAAAGTCTTAGCGACCCCAGGGTGGCACTTATGCAATTTACGCCACCGGGAAATGCCAACAATTACGCATAACCCTAACCCATGATCAACTATAACTTCCCGCTCTGACCCAGCATCAACTAAATTCACTTTAGCTGATGTTGAGCTTTTGGCTGCTGCTAAGTTTAATCATTGTAACCTGTATAGAACCAAACTATGGATACACAGTTTTAGGAAACTAATATATTCGCAAAGTCAAGAAAATCCTTTTAAATAGGAACACTCAGTGTGTGTTTCTTAAAGGCGTCTTTTTATCACTGTATGTTGCACACACACACACACGCACACTTACAAGCACACACACACACACACTCACGCACACTTAAAAGCACACATACACTTACAAGCACACACACATACACACACACACACACTTACAAGCACACACACATACACACACTTAAAAGCACACACACACTTACAAGCACACACACATACACACACACACACTTACAAGCACACACACATACACTCACGCACACTTACAAGCACACACACATACACTCACGCACACTTAAAAGCACACACACACTTACAAGCAGACACACATACACTCACGCACACTTACAAGCACACACACATACACTCACGCACACTTAAAAGCACACACACACTTACAAGCACACACACATACACACACACTTACAAGCACACACACATACACACACGCACACTTACAAGCACACACACATACACTCACGCACACTTAAAAGCACACACACACTTACAAGCACACACACATACACACACGCACACTTACAAGCACACACACACTTACACGCACACACACACACAAATACCGGTATAAAATAGGAATGTTAGCTACACCAAACATGTGCAGCATGTTACTTCGTTTCACCATTTCCTTTACGTTATTTGATTAGAGATACCACTTACAAATCTTAACCGTTGAAAACAATTTATTATTTCGTTGCTTTTTAAAAATAAAATTTTATGTTTGCCACATTTTTAACACATTTTTCGACCCAGGGTAAGGGGGCGGGGGAGTCGAAATGCAGTCGAGGTGGACGAAGGCAGTGCCCACCTCTTTAGAGAGAGATTTACTCAAGAAAAGCTGGTTGTTCACTAATAAAGAAATGACGTCATCAATATATGTGAACAACGGGAAGTCATGATGCGGCTTAAACTTCAAACCACCTGAGGCATGTTTTTTTTTTAGGAGAAAAAAAATACGGTATTTAGAATCGAGTGATCATCTTAGAGTTGCCTTAAATATTCGGATCATCAAATAAATCAAGATTATAGATATTCATTGATTACACGAGTTTACTAATTTTTAATCAAAGAGTTATAAAATAACAATTTATTTTTAATAAATTATTCGTTTACTTTATTTTTGGACATAATTTTCACGGGAGGGGGGGTTGGGGGGTGGTCACTTTACCTTCTCCGTGGGAGGAGGCCCCTCCCCCCCCCCCCCCCCCCCCCCCCCCCATCCTATCAGTGACAGAAACATTCCTTCCTATCTCGTCCTATCATTAAATTGATTTAAAAAATCTTTTTTTTTTTAAACTAGAAAATTTATTTAGATCGTTGGAACGTGTTCTTGGAGGTAGGAAACACATACAAAATATAATTGCGGCATCACGTGCTTGGAAAAAAAGATGTCTGATAACTTAATAACATGTTAACGTCATTAAACAAACTACATCACTTGCAAATCAAACGTCGTGTAATAAAACATATTTGGAGCTTAGAATCAGTGGTGATGGTTTTAGAACCGCTCTGTTCCTAGTGGCTGTTGTATGAAAAGAAGAGGTTTTTTTTTGTATTTTTTGTATGTTCCACTTACGACATTGGGACTCATCGCTTCCGTCACTACAGTCACGGTCCGTGTCACAGAACCAGTCAAGCTGGACACACTGGCCGTTGGTACAATGGAACTCATTGGGACCGCAAGATGCTGTTGAAAGGAGACAGAACAAACGTATCTTATTTAAAGTGATTCATCCATTAAGTCGACAAGAAATTGTAATAAATTATGGAGAGATTTGACACGTGGCAATAAATCACAAATGCAACATAATTTTGTCTGTTTCAACAAAATATTGTGCATAAGAACAAAATATTGTGCATAAGAACAAAATATTGGGTATTACAACAAAAAAATAACGCCCACAGCAAAATATTGGCTATTACAAAACAACACTATTGCAAATTTCAAACTAAAAACTTATTCTCTCCCTTTTAGCATATACAATATTTATTTTAGTCTAGAGAGTTTATCTGGAGAGCTGAAAACAACCAGCATTAGTCTCAGTGATATAGATATCGTGTTATTTAAAGAACATGAAATACAATAATACAGTTAAATTATATAAATGTGCTTAAATTGGATTATTTGTTGATGCTAGGGCTATGACACTGACACTTATATAGCTCCCTTTAATTTTCCTTGGTAGATCTTTACCAATTTCTGTTCTGTCTAAAGTTAAATCTTACCAGCAAACAGTTTAAACTGAATGTCTACCCCCCTCGCCAACCGTAATCTCAGTGGTAATAGTTCTATGTTTGGCATATGTATTACTAGACCAGTCGAAGTGGTTTACCTTGTCTCTTGGAGTAGTTCTCAGCCTTCAGACTCCTGGTGCCCCGGACATGGGCTTTCTTGAAGTTCTTCTTGTTGATACTACACTCAGTGAGTGCGAACACCAAGGCCAGGACAACGATGCATAGTTTCAACGACGCCATTGTATTGTGTCTCACGGTTGGATGATAGACGTGGACCAAAAATAGTTGCCTTATTTTATAGGAAACTGGTCCCAGGTTCCGTCAAACCTTTTTTTTTTAGGTTATTAAAAAAACTAAAAAAACTAACAGGATGAGTTCCAGAGGCGTAGTTATCCTTATTTGAAATAAAAGTGAACATTACTTATGAAAATAAATCATTTAAATATCTGTATTAAACGTTATTTTTAATTAAACAATTTTAATTAGGTACTATATGATAAGTCATCATTTTTTACAGGCGAAGGTGAATCAATGAAAAAATTATGAATATTGATTAAAGGAATTACTCAACTTTGGAAGATCTCAGTTTGTTCGCAACTGTAGCTGCTTTGTGGAAAAGCAGCCCGATTATCTTTCTCCATTGCTTGATCTTGTGAGTTGTTTAGGATCCACAAGACGTATAGCATTCACTTTGCTTAACTCTTGGAATATAAACATAGTACTCAACCAATCGATGCCAAAATCTAATCAATGGATGCCAATATAAAATCAATCAATTAATGTTGATGTCCAACAGATCTGTGCTAATTCCAAATCAATCGTTGATAAAGTCAATTTATTCTTGTTTGAAGACCACATATCTTCTAAACTTTCAAGACTGCAATAGAAAAAAAAAACTAATGTAAACAAATATTTAAATTGTGAGCTTACGTGACAAAGAATGTCAAGTTAAAACATACAAATTAATTGAACGAAACCTAAATACATTGTAAGTACATCGTGGATCTGTAGCCACTATAAGTCCACATTTGTGTGAAGTCGTGGATCTGTAGCCACTATAAGTCCACATTTGTGTTAAGTCGTGGATCTGTAGCCACTATAAGTCCACATTTGTGTTAAGTCTTCCTGGAGGACAATACCGATTTGAAAATTCATAGTGGATTGTTACACGGCAACAAAAAAGCAAATCTCAGCTATTCTACTGGCCATAGGCTGCCAGCAACATACCGTACTAAAACTCTACCTTGCAGTAAAAATGTTTTTTGTATAATACAGATATTATGAACAATTACAATCATTTTCACTCCATAACACATCCGAAAAAAATTTGCTAAGATTTCTACTAAATGTCTGTTCCAATGATTCGTGGATTCTCGGTTCTCCCCTGCATAGAAATGGCTGACGTGATCATATTTTAAAATTAATTTTCTTTAAAAAAAATTATTCCAAGGGTCAAAGATTTATAGATGAAACTTTTAACTCCCGACATATCTACTTGCACTTAACATTGTCTACGTCAAGTGTTCGACCCTACGGATAGATATTCACAGGTTTCACGTGAAACATGCATTCAACACAGAAGTTTCACGTGCTAAATAATACAAATATTCACACACTAAGATGGTGTATCTTAGTTATGCATGACGTAAACTAAAAAATGTGAACTTTATAATTACTTTTTTTTTTACAGATAAAAAACTCAAAATATGCGATGTACAGATCACTCGAATGATAAAATTTAAAAGGTTATTGACCTGACTTTCTAAACTTAATCACATTAGGACATACATTAATGATATATGAGACGAGTATTATTTTATCTCTTTTTTGAACAATGACTGCTTCACTTTAAATTAATGAAATTTTGCAATGAACACACATTATTTTACTACAAAAGTTCATGGGGAAGTGGGGAGGACGGTCGACTCACTACCTTGCTTCATGGTAATTGTGTTTTAACACATTTTTTGTTTCCTTAATGGTGATTAAACGCTAGCCTTACTGTCGTTCCATTGTTTACTTGCCTTGCGCAATAAGGAAAAATTCATTTCCTGCTTCTTGATCAGAATATTTCGCTAGATCTTTACAGGTACGCGGATGAACTTTTCTTATAGTCATCACTTTCAACTAGAAGTTTGTTTGTTTTCATCTTTAGGGCATCCTGCAATAAGACTTTTATTTTTTAAGGCATGTTAGAGGTTGCTTGTGGCGTACTGCTGGAGGCATATTGCTGCTGGCATATTGCTGATGTCATATTGCTGGTGTCATAAATTTGGTGGCATATTACTGATGGCATATTGTTTGTGGTTTATTGCTGGTGGTATATTTCTGGTGAAATATTGTTGGGGACATAATTGAAGGTGACATACTGCAGGAGATAGTGCAACATGAAATGAATTTGATTGTTGCTTTTTTTTTGACCACTCAATAATTGTACTTAAACTTAATTAAATTTTTGTACAGAACTTGTTTAGAACTGACTACGCTCACCACAATTCTGACATGTTTCATTTATTCAAAGTACAATTTTTAAAAATATGTTATTTTTTTATTTTCATGATAGTAAAAATTTGTAATATAAAGATTTTAAATATTTCTTTCAAATGCTTATCTTGTAAGATAAGAGAAATGCGTCATTTCAAAACAAGTGGCCAAATTAAAGATTAGCTTAAAAAATTGTTATCTAGATCTTTGGACGCCATGCCATTACCAAATGACCAGTCTTGTGGTTGACTGCATTTGGAGGGAGTAGTACATGACTGGGTCTATCATAATGTGGGAGCTATAAGTCACTGTGTCTATCATAATAAGAGAGTTCTACATGCCTGGGTCTGTCATTGGCGTATATGGCGGTATGACATATGGAGTCAAGGAAATCGAAACAATACTTTCTCTTAAAAGTTGTCTCCCCTTGGACCAAAGCATCAAAGCTGTGATCTCCGGCCAGATAGTGCGCGTACATTTAAATGATCTTAAAAGTTGTCTCCCCTTGGACCAAAGCAGCACCAAAGCTGTGATCTCCGGCCAGATAGTGCGCGTACATTTCAATGATCTTAAAACTAATTTTAAAATCATGCCTGCTCCCAAATAAAATTAAAAAAAAATTATATTATTCCAGAGGTTCCCAAACTTGTTTAAGTCACTGTGCCCTAAATACATTCAGGGATTTCCCAAAGCATCCAATTCGGCAATATAATTAGTGCACTGTGAAAAAGCTTTTAAAAAATGTGTTTCCCAATCATAATTTAATGGGGGAAGCGATCATTTTTTTTAAATAACAAAAGAGAAGAAATTATTCAATAACTTCACTTGGCTTAATCAAACACTACTCAGCTGATACCATAGCCTAAAAACTATAAAAACCGACAGCTTTTTAAATACGAAAACAATAGAAATATTGGTTGGGGTACCACGCTATATAAGGCCACTAATAATAATAACACTGATAATGTAATTATGGTTGAATGCCGTAATATGACAGATTTAAAGACTCTCACAAACGTGTATTAATATGAGAGTTACTGGGTTGCACCAAGCCAACTGTATATCGCGTACTGTTACATTATCAATTCCATTTCAAGTCACCAATTTGAGAATCTTTATTAAAGCCCTCGATGATGTCATCAAACGTTATATTAAGCCTTTCTACTCTCTGGCACTTAGTCCTCTGCTTTGTTATAAAGCTCTTAAACATCTACCCTACCCTTACCAACCCAATGGTATAGACCTTATTATTTTGATATACGAAAATGGCACACACGCACACACACAATTAATGTATACTAGATTTTAAGAATTTCACGTGAAGGAGAGTTGGTAACGTTTTGATTGGAGCCGTGTGTGAACGAGACAATGTTCGGACAATTTGTGGTCCTCCTCGGAAGCCTACAAGGCTAAATGGGTCATTGCAGGTCCATCTTAGACAGCCACCAAAAACTGTAATCTCTGCTAACGTGGCAGTTTTATACGATTTCTTATCACGTAAGATAAGATTATTTTTTTATGTTAGTTCTCGCACACAAGTCCTGTAAGTTGTTCTTTTTTTTTTCCACCGTGTATTTTCCCCCACATGGCCCGTCAAGTTAAAAATCAAAATGTCAAAATTGTTGCAACTTTTACCGATAATGTTTATAACCCATTTCTTTTTATTACATGACATTTAGCACTCAGTTGTATTGCATGACACTTATTGCTTATTTGTTCTATAGATCAGTTCTCGTTTATTTGTAATGCGTGACACTTCTAACAGTTAATGATCAGTCTGATCCGAACACGACATAATCATCATTGTCTATAGCATCTTTGAAGTATAACTCAAATAATGAGACGATTCCATAAATTGTGGTTTCAAAGTAACACAATTTTTGTAAAATAAGATAATGATCCACAGATAAATAAGTATCAAATGACTGTGGATCTATAAATCTATAGTTTAACCTCGAGGTAGTCCACCAGACCTGAGTTTTATGGGTTTTTCGTTTTGAGACGCACATTTTGAAACCAATCATCACGTGATGGGGGCATTTGATCTGGGCGAGTATTTTGGTTAGTAAAATACATGGGGGCATTTGATCTGGGGGAGTATTTTGATTAGTCCAATACTGAGTGTTCACTGTCTAGTGCAGGGGTGGCCAACCCGATGTGAGTCAATTCTTCACGGGCTACTTGTATCGCGAGTCAGTTTTTAAAAAAAAAATAAACGATGTACACAGTTATTTCTCAATTCCTAGTGTACATAATTCTCATCTACTCGTGCCGCCAAACACATCAATAAATTGTGTTGATTTAAATTGCAGAAAAGCCATTGAATATATTTATGTACGTTAAGGATGTACCTCATTTGTCACTTTGGTGATCGAAAAAGGTGTTACAAATCAGTCCAAAAATAGTGAAGAAATAGCGCATGCCGTCCTACGTTTTTTAAAATACATTTAAAATGGGTGTTTATGACTGGAAAGAAAATAATCGCTAATTGAATGGACAAATAAGTTCATTTGCGATACATCCAGTGTGATGCGGATTACCCGCCCTTGGTCTAATGACTGCTGGCAAAATATGTCAACTACATAGTACCCATATTTTGAACATGTATTTAACTTTGCTTCCAACCTCAATTTGTGACCAGAGGTAAACCAACGTGACGGAACGTGACCGCGTCTACTTGTAGACTTGCCATTTCCTGGACAGAAAGGAGATTTAGTCCAGACTAAAGAAACTCAGCTCAGGATAGTTGTTTAATCTAGAGTTATGACTTAAAACACTCGATGATGTCATCAAACGTTATATTAAGCCGTTCTACTCTCTGGCTAAAATGTAGAGTTATGACTTAAAGCACTCGATGATGTCATCAAACGTTATATTAAGCCGTTCTACTCTTTGGCTAAAATGTAGAGTTATGACTTAAAACACTCGATGATGTCATCAAACGTTATATTAAGCCGTTCTACTCTCTGGCTAAAATGTAGAGTTATGACTTAAAGCACTCGATGATGTCATCAAACGTTATATTAAGCCGTTCTACTCTTTGGCTAAAATGTAGAGTTATGACTTAAAGCACTCGATGATGTCATCAAACGTTATATTAAGCCGTTCTACTCTTTGGCTAAAATGTAGAGTTATGACTTAAAGCTTTTAAAATAACCAAAATCGTGTATTTTTTCTCGATTATACTTCCGTAAGGTATTTTCACAAGTAGCGATTATGCTAATAAAAGCAGAAATTATCATTGCAATGTGATACCTAATTTTAAAATCCCTATTTGTTATTTCCTACTTTGAGTTGCAGCGAGCTATCATCTTATTGTATTCATTTCAATTTAATAATAATTTTATTTTGTTCATATTTGAGGGCCCACGATCAATTATTGAACATTTTGGCACCTGAGTTTGATATTCAGAGTTTGCCTTCTCTTAGTGGGTTGTCTCCACCCGGGGTGCTTGGGTTGCTTGGTTTGGTTGGGATTGAACCCAAGACCACCACTATTCGGAGTAACTCAGTTTAGACCACTCGACCACTCAGTACCCTGTGTAACATCTCCTAAAGTGTGCTGTTTTAAAAGTTTCTTCTCTCTGTGACGTGTTTACACAACTCAATGGCATCATTAGGATTGGGGTCACCCAGTGCGATAACTTCATAGTGACACCCAGTGCGATAACTTCATAGTGACACACAGTGCGATAACTTCATAGTGTCACACAGTGCGATAACTTCATGGTGTCACCCAGGGCGATAACTTCATAGTGTCACCCAGTGCGATAACTTCATGGTGTCACCCAGTGCGATAACTTCATAGTGTCACCCAGTGCGATAACTTAATAGTGTCGCTCGGTGCGCTAACTTCATGGTGTTCCCCCTTCCCCCAGACTTCCCCTAGTGCCATTGACTGGCACTGTTGACTTAGATTTAGATTTTATTCATGAGAAAATACGAACTAGCGAAGAATTGATGACCAATTTTTTGTTGTTCTTTCTTACAAAATCAAATCTTAAAAAAAACCAACTAAATTTAATAATAGGAACCTCGAACTTTAAATTGACAAGTATGTGACCCATCCCCCCAACCCCTTCAGACTTGTAATTGTTCATGAGAAAGGCCAACCTCATAAAGAATTGTCTTCCCTTGAGTAGAGGTGAAACTCGCAGATCCGTTATTGACCGCACAATGTTAAATTCTTGTCCCCCATTAGATCTTGCCTTGCTCCTAGAATTTGCTCTTATCATATAAAAGAAATCCGACTGCTGTTCGGGACTTCACATCTGGCATTTGGCCATTGAGAACGACTCAGAGATATACACGATGTGGGTAAAACTTAGCATTGTGTTGTTGGTGGCATTCGCAGTATCTACTAGCTTGGCAAAGAAAAGTACAAAACATGTTTTAAGCCATTTTGTTAAGAGAGGTACGTCATTTTATTGCTTTAAATATTATGTCTAGGATTGAGTGACTTCAGATATATATTTATTTATTTATTTATTTTTGCTCTAGTAATTATCTTTTTTTTTTCTTTTTTTTAATTAGCCTGTTTGAGATAAAAAAAAATAATTATAATTTAATAATTTTATATTATTATTAAATAAAAAATGAATTGACCGAAGGACTGTCAAAGACTTAGATGAGAAAAATTACAAAGTATTTGTTGTTTTAATGTTATCAGATACAATTAATAAAATATATGGTCATTTAGAAATCAAATGGGAACAAATATAACATAATGTGACCAAAAAGAAACAAACAACCCTTTTTTGGGCTTATCAATCTCTGTAAAAGCGTTTCACACGACCTTTGTTTTCTTCATACTAACAATTGCACACATTACCTTTCTGTATAGCAACAATCTAATACAGCAACTTTCTCCCTACCAAAAAAACTGATATATTGTCTATGTATATATCCAACATTTTAAACATTAATTTTCACTTTAACTAACAATCTGTTACATAAACAATCCTTATTTGCCATAACCTTTCTCTATACTAAAAAAAACCCCATAACCTTTCTTGATGCCAAAACTCCAATGCATTGCATTTCTCTAACACCACATACATGACGGCGTTAACCCTCTCTGTACCATTACTTGGCTTCACAACCTTGACGTCATTAGGATTGGTGTGACCCAGTGTTATATCTTGATATCGCCGCTTTCCCCAGACTCCTCCCCCCCCCCACATAGCTCCACCCCCCAGACTTTCTTTACATAGCTCCCACACCCCAGACTTCCCCCAAATAGCTCCCCCACCCCCAGACTCCCACCACATAGCTCCCACACCCCAAACTTCCCCCACATAGCTCCCACACTAGAGACTTCCCCCACATAGCTCCCCCACCACAGACTTCCCCCACATAACTCCCCCACGCCAGACTTTCCATACATAGCTCCCCCACCCCAAACTTTCCTTTCANCCCGACTTCCCCCACATAGCCCCCACCACCCCTGACTCCCCCCACATAGCTCCCCCCCCCCAGACTTCCCCCACATAGCTCCCCCACCCCAGACTTCCCCCACATAGCTCGCCCACCCCTACTTCCCCCCACATAGCCCCCGTCCCATTCCCTGTGTTAAGTATATGACGCGATCTTCTTATCACCCTTATGTTCCAGCTGTATGTGGGGAATATGAATTCCAATGTAGCGGAGGTGGCCTCTGTATTCAAAGCGAGTGGACGTGTGACACTGACCGAGACTGCCCCGATGGCTCCGATGAGGTCAACTGTCGTGAGTACATTTCAGAAATAGGCATATCTAGTTTTGTCCCTTGATTAGAAAATGGTGACACATGTTTGTAAGAAATAGATTATTTATATAGTAGATCAAAGATAATCAAATACCTCGAAGTTTTTCCAACATCATTTCGTCCTCCACGCATCATGTGAGCACCAACAAATCATTCTCTAAGTCTCACCCCCATTTTCACAAACATCCTTTATTGGAGCAGAGGTCAATTCGATAGCGTTAAGAAATTTCATTTTTAACTTTCACTCCGTTTTAGACCTTTAGATTCAACATTGTACTATGAAACCATTTTTGAAATTTATTTGTATGCAATAAATGACCAAGAATTGTGGTGGGTGGTCACTTGAAACAAAATGAACATGTTAAACAATGAACATCCGCTTTGCACCTTTGAAACTGAAGTTCATCATCTCAGAGCCAAAGTGTCACATCCGTGATCAGCGAATTCCTGGCCATGCGGGTGTACGCTGTCCGATTAAAATTTAATGCCGTAAAAAACCTGGTACAACCTCTGCAACTCAGTGGCAAGCTCAACCGCCAAAAGTGTGGCGGGAATGTAAACCCAAAACAATGGGGAGAAATGTATTGTTGTTGTGGTTGTTTTTGTTGTTGTTGTTCGTCCTTGGGCACGCGAAGGTGACCATGGCAATTTTTGAGCAGCGGCCTTGACTTGAGATGTATGTTATTTAAAGTGAGGGAGGGTCGCTCACTTCGGCATTGTGTCAATATCATACCGCCTACGGGACTCCGAGTTAGATTCAGAGTTTGCTTCCTCTTAGATGAGTCGCTTGCCATTCAATGTATGTTTTGCTGGCATCCGTCCGTCACAATGTGACGATGGAGTGGGCTTCGGAGGAAGAAATCCACATGGCCTGGGATTATTCTTCAAGGATTATAAGCTGGTTCCCAACAGCAAATCGCCTCTCTCCACGCCGCTGGATAACCCAAGGGAACATCATTGGATGATACAGCTTGGCACCAGTGACGTCGCAGGAGTTGT
>CAXITT010000798.1:218198-234948 GCA_964033795.1 Lymnaea stagnalis
GAATGTGGGGTGGGGGGTTGAGAATGTGGGGTGGTGGTGGGAATGTGGGGTGGGGTTGAGAATGTGAGGTGGTGGTGGGAATGTGGGGTGGGGGGTTGAGAATGTGGGGTGGGGGATGAGAATGTGGGGTGGTGGTGGGAATGTAAACGATTTGTTCAATGGATGCGTATATTGGTGTGGATATTAAGTGTCTAGTTGTTGCTAGGTGCTTTGCATTTGTACCGTATTTTGGTGCAAACATTTCTTTAGTCTTTTGGGATTTACATGCATTAAGTTTGATAAAAAAAAAATAAAAATTCCCCTAACAAATGACACAGTTTCTATAGTCGCAATAATTATAAATCACTTACAATTACATAAATGTAAGTTAAATTGCTTGTAAGGGATTTGTACGAAAAAACTTTTTTTAAAAGGTTTTTTTTAAAATTTATATTGATGATTTTTTTATTTCTACAAATATGACGTAAATAGCAGCTACAGGCAAGAAGTCGATCTTTAAGAGAGGCGGTGATTTCAACAAGAGACAAGGTAAGTCAACACCTAACAGAGTGAACATTTTTTTAGAATGTCAATGTTATATACATTTTTTAAAAATCTGGTGTATATTCTTTTTTAAAAATATTTTAAAAAAAACATTGAATAAGTATAAAACATTGAAAAATTATAAAAGCATTGAATAAGTATAAAACATTGAAAAATTATAAGAGCATTGAATAAGTAAATTGGATGCTTGGTGGCCGAGCGGTCTAAACTGTCTCAAACCAAATAGCCGGTGGTCCGGAGTTCAATCCCCATCAAAAGCCAACATCCCAAGCACCCCGGGTGGATTGGACTCGTTAGCCTTGGACGGCAACCCATCTAAGAGAAGGCAAACTCTGAATTAAACCAGGAGCCAGAATGATCAACAAATTGATCGTGGGCCCCTCAAATATAAGAAGAGAAGAAGTATAAAACATTGAATAAGTGTAAAACATTGAATAAGTGTAAAACATTGAATAAGTGTAAAACATTGAATAAGTGTAAAACATTGAATAAGTGTAAAACATTGAATAAGTGTAAAACATTGAATAAGTGTAAAACGTTGAATAAGTGTAAAACGTTGAATAAGTGTAAAACATTGAATAAGTGTAAAACATTGAATAAGTGTAAAACATTGAATAAGTGTAAAACATTGAATAAGTGTAAAACATTGAATAAGTGTAAAACATTGAATAAGTGTAAAACGTTGAATAAGTATAAAACATTGAATAACTCTCTGCAGTCTGACGTTTTTAAAAAAAAAAATAATTAATTAACTCATCTGAAAAAGCTCTGATATGATGAGTTATAATATTAACTTGTTCATCTTTGACTCAGCTATCAAATATTTTTTGTATATTCTATTTTCTTAGTTATAAACAAAGTTAACATTTTTGGGGGGAATTTTTCTTTCATTTTATGCAAAATTTTGACAAACTTTTTGCACAGTATGAAGGGAAAAACAACCCCTCCTTGGTATAAACGGTTTAAAAAATGTATTTAAATCAAATACTTCATCATATCATACAATTCAACATGACAAACATTCTATGAACAATTAAAAAGTTGTCAATATTTCAGCAATACCATTAATCCTAGTCCAAATGTCTAAATTAGTATAAAAGTAAACCATTATACATACACAATACATTATAACATATGTTGTAACAATATTGTGAGTTTATTTTTTTATTCATTTTGCTACCAAGTGATTAGATTAAAACTTAGCAACAGTTGTTTTTAGGGTAACATCTTCAAAGCTATTCATCCAGTAGCTCTTTAACACGGTAAAAGGGTGGAGTCCAGGCTTAATATTTAGGATCAATAAGGAATAAGGGCTTCTTAATCCAATATCTGAATTTCTGTCTCTCTCTCCTCCTTCCCATTAGAGTCAACGAGCTTTTAATAAAAACAGAAATGTTTTGTTTTTTATTCTGTCTTGTAGTCTCTACTAATACTAGTGACTGGCGATAGTGATAATTAAATTTAAACACATTTCTACTATGCAATATCAGAAAATTTAGAAGATTATTTTTGGCTGTAACACATTTTAAAGAAATATATTTAGTTAATAACTCAGAAGTCCTTAAATTTAAATTTTATTTTAATTACGCAAGATCCCATCGGCCGGAGTTTTCCCGCTATTTTTAGAAAATATTTATTTCGCATAGCCACGCTATTTATTTATTATAAAATTATTGAAACTCAATAAAATTCAAATAGACTATATCAATGGCTGCGACTTTTTGTACCCGGGTACCAGAAGTGGGAGATTGGGATTAAAAAAAAACTATTTAAAATATGTTTGTTGGGTTTGTAACATAAAATGAGGTATCAAATGAAAGATAATTGAATGGACCATTTGTTTGTCAGTTTAACTAAAATAAACTACCACATATGACATCCGAATAGCTCGAGTCTAATGGTACCCGGGTGCGAATGGCGGCGCTGTGTGTCTGGGTCCATTTTGACTCAGTCTTGTGTCTAACTCGTGGCGTTAGTCCAGTCAATGATGTGTAGTGTTGTTGTACGGATGTACAGAAATGTTCAATGATTTACATCTCATTAAATTTGACAGTTACAATCCTCCCAGTCACGTGCAAAAACACCGAATTCCAATGTAAAAATGGCCAATGTATCCAGCAGGAGTGGATCTGCGACACTGACCAGGACTGTGGAGACGGCTCTGACGAGATCAACTGCCGTAAGTTTATTGGATGGCCGTAGGGTTGAATAAGTGAGGGGAGGGGCGGGGAGGTGTCCACACAAAGTCTTGACACTGTTGTCTTGAGATGTTTCAAAATAGTGTGGGTTGTCACAGTGACGGGCGGTTAAACTAACATAAACTATGAGCACACCTAGGGGTCATATTATTTACTGATACAAAAATGACCTAGTTACGCTACGACCTAGTTACGATATGACCTAGTTACACCATGACCTAGTTACCCCATGACATAGTTACACATTGACCTAGTAATGTCATAACCTAGTTACGCTATGACCTAATAACGCTATGACCTAGTTACGCTGATCTAATTTCTTGCACAAAGTAACTTGGCACATAATGCACGCCCGTTATTCCAAGCAAGGAGGGTGTGAAGGGGGCGGTCCACCCCAAGGCGGCGCATTGCTCTTTATATTTAATGGCGGCACTTTCGGACCACTGCAGGTCAGCGAAACGCTTGGGACGGGAACAGGCTCGACTCACCCCGGGGCGGCACTACTCCCTGGGTGCACTGCCAGCCCCAAGAACTTCTGCACGTGTTCTGTTTTGAATAGAGATCAACTAAAAAATGCAAGAAAGTAATTTACACAAAGCATTTGTTGTTAGAGCTGCCTAAATGTTAAGGGTTTGGATCGAAAGTTTAGTCTTTGCAAAAGAATATCTCTTTGACTTTCACATTGGAAATTGAGTTTGGGGTGGGGGTGGGGATGGTATTTCCACAGCTTTAGAATTCCTGGAACACCAAAAGAAACAAACCTGTTTTGCGGTGCTGACGGGGTTAAGTAAAGAATGTACTCAACGTTGCGTTTCAATGGTCCGATCATATCATTTAAAATAAAATATTTCCACGAAGTTGTTTTTTTCCCCCTCAATTTCATATTCTATTTGATGACGTGATTTGCTGATTGCAATTTCTCTACAGCCAAAGATTGCTCCGGGGAACACCAGCTCAAATGTAAAAATGGTTATTGCATCCCTTCTGAGTTTCAGTGTGACGGTGATAATGACTGCGGGGACAACACCGATGAGTCTAATTGTAGTAAGTTGAGATGTAGCCTACTTTAAAAAAAAGTATTGGGTGATAGACAGTGCAAAGGGAGGATGGAAGAAGTGCGTGAATGAATGATTGGATGGATGAACGCGTGAAGAAATGATTGGATTTACGCGTGAAGAAATGATTGGGTGATTGAGTGAAGAGAGCATTGTATGATTGAGTGAAGTGAAGAATAAAGGATGCGCGAAGAGAGCATTGTGTGATTGAGTGAAGAGAGCATTGTGTGATTGAGTGAAGAGAGCACTGTGTGAGTGAGTGAAGAGAACATTGTATGATTGAGTGAAAAGAGCATTGTGTGATTGAGTGAAGAGAGCATTGTGTGATTGAGTGAAGAGAGCATTGTATGACTGAGTGAAGAGAGCATGTGGGATTGAGTGAAGAGAGCATTGTATGATTGAGTGAAGAAAGCATTGTATAATTGAGTAAAGAGAGCATTGTGTGATTGAGTGAATGGAGGATTGGGTGATTGCGGTAATGGAGTTTTGATGGTGACGTGCAGAAAGATTGGATGATTGCGTGAAGAAAAATTGGGTGATTAAGTGAAGTGAGGTTAGGGCGAGATGTCAGAAAGGGGAGTGATCGGTTCTTGATGGCAGGATTGGATAGGAGGGTGAAAGGATACTCGTATGAGGGCATAAACAGGAGTTTGAATCATCGACTGACTTCATTTGCTCAGACCAGTGGTTAGCAAATCGCAGTTCGAGGGCCTCATGCGGCTCTTTAGCGACCTGAGTGCGGCTCGGCCATTCTGCCACAAATTGGTTTTGACTCCGAAAAACATGGTTCATGAAAGGTTCTTAAAAAGAAATTTGGCTCTCAAAAAAATGTAATCGTTCTGTCGCTTATTTTTTTTTGTGGCTCTGTTGAACAATGAGTTTGCCAACCACTCAGAGCATAGAATATGTCTATGAGTGTATGGGGTAGGTTAGGTACGTGTTTCATCAAAGTGGTCGTCACGTTTGTTTTGTTACCGTAACGAAGGCAGACCAGTAGTTACATAGATCACATTTATGATCTGACAGACATGGTCCAGTGCTCACTGGGCGAGGTCAAGTGCAAGGATGAAACTTGCATAGAAGAAGACTGGCTGTGTGATGGTGAGAAAGACTGTGCTGATGGCGGGGACGAGGCCAACTGCAGTGAGTGACAAGATTAGCTGACCTCTTTTTTGCTATTTTTTATATTTTACAATATTCAGCACACAAGATAAGACAGTGTTTAATGTCGACGTGACAGCTGTTGTCTACTTTTAAACTATCATGCAGGAAAAAAAAAGTGTTTAAAAAATCGTGCTGCGTTTTCAATTGTCTCCGACGTTAAGCTGTTGTATAGTGTTAATTCTAAGACTTAAATAATCAACGAAACTCTCTAAACTAAAACTGGAGATACAACGGAACTCTCTAAACTAAAACCGGAGATACAACAAAACTCTCTAAACTAAAACTGGAGATATAACGAAACTCTCTAAAATAAAACGGGGGATACAACGAAACTCTCTAAACTAAAACCTTAAACCATTTCTAACACTTTCCTTCCATCTCTCTCTCATTTCTAACACTTTCCTTCCCTCTCTCTCTCATTTCTAACACTTTCCTTCCATCTCTCTCTCATTTCTAACACTTTCCTTCCATCTTTCTCTCATTTCTAACACTTTCCTTCCATCTCTCTCTCATTTCTAACACTTTCCTTCCATCTTTCTCTCATTTCTAACACTTTCCTTCCATCTCTCTCTCATTTCTAACACTTTCCTTCCATCTTTCTCTCATTTCTAACACTTTCCTTCCATCTCTCTCTCATTTCTAACACTTTCCTTCCCTCTCTCTCTCATTTCTAACACTTTCCTTCCATCTCTCTCTCATTTCTAACACTTTCCTTCCCTCTCTCTCTCATTTCTAACACTTTCCTTCCATCTCTCTCTCATTTCTAACACTTTCCTTCCATCTTTCTCTCATTTCTAACACTTTCCTTCCATCTCTCTCTCATTTCTAACACTTTCCTTCCATCTTTCTCTCATTTCTAACACTTTCCTTCCATCTCTCTCTCATTTCTAACACTTTCCTTCCCTCTCTCTCTCATTTCTAACACTTTCCTTCCATCTCTCTCTCATTTCTAACACTTTCCTTCCCTCTCTCTCTCATTTCTAACACTTTCCTTCCATCTCTCTCTCATTTCTAACACTTTCCTTCCATCTCTCTCTCATTTCTAACACTTTCCTTCCATCTCTCTCTCATTTCTAACACTTTCCTTCCCTCTCTCTCTCATTTCTAACACTTTCCTTCCATCTCTCTCTCATTTCTAACACTTTCCTTCCCTCTCTCTCTCATTTCTAACACTTTCCTTCCATCTCTCTCTCATTTCTAACACTTTCCTCCCCTCTCTCTCTCATTTCTAACACTTTCCTTCCCTCTCTCTCTCATTTCTAACACTTTCCTTCCATCTCTCTCTCATTTCTAACACTTTCCTTCCATCTCTCTGGAAATCTTTGTTTCTGTATTTTTTTAATGTCATCATATATATTCATGTCATCATATATATATATATATATATAAAGATACTGGCAGTTGTATCCTTGGTTGTTGTTGTTGTTGTAGCCACTACCACAGGCCCGGGCAAGAAATTCGTGAAGAAATCCGTCAATGTCAAAAGGAAAGGAAAAAACAACTTGTACAGGAGACAAAGTAAGTCATGTTGCATCAAGAATGATGTATGACATAACAATATATTTCATTCACGTTAAAAAGTTATTATTATTTTTTTTTGGTTGCACTTTTCAGTTGTTTTTCTTTGAAACTTTGTAGCATAACCAACAAATAATGCAAGCGTACAATTCATTTGGACTGTAGAATTGTTTGCAAATTCTCCATTGTTTAACAATGTTGTTAAATAAAATGTTTGTGTTGGAGAGTATAGGGAGTAATCGTTTATTTTTTTTATTAAACACTCTTATCTTAAACTTGTCCATAATGATTATTAAATCGTACACACGCGCAATGAATGAGCAGGGGCTTCAAGGACAAAATTCGTTTGTGAGCGCTCTAATACTGTAATAACATGGATCAGAGGTTCGCACAATGTATAAATAGTTGTGTTGTCTTCCTACTACCAGCGTCATGTGCTGCATTCCAGCACCACTGCACGAACGGCAAGTGCATTGGGGACGACTGGACCTGCGACACTGAGGATGACTGCGGCGACGGCTCAGATGAAGTCAACTGCCGTGAGTGTTCTTCTCTGGCTTTCATGGTTCAGTGATCTAACTTAAAGATAAAGTTGAATTCGTTTAGGTTTAATATTGAGCTATAGAAATATAGCAAATGTGCGAAACAAAGGATGGGAGACCATTAGAAAATAAGACGCAACAAAACAGCGAACGTGTCGGCAAGAAGCCTTCATCGTCGAACAAAAACCAGTAAAAACAGAATTTAATAACATTATGAACTTTAACATCACCTTGTTTAAAGTGAAACATGAACTCAAATGATTAAGTTGAATGATAACATTAATGCAACACGTACAACCCAATATGTTTTAGTTCTAGTACAGTGACCTCCCTTCCGGCTATGACGGCGGCCTTAAACTATTTATAGAGACTAGACGAACGAAATAAAAACGTTAATTTCATTATTACCCCCCCCCCCCCCCCCCCCCCCCCCCCCCAAAACTAATAAAATTAAATATTAAAATCAAACACATTTTGTTCTGGTTTTCATAAACTGCCTTCTTTAAAATCATAATCTACCGTCTACTATTTCATAATCTGCCATCTTTATAACCATAATCTGCCGTCTACTATTCCTTAATCTGCCATGTTTTGTCCCCAGCCACGGACTGCACCGGTCCCAACCAGTTCAAATGTAGCAATGGCCGCTGCATCGCCAGGGAGTACGAGTGTGATGGAGGCAATGATTGTGGAGATCTGAGTGATGAGCTGGACTGTCGTGAGTTGCGCCTCGTTGTCATAGAAACATTTTTGTGCAGAAAATGCGTCCCATTAAGCAGCAGGATGGCATGTTTCACGTGTTCAGACCAGGATAACTGATGTTTCCTTTTAAGATAACCCATTACCAACTGTCCCACTTCAGTTCAAATGACTTAGTTTATTAGACCGGAAAAAGGATATGATGTATATTTTTTTTTCTTAAAGTGGTCCATGTTTCTCTCATTGTGATTCAGGTATTAGAGCCTAACCTATTTTATTACCATAATAATGTATGTTTTATGTTTATTCGTTTTAAGTCTAATATGTCTTTAGCCCAAATGCCCAAACAAGTCTCGTCCAAACCTATATCCCCGAAAAATCATACCACTCAAATCCATCTCGCCCAAACACATCTCACAAAATACCATCTCACCTAAACCCATCTCGCCTAAACCCACTCGCCTAAACCCATCTCACCTAAACCCATCTCGCCTAAACCCCTCTCACCTAAACCATTCTCGCCTAAACCCATCTCACCTAAACCCATCTCGCCTAAACACATCTCACAAAATACCATCTCACCTAAACCATTCTCGCCTAAACCCATCTCACCTAAACCCATCTCGCCTAAACACATCTCACAAAATACCATCTCACCTAAACTCATCTCGCCTAAACCCCTCTCACCTAAACCATTCTCGCCTAAACCCATCTCACCTAAATCCATCTCGCCCAAACACATCTCACAAAATACCATCTCACCTAAACCCATCTCACCTAAACCCATCTCGCCTAAACCATTCTCGCCTAAACCCATCTCACCTAAATCCATCTCGCCCAAACACATCTCACAAAATACCATCTCACCTAAACCCATCTCACCTAAACCCATCTCGCCTAAACCCATCTCACCTAAACCCATCTCGCCTAAACCCATCTCGCCTAAACCCATCTCGCCTAAACCCCTCTCGCCTAAACCCATCTCACCTAAACCCATCTCACCTAAACCCATCTCACCTAAACCCATCTCGCCTAAACCCATCTCTCTCGCCTAAACCCATCTCGCCTAAACCCATCTCGCCTAAACCTATCTCGCCTAAACCCATCTAACAAAAACTAATCTCACAGAACCCATTTCACATAATTCCATCTTTCACAAACCCATGTCATCACAACATCAACACACAACCATGCAATCCCTCACACCACCATGCAATCCCTTACACAACCATGCAATCCCTCGCAAAACCACGCCATCCCTCACACAACCACACCATCCCTCACACAACCACGCCATCCCTTACACAACCACGCCATCCCTCACACAACCATTGACCTGTCCACAGACAAGAAGGAGTGCACCACCGGTGAGATCCGCTGTGACAACTTCTTGTGTGTCGAGTCTTCCTGGATCTGTGACGGCGACGACGACTGCATGGATGGATGGGACGAGAGGAACTGCAGTGAGTACATCAACCCGAAGTGTTGAGTTTGGTGGTGCTCGCCCTGAACGTGTTGAACTTGGTGGTACTCGCCCTTAACTTGTTGAACTTGGTGGTACTCGCCCTGAACGTGTTGAACTTGGTGGTACTCGCCCTGAACGTGTTGAACTTGGTGGTACTCGCCTTGAACGTGTTGAACTTGGTGGTACTCACTCTGAACATATTGAACTTGGTGGTATTTCCTCTGAACACGTTAAACGTGGCGGTACTCGCTGTGAACAAGAGTCGACACACTCGAGCCCGCCGTAAAATTAGTTGTGAGTCCAATGGCGTACCTAGGTGGCTGCAAAGTGGACCACCACGCCGAGTGGCAAATTTTTGATTTTTGAAAAAAACATTAAATAAGTCATGAGTGCGTGTAGTAGGAGGTGCACACTTTTATTTTTTTAGGGTTTGCCCCGCATGGCATATAATCAAGATACGCCAATGTTTGATATAGCCTAACTTAGCAGTTGTAAGGTATTTCCCACAAAACTCTACTACAGCTTAACTCAACCAAACTTGAATCTCTACAACTAAATAAAACTTCCCGACTCTTATTACCAACGACACAGTGCCTGTAAGGGGAAAACAAACAATTACAACATCAAATTATTGTACAAATAGTCACTTTAGTACCTCGCGGTACCTCGCCCAGGCGCCCGGGTGGGGGACTTGGGTAAGGGGCCCGGGTAAGGGCCGTCCTGACGAGGGGGCATCTCCAACGTGCCGCTCCGCGGCCCGATACGTTGGGCCGGGGAGGGGTGATTTGGGGGGGGGGGCATAAGGAGTTCAACCTCGCCCCGCTGCCGCCGATTCTTGCTGTACTATTTCAGTCCCTCCCGGATTGGGTAAGGGGCCCGGGTAAGGGCCGTCCTGACGAGGGGGCATCTCCAACGTGCCGCTCCGCGGCCCGATACGTTGGGCCGGGGAGGGGTGATTTGGGGGGGGGGGGCATAAAGAGTTCAAACTCGCCCCGCTGACGCAAATTCTTGATGTAATATTTCAGTACCTCACGGTTACAGCGGAAGGCTTTTGGGGTAACTTAGGGTTGATGTTGTTTGTTATAAATGTTAACACAATGGGCAACTGACAAATTTTTAGTGGGGCCAAAAACTACGTTTGCGCATATCATCCACTGAAGGTCTCACAGTAGGAATGAATGAGATGAAATGGGCGGGGGGAGTCGAGGCGCACACATGTAAAACAAAATTAAAATTAAGTTAGAAAAATCTGCCACACCAGAGGAGGTCGTTGACAGCAATTCACCACTGGTCGAATGACTGTAAGGGTAGTGACATTGACTGCAATTCACCACTGGTCGAATGACTATAAGGGTAGTGACATTGACAGCAATTCACCACTGGTCGAATGACTGTAAGGGTAATGACATTGACAGCAATTCACCACTGGTCGAATGACTGTAAGGGTCGTGACATTGACAGCAATTCACCACTGGTCGAATGACTGTAAGGCCATTGACATTGACAGCAATGTTGTTTTGTTTCTTCTGCAGCTGGGTCGTGTTCCGCCTCACAGTTCAAATGTGTGGATGGCTCCAAGTGCATCGACGCCAGGTGGCAGTGTGATGGCGACGACGACTGCCAGGACGCTAGTGATGAGCTCCAATGTGGTCAGTTATCATAGTTAGAGTTGGTCACTTAGCCTCTTACAGTTGGTCACTTAGCCTCTATGAGCTGGTCATTTAACCTTTTTGAGCTGGTCACTTAGCCTCTTTGAGCTGGTCAAATAGCCTCTTTGAACTGGTTACTTACCCTCTTTGAGTTAGTCACTTAGCCTCTTAGAGCTGGTCACTTAGCCGCTTTGAGTTGGTCAGTTAGCCTCTTTGAGTTGGTCACTTAGCCATTTTATCCACTGTCCTACACATATCACCAATTTATCAACTGCCCCACACATATCACCAATTTATCCACTGTCCCACAAATATCACCAATTTATCCACTGTCTCACACATATCTAAATTTATCCACTCTCCCTTACATATCACCAATTTATCCACTGCCCCACAAAGATCATCAGTCTATCCACTGTCCCACAAAGATCACCAATTTATCTACTGTCCCACAAATATCACCAATTTATCCATTGTCCCACATCTATCACCAATTTATCCACTGTCCCACAAATATCACCAATTTATCCATTGTCCCACATCTATCACCAATTTATCCACTGTCCCAACATAGCACAAATTGATCCACCGTCCCACACATATCACTAATATATTCACTATCCAAAAACAACAATTAATATATCCACTATTCCACACATTTCACCAATATATCCGTTGTCACCTCACATATTACCAATATGTTTGCTGTCCAAAACATATCACCAATATATCCACATCTCCAGAAATATCTCCAAAATATCCATATAACCATTTCGCAACATATAGCACCAATATATCCACTGTCCAACTCATATCACGTATACATCAACAGTCGCCTACATATCACCAATATATCCACTGTCCAACTCATATCACGTATACATCAACAGTCGCCTACATATCACCAATATATCCACTGTCCAACTCATATCACGTATACATCAACAGTCGCCTACATATCACCAATATATCCACTGTCCAACTCATATCACGCATACATCAACAGTCGCCTACATATCAGCGATATAACAATCATCCATCACATATCCACAAATAAAGCCATTGTTCCAAACGTATCCATTTTCCAAAAATCGCACTAAATTGGCTCGACCAAGTGTCCCATACATAGCAACAATATATGCCAAACTACCTAGTCCTCCCATTCAAATCACCTATTCATACACTGACTATATTTATATCACCTATATATACAATGCCCAATTATATTTAACCAATAAATCCACTATCAGAATCATGTCACCAATAGGCTATATCCACTATCACAAACGTGCCACCAATATCCATTTATGGTTATCATGTGTTACTGCATCAACATGCCCATAGATAGACGTTTGTAAAATTTGTATAGGTATTTAGAGATTTGACGTTGTATCCCGTATCTTAGTATGCGACCCAGTCCACCAATGGCAGTGCAAGAATGGTCGTTGTATCAACATCAATTGGAGATGTGACGAAGAGGATGACTGTGGGGATGCATCGGACGAACAGGGCTGCCGTAAGTTACAGATACAACTTCAGATCTGACGTTTGAACTTACAGATTAAACTATAGATCTGACTGCACCAGTAGTGAAATAATACATTATACAAGCATTTCGTCCCTTTACAATAACAATGTTCTAAGTCGATTTTTTGGGAGGGAAAATGAATTATTGCCCCCGTGCAACAGTTAATCAACCCCTCTATCATGGTACAAAAGATGGAAGCTTTATAATGAGCCGATTTTGCAGGAAATACAAAATAACAAGGTTCTACCTCGAGGTTGGCCTTTCACTTGAGAATAACAAAGTTCTAACGTATAGTTTTAGTTTTAAAGCGGTACTATTTATGGTGAACCAATAAAAATCAGCTTGTAAAATGAGTTCGGTATCTTCAGCCAATCATTAGACTTGTTATGTACCGTTACCTCAATGGTCACGGACATGGGCGCCCGCAGAAAACTTTCTAGGGGGGGGGGGGGCAAAAAAATCGATTAACTTTCCAGCCGCGGGGGTGGGGGGCAAAAAATTTTTAGTAATGTTTTAATATAGTTTTAATTTACTGTAGCGTATTTGTATCGTGAACGAACGGACGGGACATCAGCTTAGTTACTTTCTCTTTATTTTCTCTTTACTTTAATAAATTTTGTGTCTAATTTTTGTCTAAAAATTTTTTATCCAATCAATCCAGGGGGGGGGGCAAGTGCCCCCACCCCCTTGCCCCTACCNTCTACAAACCGTTTAGCACAATATAAAATGAAAAAAAAAAAGCAGGGTTAAACCAAAAAAAAGGAAGGCAAAGAAACAACAACAAAAAAAAAAAAAAAAAAAGAAAAAAAACTTTGTTTTGTTGCGTTCCTTTTTTTCCAGGTTTAACCCTACTTTTTGTTTACTAATTTATATTATCACTAGCAATTAGCTTTTTAAGCTCCTCGTCAAGCGAATGTGATACTGATAGCAATGCTTTTATTATCCATTGCCATGTGAAGTGTTTTCACCACTAAGTCTAATAAGAGTCCATAAATCTGTAAACAGGAGAAACCTTATAAAATAAAAAAAATCATGAAGCATTGAGGCCAAATGACTTCAACGATTTTAAAACATGTACTAAAGTACTGATTGATTAGTTTCAATACCAGAGTGTAAAATATTCCAAAATCTGTGTACCGAGTAATGAAATTTACAAATGAGCCATTGATTAATTGTAGATTTAGCCCTATGGACCTAGCATTTGAAAACATCAATGTAAGAAAACCTAAAAGCACGAGAAGTTGTGTCCCAATGAAATCATCGCAAGTATTGTTGGCTCAACCAAAGACAGCAATGACAGCTAATCAACTGTCTGAAGCTAAGAAAACAGATTTTAGAGACGTGATCAAGTTGATGCCAGAGTTAGACAGGCAATACTATAGAAACATAGTTATGTAACTTGTTGTAGTATGGTAGCTGGTTTTGAATGAAAATAATGCAGAAAATTCAAGTTTGTGTATAAACCATGTCATGGTCTAATTGTTTATGTTTGAGTTTGTAATAATAAATTAATACAAAGAAACTATATACAAGGAAATATTTTCTGTCTTTACTTTAAATATAATTGTTAAATGATTTTGTCTTGTTAGTATAATTTGTGATCTTAATAATGAATATGTATTTATTCTTGAAAGGAACTGCTTAAATTTAAATCATAGAGTTAAATAAATAGAGCCTTGTTATTCTTAAGTGAAATAGCATTTTCAGAATGACAAGATTCTATCGAAAATTTCAAAAATTCATATAAAATCTAAATCAATACCTAGAACCTTCATTTTAATGATCAAACCTTGAATTGATAATATCAACATAAAACAACAACAACTTCAATCAAAACGTTTTTAGTTTATCCATTCCAAACATCAAATTTTCAAATGCTAATATCTCGGTTTGACCAAAAGGTCACATAGAACATCGTTATTTTAGGTGGACGATTTGTAATTTGGAGCACTGTAATTTTAGAGCTACAAAAGTAGATATAACAGCACTGACAACCGTTCGACGGCTTTGAAAAAAAGAACGTTTTAAGACTTTATAAAATATGCAGATTTCGGTTTAATTTTTTTATTAATATTCTATTTTTTCTCTTGCACAGCGACGCTTCACCCCAGCTTGTGTACTGATATGATGAGTATTGTTGACTGCGCCCTTATGAATGAAACCATACACCCGATCTGTTTGGACAGTGTGGATGGACACAAGTACTGCAGAAAGTATTGTAATTTGTGCCTGGTTGACCCCAACATCACACATCAATAAACCTCAGATTAACCAAATGCATGTATTTTTATAATAAACTAATAGAGAAATTATCCTTCCAAAGTGCTGTCAATTTTTATGTTAGCAGAGCATAAATTGTCCTGCCAGTGAATGAGATCTGAAGATCGTAAGTTAGAAGCACAAGACGGTCCGGTTGTACAATGTTATAATGTAAGAGGTCTGCATTTGGTCAAGAAACCTCCATGGGCAAAGAAACAACAGGATCATCAAATGAACATTTCGGTCACAATTTTTAAGATAAACAGTCTCACCAGTCATGTACCCACAGCAGTCTCACCAGTTATGTCCCAAAACCATCTCACCAATCATATCCACACAACCGTGATAATCATCTTAGCGGTACTCACCATTTAGAAAAAAAAAAAAAAAAAAAAAAAATAAAAAATATTTTTTAAAAAAAAAAAAAAAAAAAAAAAAAATTAAATAATCTTTTTTAAAAACGAAAGAGGATTCGAAATGATTCGAAAACTTGACTTGTCTTAATCGCAACAATATTCAGCATATGCCATATCCTGAAAACCGACATCAATTTGCAATCGAAAACAGCCGAAACATGTAATTATTGTTGAGTTCCGAAATATAACCATTTGATAGGCGTCTAAAAGCAGATATTTAAACAAGCTGGATTGCACCAAGTCAACTATGCACCAACTATGTGCTACTTACTATTACATTTACAATACCTTTATTTTAAACAAACATTTAAAGTCCATAACCCCCCCCCCCCTTGAGAATATGCCGAGGCTCACAAAATACGAAAAGAGAAGAAGAAAAAACAGCAACCAGAAAGAATTTCATGTGAAAGATGACTTTGTGAAGTATTGAGTTGCGCCATCTGTTAAACTAGAAAATGTTCGGATAATGTGTGCTCTGACTAGGGAGTCAACACTCCTACCAGTCATTGCAGGTCCATCTTAGACAGCCTAAAAAACAACTGTAATCTCTGTTAACGTGGCTGCTTTATACGATTTCTTATCACCTGAGATAAGATTTTTCATTGTTTGTTCTCACCAATCGTCCTGTCCATTTTGTTCACCGTGTATTTTTCCCAATCTGGTCGGTCAGGTTCAAATTATGACGGCAAATTGTATTTCAACTTTGACCGATACAGTTCACAATCCTTTCGGATCTAAACACAACATAATCATCATTGTCCATCATTAGATGTATAACTTAAATCATGTGAACATTTTATAAACTGTGGGTTCAGTTAAGTCAAGTCTGTAAAAAAAAAATCAGATTAAAATTGATTTATAGATAAGTATCAAATTGCAGTGCATCTATAAATCTATAGTTTACACTTGATCGATTTGAGTTGCCACGATCTTTTTGGCTTTCGTCACTCTGTTACAAAGCTTTTAATAGTAATCACCAATGTTCCCTCTAAGGTTTGTTGGTTCGTGTGCAAAACCATAAAGTTGTGTGCACATTTTTACAGCATTAATTTTTTGTGCGCAAAATTTTACAGCCTACAGACACAAACACACACTTAAGTGGAAATTAGCTGCGCGGTACTCAAAACTGCTGCGCGGCGTCTGTGAGATTGCTGCGTGGCCGCACAGCTTAAAGTGACCATTGGTAGTCACCCGACATCTGAGAGAGGTGGTATTTGAGCGAGGCGAGTATTGTCATCCGTGGGAATTTTAACGTAGATCGGTCAAGTAAAAAAAAAAAAAAAATCACATTCTCAAAGTTCAGCGTCTAGTGCAGGGGTGGACAACACGAATGGCTTCACGGGTCACCTGTATCGCGAGTCCATTCTTCACTACGTCACGCCATTTAACTTAAAAAGAAAATAAATATTTAAAAAAAAAATGTGTACATAATCATTTCTTTATTAATATTGTGTCTAATCCTCACCTACTCGTCCCGGGAAAAACATAGGTAAATTGTGTGGATTAAATCAAAGAATAGCTCTTGAATATATGCATTATACATGTATTACATTACTGTAGATGTGTGTAAAGGTGTGTGTCATTGGTCACTTCTATCGCAAACGTGTGGTGAGGGGGGGGGGGCGTTAAACGAAGACGCCTACCGATTTCTGGGGGGGGGGGGGGGAGATCTGTGGAGGGCAACTCTATCCCCCCCCCCCCCCCCAAGTCTTTT
>CAXITT010000798.1:238634-279354 GCA_964033795.1 Lymnaea stagnalis
TCCCCTTGCCCCCCTCCCCTCCTTTCACCTCCCATCCCCTTGCCCCCCTCCCCTCCTTTCGCCTCCCACCCCTTGCCTCCCTTCCCCTCCCCTCGCCTTTTTGAAAATGTAATTGATTTTCTCAGGGTGATCCGTATGACAAAAATAACTGCCTGGAGTAAAGTGGTCCTTAGAAAATTTGTTTATTTCTCTCCCCCCCCCACACACAGCCACGGACTGCTCAGGTGAGCACCAGTTCAAGTGTGGCGATGGCATATGTGTCCCCAAGGAGTTCCAGTGTGACGGAGACAATGATTGTGGTGATGGGGCCGATGAGAAGGACTGCGGTAAGAAAAGATCCAATCAAAGGCAGAAAATGCTCACCACTATAACATTACATACAGATATATCTTTTTTTTCAGTGAATAACTCTTTAATCATGTTAGGCAGGGGGAAATATGTGAAACACATAACAAGAACAGTTAAAAATAGTGATTTCTCCGGTTGACAAGTCTGTAGTGGCTTGTCGATTAGGAGGCGTCGGCCAACCGCCCCCCTCGACGTTACCCGAGGAGCGCAACCACTGGGCGCATCCTGCGTGGGCAGACAAGGGACGTGCTCGGTACCTGTAGCAAATAAAACAGCACCTACAGGGCTGCCAGTTGTAACACTTAACAGCTGGAAGAAAAGGCAGAGACAGGGTAGGGATCATGATTACAAGTTGCCGTTAATGGATATGAGGTGAGAGGCGAAGGTGGTAACCTCTGGCCGATGATTCTTACTACGCAGCCCTGTGAAGCTTCTCCAAGGCAACCGTTTCGTCTCAGCTACTTCGCAAATTAGTTGCGTTGTGGAAACCCACTGTAGAATTCCTCTTATAGGGCGTCTAACGCTTCCCCATGATGGGTGGGGGAAGATATTAGGACGTAAATTTACCATGCCGACGCCTGAGAAAGCCGACCGTGTGCACTGTGTGCAAACAAAGTGTCGGACCGACCGGGTGTCTTTTGGTGCAGCCTCCAGCGGAAACCTGGTTGAGCGGACTCGGGTAGGGGCTGTCCTGGCAAAAAGATATCTCCAACGTGCTGCTTCGAGCCCCGATACCGGGCTTAGGGAGGGTACTTTGGGGAGGGCATAAAGAGCTTTAAGTTCGATGGCCCGCTGACGCCATTTCTTAATATGACAATTCAGTTATATCCTTTATTCAGTTTTCCAGTATTTTTGTAAAACATCAAATCAGGGGCTATAATAAAAATGAATCCTATCCCAAGTTATTTCCACTTATAGGTTTATCCTTCATCTTTTAACTTTGGAGTCTGATCATTGTTGATGAATCCTCCTATTTTGGGACCACGTCATATTTAACATAAATTATAATTACTGTACTTATTTTTTGATCACTTTTTTTGGCAACATCTTTAATATATATTATCTTATCATCAACAGCCCTTAGGGACAAGCAAACAACAATCATAAAAATATTACAACACTATTGATAATGATATTTATTGATATCTTCTGAGGTAGATTTTTGTCTCACTTATTTACGGAACTACTTCAACCCTTCTTTAGTGTTTTAACCATACGACATACTTATCTAATGTGTACAACCCATGTATTTTACTGGTCTAAAGTGTACAACTCATGTATTTTACTGGTCTAAAGTGTACTCCCCATGTTTTATACTGGTCTAATGTGTTAAACTCATGTACTGTTGTCAGAACGGTCTAGGCTGCACCCTGTGTTAAGCCTGAGAGTGGTGGCTCCCTTATTTAAAACTAAATTATACTTTATTATGACACAGGATTATACATGTGGTAAATTGACGGGTTTGGCCACCGCCATTGCCGAGCTTCCACGCGCCCCCCACGTACTGGTCCATTGTTTAAATCTCAGGATTTAAAAAAAATAGTTAAGTCTCAAATGTTCGTTCAGATAAGGTCGAGTGTTCGCCAGGAGAGGTCAAGTGTACCAATGGAATTTGCATAGAAGAGACGTGGGTCTGTGACAGAGAGGATGACTGCGGCAATAACTGGGATGAAAGCAATTGTCGTAAGCAAACACTTACATTCTAGCTTTTATTATAAAAACCAGTGATCCAAGATGTTGTACAGCATAATGATACAAGGAAGTTGTGATGAACTGATTTGCCGTCCAGTAATTTATCCATGGTACTTTACCAAAATGTATCGAAATGTATCCATGCTACTTTACAGAAAGTTTAGAAATGTATCCATGGTAATTTACAGAAAGTTTAGAGATGTATCCATGGTACTTTATAGAAGGTGTAGATTTGTATCTATGGTACTTTATAGAAGGTGTAGATTTGTATCTATGGTACTTTATCAGAAGATTTAGAAATGTATCCGTGGTTCTTTACTGGAGGTGTAGATATCGTATATTGTAGAAAGTTAGATATGTTCATGAAACTTGAAAAGGCCAGAACTGTTGAGAGATATAAAAAAAAATTATTGAATTTTGATAAACCTTTAAATTTATATGAAATATCACATTCTTCAAATAACTATTTTATAAAGTTTGAAGTTTCAAATTGTAATAAGCAAAATTATTACAATCAAGAAATTAAATTATGTATTAAAATTTATGAAATTTTTATCAATTTTTTTAGACAGATCAAATGCAAAATTTCACAATTTCTTTCTTCTTTTTTTGTCAGTGTCAAAACAAAATTTGAAATTATTTGAATTTCTAAACAAAAAGTTGATAAAAATTGTGATTCTTGATTTTGCAGCCGCTTCAGGAAAGAGATCCGCCCATGAGATAAAAAGTGTCATCACCAAAAGACAAGGTAAGTTCAGATTAAATTATGAAACAGTTGATGGTATTTGTTTCAGTATCAATAGGTTGCATGAATCGATGGTATAATTTTGAGTGTAAAAATCTTGTATATCTTTGGCTACCCCGGCTGAAGCATGTTGTCTCTCCCGATGAGCCATAATACAACAAACATTAGTATTATGATATTTGGCTGGGATCCACGCGACGATTGTGTGGACTTCGCAGGACGAAATCCACAAGGATTGGAATTATTCTTTTAGGATCATAAGCTGGTTCCCAACAGCTAATCGGTTAACAACATTCTCATTCAAGTCTACGTTGGTGGAAACCAAAACAACAAACAACAAACATTAATAATTAGCTTAGTTAAACTTTTACCTCTATATTTTCATAATTGAGTGGCTGTATGTAAGAAATTGTTGGTTAAAGAGAACGAAGTAAGTGACGAGATGGAATTGGGACTGACTCCTGAACAGAATTGGTAATCAATTATTAAACGTGGCCGAGGATCAATGGTTGTTTGCATGTACCATGAGTTGGTTGCATTGATTTTATAGGTGAATGTACGATTAAAAAGAAAAAGTTATTATTAAAACGTGGGGAAAATTCGCTACCACCATTTCGTCACCGCCGTTTTGTCGGCAAATTTTAGCTCCCACCATTTTACCAACTCTTCGCCGCCAGGACATTGCCCCGATAAGTCATTTTGCCTCCACAGCATTTCGCCGCCAGGACATTTCACCGCCGAACATTTTGTCGTCAGGACATTTTGCCCCCCCCCCCGAACATTTTGTCGCCATGACAATTCACACGCGAATATTTTGTCGCCAGGACAATTCGCCCCCAAACATTTTGTCGTCAGGACGATTCGCCCCCGAACACTTTGTCGTCAGGACAATTCGCCCCCGAACATTTTGTCGTCAGGACATTTTAGCCCCGAACATTTTGTCGTCAGGATGTTTTGGCCCCCGAACATTTTGTCATCAGGACATTTTGAGTCGCCATGACATTTCACACGCGAACATTTTGTCGCCAGGACAATTCGCCCCCAAACATTTTGTCGTCAGGACGATTCGCCCCCGAAGATTTTGTCGTCAGGACAATTCGCCCCCGAACATTTTGTCGTCAGGACATTTTAGCCCCGAACATTTTGTCGTCAGGATGTTTTGGCCCCCGAACATTTTGTCATCAGGACATTTTGGCCGCCGATCATTTTGTCGCCAGGACATTTCGCCGCTGAACATTTTGCCGAGAAATATGAACTATTAGTGTGATCATTTAAATGTTAGAGGTCATTAAAAATGATGTTCAAATTTAAAGAATTTTGTCAAGAGAATTAAAGAAAACTTTTAATTCAACCTGAAACATGATCAGATTTAGGAATGCCTCCACTAGGAAGAACTGACGTCAGGGCTACAGCAAATTTAAGAATGCCTCCACTAGGAAAAACTGACACCAGGCCTACAGAAGATTTAGGAATGCCTCCACTAGGAAAAACCGACATCAGGCCTAGAGTAACTTTAGGAATGCCTGCACTAGGAAAAACTGACACCAAGCTTACAGCATGTTTAGGAATGCATTCCCTAGGAAAAACTGACATAAGGCCTACAGCAAATTAAGGAATACCTCTAGTAGGAAAAAATGACACCAGGCCTACAGAAAATTTAGGTATGCCTCCACTAGGAATAACTGAAACCAAGCTTACACCAACTTTAGGAATGCCTCCACTAGGAAAAACTAACTTCAGGCCTAAAGCAAGTTTAGGAATGCCTCCACTAGGAAAAACTGACACCAGGCATACAGCAAGTTTAGGAATGCCTCCACTAGGAAAAACTGACACCAAGCTTAAAGCAAGTTTAGGAATGCCTCGACTAGGAAAAACTGACACCAAGCTTAAAGCAAGTTTAGGAATGCCTCGACTAGGAAAAACTAACTTCAGGCCTAAAGCAAGTTTAGGAATGCCTCCACTAGCAAAAACTGACACCAAGCTTAAAGCAAGTTTAGGAATGCCTCCACTAGGAAAAACTGACATCAGGCCTACAGAAAATTTAGAAATGCCTCCACTAGGAAAAACTAACTTCAGGCCTAAAGCAAGTTTAGGAATGCCTCCACTAGGAAAAACTAACTTCAGGCCTAAAGCAAGTTTAGGAATGCCTCCACTAGGAAAAACTGACACCAGGCCTACAGCAAGTTTAGGAATGCCTCCACTAGGAAAAACTGACACCAAGCTTAAAGCAAGTTTAGGAATGCCTCGACTAGGAAAAACTGACACCAAGCTTAAAGCAAGTTTAGGAATGCCTCCACTAGCAAAAACTGACACCAAGCTTAAAGCAAGTTTAGGAATGCCTCCACTAGGAAAAACTGACATCAGGCCTACAGAAAATTTAGAAATGCCTCCACTAGGAAAAACTAACTTCAGGCCTAAAGCAAGTTTAGGAATGCCTCCACTAGGAAAAACTAACTTCAGGCCTAAAGCAAGTTTAGGAATGCCTCCACTAGGAAAAACTGACACCAGGCCTAAAGCAAGTTTAGGAATGCCTCCACTAGGAAAAACTGACACCAAGCTTAAAGCAAGTTTAGGAATGCCTCCACTAGGAAAAACTGACACCAAGCTTAAAGCAAGTTTAGGAATGCCTCCACTAGGAAAAACTGACACCAAGCTTAAAGCAAGTTTAGGAATGCCTCCACTAGCAAAAACTGACACCAAGCTTAAAGCAAGTTTAGGAATGCCTCCACTAGGAAAAACTGACATCAGGCCTACAGAAAATTTAGAAATGCCTCCACTAGGAAAAACTGACACAAGGCCTACAGCAAGTTAAAGAATGCCTCCCTTAGGAAAAAACTGACACCAGGCCTACAGAAAATTTAGGAATGCCTCCACCAGGAAAAACTGACATCATATTAGCTGAGATAGTTGGAAAGAATTTCAGTCTTGACGTCTGCTATGACAAAATAAAGCCATCATTCGATGGCGTAAATGCCAATACTGATGACGAGGGTGTGCCTTGAAAAGATCACAGGGGATTATTTTTTAAGAGATCTGGTGATATCACCCCCCCTCCCCCCCCCCCCACTCCCTTCTTCTTTTTTTTCATCATATAACATTTTATGATTGAACAGTGCAAATAGAAAATAAAACGACTTATTTGTTTGTTTTGTTGTAAATTCTACATGTATTTAGCGGTCATTAATTTCACAAGGGTCAAGTCACCCCGGTTTTCCTTGTGTTGAAAAATCTCAACAACAAATAATCCCTTAATTATCAACGTATTCTCATAAACCTATGACTCCATTCAAAGTACATGTACCCAATCTGTACATTAGTACCTTTGTGTTAGTTTTTAGATCGGCTTAACATGGTGAAATTTATTCTTAAAAGGAAAAGCTAGACAACGTGAACGCGTCCTTCAGAAACGCAATTCAGCGTGGTGACTGTACTTTGTCCATATTGTTATTGTTGTAAGCTTTATTTGTTAAGAAATAAATAACTTTTTTTCTTTTTTGGAAGGTAGGTTGAGGTGGGGGTCACTTTAGGTCAGTTCCAACACTTTTTTTTCCTCGGGTTTTGAACGTGGATAAAAAGAAAATAAATCTCGATCTCGTTGTGGTCTTGAGTCTGTCTCTTGGCGTTATTTCAGTCAAAGATGTCTAGTGTTGCTGTCTTGTGTCTGACTCGGGACGTTATTTCAGTCAAAGATTTCTAGTGTTGCTGTCTTGTGTCTGACTCGGGACGTTATTTCAGTCAAAGATGTCTAGTGTTGCTGTCTTGTGTCTGACTCGGGACGTTATTTCAGTCAAAGATTTCTAGTGTTGCTGTCTTGTGTCTGACTCGGGACGTTATTTCAGTCAAAGATGTCTGGTGTTGCTGTCTTGTGTCTGACTTGGGACGTTATTTCAGTCAAAGATGTCTAGTGTTGCTGTCTTGTGTCTGACTCGGGACGTTATTTCAGTCAAAGATGTCTAGTGTTGTTGTCTTGTGTCTGACTCGGGACGTTATTTCAGTCAAAGATTTCTAGTGTTGCTGTCTTGTGTCTGACTCGGGACGTTATTTCAGTCAAAGATGTCTGGTGTTGCTGTCTTGTGTCTGACTGGGGACGTTATTTCAGTCAAAGATGTCTAGTGTTGCTGTCTTGTGTCTGACTCGGGACGTTATTTCAGTCAAAGATGTCTAGTGTGGCTGTCTTGTGTCTGACTGGGGACGTTATTTCAGTCAAAGATGTCTAGTGTTGCTGTCTTGTGTCTGACTGGGGACGTTATTTCTGTCAAAGATGTCTAGGGTTGCTGTCTTGTGTCTGACTGGGGACGTTATTTCAGTCAAAGATGTCTAGTGTTGCTGTCTTGTGTCTGACTTGGGACGTTATTTCAGTCAAAGATGTCTGGTGTTGCTGTCTTGTGTCTGACTGGGGACGTTATTTCAGTCAAAGATGTCTAGTGTTGCTGTCTTGTGTCTGACTTGGGACGTTATTTCAGTGAAAGATGTCTAGTTTTGCTGTCTTGTGTATGCCTCGGGACGTTATTTCAGTCAAAGATGTCTAGTGTTGCTGTCTTGTGTCTGACTTGGGACGTTATTTTTGTCAAAGATGTCTAGTGTTGCTGTCTTGTGTCTGACTGGGGACGTTATTTCTGTCAAAGATGTCTAGTGTTGCTGTCTTGTGTCTGACTCGGGACGTTATTTCTGTCAAAGATGTCTAGTGTTGCTGTCTTGTGTCTGACTGGGGACGTTATTTCTGTCAAAGATGTCTAGTGTTGCTGTCTTGTGTCTGACTCGGGACTTTATTTCAGTGAAAGATGTCTAGTGTTGCTGTCTTGTGTCTGACTCGGGACGTTATTTCAGTCAAAGATGTCTAGTGTTGCTGTCTTGTGTCTGACTTGGGACGTTATTTCAGTCAAAGATGTCTAGTGTTGCTGTCTTGTGTCTGACTCGGGACGTTATTTCAGTGAAAGATGTCTAGTGTTGCTGTCTTGTGTCTGACTTGGGACGTTATTTCAGTCAAAGATGTCTAGTGTTGCTGTCTTGTGTCTGACTTGGGACTTTATTTCAGTCAAAGATGTCTAGTGTGGCTGTCTTGTGTCTGACTTGGGACGTTATTTCAGTCAAAGATGTCTAGTGTTGCTGTCTTGTGTCTGACTCGGGACGTTATTTCTGTCAAAGATGTCTAGTGTTGCTGTCTTGTGTCTGACTCGGGACGTTATTTCAGTCAAAGATGTCTAGTGTTGCTGTCTTGTGTCTGACTTGGGACGTTATTTCAGTCAAAGATGTCTAGTGTTGCTGTCTTGTGTCTGACTTGGGACGTTATTTCAGTCAAAGATGTCTAGTGTTGCTGTCTTGTGTCTGACTTGGGACGTTATTTCAGTCAAAGATGTCTAGTGTTGCTGTCTTGTGTCTGACTTGGGACGTTATTTCAGTCAAAGATGTCTAGTGTTGCTGTCTTGTGTCTGACTTTGGACGTTATTTCTGTCAAAGATGTCTAGTGTTGCTGTCTTGTGTCTGACTTGGGACGTTATTTCAGTCAAAGATGTCTAGTGTTGCTGTATTGATGTGTCGCTACATGAATGTTTGATGAGTTACATCTAATTGAACTTGACTTTATCCACTCGCACCTTGAAGCTTTGTGCAAAGAAACCGAATTCCAATGTAAAAATGGAAAATGTATCCAGAAGGAGTGGATCTGCGACACTAACCAGGACTGTGGAGACGGCTCTGATGAGATCAACTGCCGTAAGTATATTGGATGATCGCAGGGTTGAATAAGGAGGGGGGAGGGGCTCCACACAAACTCTTTTTTTTTTTAGACCTGCCTGAATGTTAAGAGTTTGCTTCGAGGGTTAAGACTTTAAAAAAACTATCTTTGATTTTAAATTTGGAATGTGTGTGTGTGTTGGGGGGGGGAGGGGGGCACAGCTTAGAATTCCTTGGTCACCAAAAAAATACAATTGTTTTGCACCGATGATGGATAAGCTAAAGAATTTAGCATTACGTTTCAGTTTCAGCGATTCGATCATATCATTTCAACTAAAATATTACGCGAAGCTGTTTCTAAATCCTTAATTTTAAATGATTAGAATATATGTGACTGCGTGCGTTACGGTTTGAAATTGCTCTACAGCCAAAGATTGTTCCGGTGAACATCAGCTGAAATGTAAAAATGGTTACTGCATCTCTACGGAGTATCAGTGTGACGGTGATAATGACTGCGGTGATAACACTGATGAGTCTAATTGTGGTAAGTGAAGGGGAACTTGACCGAAGTACTAGGTGATTGTATGAAGATGAAGGGAGGTTGGTTGATCGCGTCAAGGAAGGATTGGGTGATTGCATAAACGGAGGATTACGTGATTGCGTGAAGGGAGGATTGAATGATTGCATAAAGGGAGGATGGGTGATCCAATAAAGGGGGATGAGGTAGTCTAGGTGAGTGTTTCACCAGAGATGTAGTCAGCTTTAGTGTGCGACAGCTATGAAGACGGACTAAAAAAATATATGGCCCACATTTCTTGCTCCAACAGACATGATCCACTGTTCATTGGGTCAGATCATGTGCCACGACGACACGTGTATAGAAGTGTACTGGCTGTGTGATGGCGAGCAAGATTGTCCCGATGGCGGGGATGAGGCCAACTGCAGTGAGTGACAAGATGAGATGACCCTTTTTATTCCCATGTTCATCTCAGAAATTTAGACAGATTTTATGTCGATTTAATCATGTTTGTCTACTTTTAAACCATCATAAATGAAAAAAAAAATGTTAAAAAGATAGTTTCGCTCTATTCAAATAGCTTTGAAGTTTAGTTGTTGCTTAATGTTATTTCTTATACATGATTCAACAACTAAACGCTCCATACTTATACCCGTTGCTTTGATTTATCAAATATCCATTGGAAAAGCATTAGACATTTTTGTTCTCTAATTGTGGCACAGCCCTGGGTTCATCAACACACTAGTAGTGACCCCACCACACTACCGAATAAACACACATTGAGAAATGATGTTCTTACGACTCTATTTAAAAAAGTGTGTGGGTGTGAGGGGGGGGTGATATCACAGTTAAGTGAAACGAATTTGGGCCACCTAGTGCAATGATAATATGATCAAATGAATCAAATGATGACACATGTCTTTATGGTTATTGGTCAAGAGGTGTAGATTTCATTTCAAAGAGTGGACAACAATCACTGCGTCACTGTTTAAATCAATTCTAATAGTGATAGGCAGGTCCAGTAAGGTGTGCTGACTGTTCAGTGTCTGAACCAAAGACTCGTAGCGGGATTCTTAAATAACCCAGTTCATAAATATGGAGTCGATTACAAATATTGCATTTGGAATAGCAACAAAGAGTGACTTGACAACTGCCCACAATTGGGATAACGATTTTGTTTTAAAAAAAGGAACATCTGTTGCGTAAACACTTTCCCATGATGTCTCCTTGTTGGGCATCAGGCTGATAACCGTTTATAACGGAGTCAGCTAAATCGGCTTCATTGGTATGTGACGATAGATTTATCATCCACGCTGGAATAAGACATGAAAATAAGATCCTATAACCCCCCCCCCCAACCACCCCACAAAAAAAAATTACGTGTCGTATTTTTTCCAATTGGTCCCAATATTCTTACAACCTGGGGTGTTACATTTCACTTCAAAATTAGAAGTCAGACCGTCATAGATAACGAAATAAAACATATGGACGAAAAAGTACAAATAACAGATGTTTTTTGGTTTTTTTGGCGTGTTCTTTCTTAAAAATGAAATAATTTACAAACGTATTATTTAAAATACAACTCACTGGATGCCAAATATATATATATATATATATATATATAAATATTAAATCTAAATTAAATATTACAAATTTTAATTGGCAACTGTTTTTGCGTGTCCGAACTTTATTATTGTATTTCTCTATGGTATCCTCCTTTGTTAGGCACTGTGTGAACAAGCCATAAATTAAAACAAGAGATTAATTTCTCACAATAGAAGCCAGTGCGAAACACAAATGCTGTCTTTTAATCACTCCCTTCTTTGTCTCTCTGATAATCGTCGTATCCTTCGTTATTGTTGCAGTTTTGTTCTAGGTTTTTGGTGTTAGTTATGTTCTTGGTTATTGTTGTAGTTATGTTCTTGGTTATTGTTGTAGTTATGTTCTTGGTTAATGTTATAGTTATGTTCTTGGTTTTTGTTGTTAGTTATGTTCTGAGGTTATTGTTGTAGTTATTTTCTTGGTTATTTTTTGTAGTTATGTTCTTGGCTATTGTTGTATTTATGTTCTTGGCTATTGTTGTAGCTATATTCTTGGTTATTGTTGTAGGTAAATTCTTGGTTATTGTGTAGTTATATCATTGATTATTGTTGCAGCCACTACGACAGCTCCCGGCAAGAAATCTGTCAAGAAATCCGTCAATATAAAAACAAATTAAAAAGTCAATTTGTACAGGAGACAAAGTAAGTTGTCGTCAGTATTTTGTCAGCCCTTCAAAGAGTTAACACTATTAACAATGCTGAGCAAATCCGTAATATTACCTAAAATAAACAGTGTCCCGTCTATTAACATGGCAGATTTTACATTGGGTGCGCTCATGACCACCACTAACACACCCTTCGGGGTGAATCTGGAAATAAAAACAACTTATCAAGACTTATGAAACCTTTACACTTCATGGCATGAACGTCATGTTTTCATTCCCATGTTAATCCTTTGCTCCACCCCTTCGTGTCACGACCAATCGCATTGGACTTACTTTTCGTTCCCTTTTTGCCTTTATTTGATCTCACTTATTTATTTCTGTTATTTTCTGACACTATTCTTTTGCTTCCCTCTTGTCAGTTCTCGAGTATGTAACTGAATCCAAGAGTGGCGGTGCATATAAAACTATATATGTCACGTATTAAGTCACTGCTATGTTGCATATAAAACTATATATGTGACGTATTAAGTCACTGCTATGTTGCAGATAAAACTATATATGTCACGTATTAAGTACTGCTATGTTGCATATAAAACTATATATGTGACGTATTAAGTCACTGCTATGTTGCAGATAAAACTATATATGCGTCGCATTAAGTACTGCTATGTTGCATATAAAACTATATATGTCACGTATAAAGTCACTTCTATGTTGCAGCTAAATTATATGTGATGTATTAAGCCACTGCTATGTTGGTGATAAATCTAAAGATTTGACGGTTGATGTAGGGTAAATAGTTTCATCAGTGATACATGGATGCATTTTGACCACTGCAATTTACAGATACAAACTATAGATCTGACTGACAGAACTAAACTACTACTGTGTTTTTGTATTATTATATGACATTAACAGAAATAATTAGACATCATTTACTACTAGCAGTAGTCCTTCTTCAAATAATGTTTTGCAAAAATTTGTTTGATTAAAAAACCATGCAGATTTAGCTTTCAATTTGCTAAAAATAATCTTCCTTTCCTTGCACAGCAAGCGACACTTGACCCCATCCTGTGTACTGACATGTTGAATGTTGTTAACTCTGCATTCCACAATGAAACCACAAAACCATTATGTTTAGACAGTGTGGATGGACCCAAGTAAAGCAGAACATGTTGTAATTTGTGTTGTTGTTGATTCCAACATTTATTTAAATTTATTTAATAAAATAATAAATCATAATTGTTATGTTTTATTTTTATACTAACATAAGAAAAAATGTAATGGAAGTGACGATGAGATTGTGAATTATAACCACACTATGGTCATACCCATCCGGAAAGAACTCAGTGACCTCTGAAACATAATGGTCAAACTGCCAGAATGAACTCAGTTGACGTCTGAAACATTAATAATAATAAAAATAATAATAATAAAGTGAATTTCAAAAACACACTTCATCCCTATTTAAGGCTCAATGCGCGGTACAAAGTCAACATATATAACAACATATTTTTTCCAAATTAAATTTCAAAATGCAACCATACAAAATCTACATATAAACATAGCCAGTCGACGTCTTTCATAGCCCGCAGCAACAGTCGACGTCTTTCATAGCCCGCAGCAACAGTCGACGTCTTTCATAGCCCGCAGCAACAGTCGACGTCTTTCATAGCCCGCAGCAACAGTCGACGTCTTTCATAGCCCCGCAGCAACAGTCGACGTCTTTCATAGCCCCGCAGCAACAGTCGACGTCTTTCATAGCCCGCAGCAACAGTCGACGTCTTTCATAGCCCCTCAGCAATGAACAATACAAGATAATTAACAACGAGGCTATATGAGCAAGCTGGAAACAAGGGTGTAGACTACATCACCCCAGCGAAAAAGATGGGCTTTCCAACTCAGTTGTGAAAGACTGCAATATCTGACAGTTTCCGAGAGCGACAGGAAGGGCGTTCTACATTATTGGGCCATACATGGAAACATCTGATACATGTAATATACATGGAAACATCTGATACATGTAATATACATGGAAACATTGACGATTTTGGCATGAGCCATGGTCGACCTCACGCACAGCCCGGTGTAGTGATCCATTGTTTAAATTTAGCATAAAAAAGTAAGTGAATTCCCAAATGTTTGTTCAGATGAGGCTAAGTATGCGCCAGGATATTTCAAGTGCACAAAATATGAAGATTGCATACTACAGAGTTGGGTCTGTGACGGACACAAGGACTGCGGCGACTTATCAGATGAATGCAATTGTCGTAAGCGAAGAATAACATTCTACCTTTTATTATAATGACGTAAGAACAGTGATCCAAGATGTTTTACAATAGTATTAATATTACAGTTGAATCTTTTGAAATACATGCAATCTTACATTACTCAATTAATTATTTTTTTAAAATAACAAAATTTCAGAATTAAAAAACAAATATGTTTATCACCACAAATCATGTATTTGAAAGTAATTCTATCTATTTGTTTGCTTCTTTAGATAATCGATTTATTCCAAATTTCTTCTTCTGTCCTATATGGGGCAAAGTCTAGACTAATACATTGTTTGTTCTTGCCAACACGGGCCCCGTCTAACTAATACATTGTTTATTCTTGCCAACAGGGGCCACTCTAGACTAATACATTGTTTGTTCTTGCCAACACGGGCCCCGTCTAGACAAATATATTGTTTGTTCTTGCCAACAGGGGCCACGTCTTGACTAATACATTGTTTGTTCTTGCCGAATGGGACCTCGTTTGAACAATATATTGTTTATTTCTGCCAAGAGGGGCCCCGTATATACTAATACATTGTTTGCTCTTGCCAACAGGGGCCACGTCTTGACTGATACATTGTTTGTTCTTGTCAACAGGGGCCCCGTATATACTAATACATTGTTTGTTCTTGCCAAATGTTGCCTCTTTTGAACAATATATTGTTTATTTCTTGCCAAGAAGGGCCCCGTATACACTAATACATTGTTTGTTCTTGCCAACAGGGGCCACGTCTTGACTAATACATTGTTTGTTCTTGCCAAATGGGGCCTTGTTTGAACAATATATTGTTTATTTCTTGCCAAGAGGGGCCCCGTATATACTAATACATTGTTTGTTCTTGCCAACAGGGGCCACGTCTTGACTGATACATTGTTTGTTCTTGTCAACAGGGGCCCCGTAATATACTAATACATTGTTTGTTCTTGCCAAATGGGGCCTCGTTTGAACAATATATTGCTTATTTCTTGCCTACAGGGTCCTCGCCTGGACTAACACATTGTTTGCTATTGTCAACAAGGGCCCCGTCTGGTTCAGAAGACAATAAAGTTCGGTACGGCCAAATGGATAAACCAGTCAGAGTTGTGGTTTTACAAGTCTTTTTGATTATTTCAGGTCATCCAGACCGACATGTTAGCGTCCTTTATTGGCGATGCGGCACTTAAATTTGACCGCATTGATCAGGAAAGATAGACGCAATTCTCTTGTAATGTCTTATTTAATAGATTGATCCAAGACAACAGACATAATTTTATCATAAAACACAAATAGACCAACACCAACACAACTATATTGGCTTATTACGATCAGATTTTGGCAAATCAGTCAAAGAATTATTGCGCCTCGAAGTCATAAATGATCACGAGAAAGAAACAGATGTTGGTCATTCAGTTCAAGAATCATTGCACATCGAAGAGTTAAATGAGCACAAATAAGCCTCAACATACATGATACATGATGTGATGTTTGTTTGAAAAGATTTAAACATTAAATATAATCTGTTGACGTCTATGTATTCTCTATGTTAACCGATTTGACTTAAAATATCACCTTTGTACTTGGACGTGTGTGCGTCCTATGAAACAGATCTAGCTTTACACATCACCTTGTATTTAGATGTAGGTTTGCCCTGGTAAATTAATCTAACTTAACATATCAACCTGTACTTTTCTGTGTGTTCTGGTAGATTGATAGAACTTGACATATTGACCTGTATTTGGATGTAAGTGTGTCCTGATAAATTTATCTAACTTTACATATTACCCTGTATGAAGCTCTATGTCCTGGTAAATTGATCTAACTTTACAAATCACCCTGTATGTAGCTGTAATGTGTCATGGCATAATTGATCTAACTTAACAAATCACCCTGTATGTAGCTGTAATGTGTCCTGGCATAATTGATAAAACTTGGCATTTCGACCTATATGTAGCTGTAAGTAAGTGTGCCCAGGTAAATTGATATAATTTAATTTTTTTTTTCTAAATGTAATTCTACAGCTGTCTTGACGCCCTATTCGTCAGTGTGTTCTCGTTGAAGTCCTGTAGACAGAATTGGTGACATACAGGGTCTCCTTTAATTTGCCGCCTCTTGTTTAGAAAAAATCATAACCAACACACACGAGAAGACAAACATTAGCTGTGAATTAGACTGAGGAGGCACCCCTTTGATTAGTGCCCCCGGGGAGGACCACCCAATACACCCCAACCGGTGTTTCTTTCAGACAACTCCCCCCCCCCCCGGGGGAGGGCATATCAGATTTTCGTGGGGGGGGGCGGGCAGTTCCAGTGTACAGTGCCAGAATCTTGGATATAGGGTTGCAGATGGTACACGCGTACCTGGGTATCAGACAATCGGTGGCGCTTACATGCACTTTGATGATATTTAATTATGGGTTTTAGAGTTTCAAAATAATGGGTTTCAGGGTTGAGAGGGTTGTCCATCGAGGTGTCAAGTTTTCTTTATATTGAGGTGCGGCATTTTCAGAAAAATGCAGAATTTGTGTCTTGAAAAGGGAGAGCGGAAAAAAAATATTTGACTGCCCCTAGCTGCTCTAATCTTAGCTACGCCAATAGACAGTGTAATTATCGGCCCCAAAATTAGCAATTATTTTTATCGGGAAGTATAATAGAAATCGAAGGCACCGTAAAAAGTTGAAAGTTAAATGCATCTTGGCAGTGATGTCTCCAGAAATTTTTTTTTAATTTCAAAATCAAGACGTACTTTTTGAATTATACTTGAATTCCAAGATTCTATTCGACTTCACTTTTGGAGGAAGGAAATATTTAAGGGTCCGGGTGGGGCATTAAGACGCCTAGTGGCGTACCTAAATTTAATTCACTTCGGTTGTGGAATTCCCAATGGTAATTAGTTGGCTAAAGCTTATATTCAACCCCATGCTGTAACATTGATCAGCAGGATGAGGAAAGAGTCAGGTGAAGAAATTGAGGGTGCTGAACACAGCCATGCAAATTCAAAGTACAGTGGTGCATTGTGGCGCATACTTGAACTCCTTTTTCTTTCAGAGATTTTGGACGTAGCATTTCAAATTTTTGTGTGGGAAGCACCAAAATTAGCCATAATAATAATCAATGACATATTTAAATCAGCACTAGCGTGACATGAACTAAATTCATTCCAGTTATGTCCCCCTTTAGGGTATGCTTCTACCCTAGCTTAATCTCAGTCCTTAATCTTTATAGTCCTTGTACATTTTTTATAAATTCACAATACAAGTACCATATGCATTTTAGCCAATTTCTTAAATAGTTTTGCAACATTCTAAACTAAATTGGAGAGAAATGGAGCAGATACTGAATAATAATATTAGGTGTCACCTAACCTAAGAACCATCGTAAGAGCCAAGCAACCACAACGATTGCAGGGGGCCTGTGATATTTTGGAGACTTAAGGATGTGATGATGATATATTCTTAATTCTTATATTCTAATGCAACACGCTGGGCAAAGCCGAAAATTTTCAGATCCACAAAAGGATGAGCGACGCCTCTGCTTCAACTATGTTTGTGTCAAGCAAATATTTTTATATTACCAAACGGTAATCTGGCATTTTTGTTTACATAATGAAGGAGATCATCTACTTCATTAATTAATGAATTTTCCATCACTACAAAGCACTCCAAACATCATTTAAGAAATGACAAAAAAATACTTATAATTATTACCATTTCTAAAAATGTCCAAGTTTTTCCAGATTCAAAAAGAACAAAAACAAAAAAAGTTAATTAGTAAGTCTATATATTTTATGGGTTTCGAAAAGATTTTATTTTAATAAAAATAGTCTCTGAACAGCATAAAGAAGACAAAAGTTGCTTGCGAACGACATTGTATATATATCAATGTGTGAATTTATGTGAGAGAAATTGGATAAAGATAAAATACAAATTTCCAACTATTCCTTTGAAATTTTTATTTTTTAGTTTTAACTAATATAACTTTCTTGATATAAATGAAAAATTGCCTCTTTAATATACTTCAAAACATTCTCTTACCAAATCCACATAATTGATTGTAAATAGTTTCTCAAACTAGTACCGAAAAAAAATTGGAATTGGCATAATAATAAAAATGCTACGTCACCAAAATCTTTTTTTTTTTGTTACCTTTCTGCTCCATTTTCATGTATAATAATTTTTTTTTTAAATTGTTGGAACAGTCTGTTTATTATTCTGATTTGAAAAAGACGAAAGAAGTTGGGAATTTAATAAATATGGGCTAAGTACGTTTTTCCACTCTGTAATTCCGGAAACTTTATATAAATGTAAAATTTTGTAAACTCATCGGCACATTTAAAGACAACCCAAACGCTTTTGATTTTATAACAATGGACAGAAATGTGCACCATTTGCATGCACCCAGTCAAAACTTTCATTAAAAATAGACATCGGATTTTTTAAGTTTTCCTTTTATCTAGCTCAGCTTGCATGGAGCCTGTGTGACGCCATTTGGGTAGGGTAGGGTTCCAGGTTTTATTTAAATTTCTATGTACTGCTGAACAAGCCGACCAAATGTGTCCACTCCCCTCCTCATAGGCGCCCGCTGAAAACTTTCTAGGGGGGGGGGCTAAAAAAATCGATTAGCTTTCTAGGGGGGGGGGGCAAAAATTTTTTAGTAATGTTTTAATGTAGTTTTAATTTACTGTAGCGTATTTGTATGGTGAAGGAACGGACAGGACATCAGCTTAGTTACATTCTCTTTATTTTCTCTTTACTTTAAAAAACCATTTGCAGGTCCCGAGTCAAAAATTTCATTAAAAATATTCATCAGTTTTTATTAGTTTTCCTTTGATCTAGCTCAACTTGCATGGAGCCTTTGTGACGCCATGTGGGTAGGGTAGGGTTCCAGGTTTTATTTAAATTGTTATGTACTAAATAACCCAACAGGCCGAACAAATTTTGTCGACAACCTACCCCCCCCCCCCAACCTTCCTGAAAAAACCTGAAATGACGGCACTGCGTGGAGCTCAATTCATTTAAAATTATGCTATTAACTATATTTTTTAAAGCATAATGCCATGCTGCAATGTATAATTAAAAGGTATTTCTACTTTTAAGTAATGCTTTTATGATAAATTATAATTTGAGATCAGATTGCACATGTTGGATACTTGACTAACTATAATTAACACTGTAGACCATTCAATATATGCAAATGTATATTAATACAGTTTAAATAAATTCTTACAACTTGTGCAATTGCAACAAAAAAAAATCAATAAAAATAGGGCCTACCAATTGATGTGAAAAACGGAAAGTAAACTGAAGAGGCCAATACAATATTTATAAGCAAATACTGTAAGCTTCTAGATTAGCCATAAGTGTACAAATCATCAAATGCATCAAGCCTAGCAATATTTTATATATTCCACTAATTGTAATCGTTAAAAGGTACCAGTTACTATACTTTAAAAAACAATTTATTCAATTTTAATAAATATATTTTCGTTTTATTGTTGTCTACATTTTGATCCCGGGGACACTTGATGTGTTCCGAGTGGGGGGGGGGGACACACTGCCCTCACCCGCATCCCAGGAGATATGCCTGAAAGAAACACTGAATTTATAGGCCTTTATATCGATGTAACGTTAATTTATTAAAGTGTTTATTAAAGTCTTTCAACTTTTGAAGCTGCAAAGTATACATAAATAAAAATAACGATATATGTGAACAACAAAAAGTCAGAGTTTGGCTTAAGATCAGGAGAGGCCGATTTTCAAAACAATTCGATATTTATAATCAAAATCTTTAAGCCTGTAACAAGATGAAACTGAAAGATATGAGTCATCAATATATATCGAATAGAGCAATATTTTTTTTAATCTCATTGTCATTGATGAAAGACATGCATTTCTATTACGTTTAAAAAAAATCTTATAAAAATTGAAGTTTAATTTTAATTTTTTTAAACAAATTTTTGTCCGTTTGGGGGCACTTAAATTGATTGGGGAAAACTCTGCTTTGATACCAACCCTAGCTGCGCCACTTGATCTGACGACTAAAGATACAGATAAAACTATACTTCTGACACCAGATTTAAATAGCTGCATTTGTATTTTTGACCACTGTAATTTTAGCAGTACAGAGCCAGATAATATTTTTTGCATTGATAACCGTTTGACTAATTTAAAAACAACGCAGCCTGTGTACTGATATAATGAGTATTGTTGACTGCGCCCTTATGAAATGAAACCACACCACACACCCGATATGTTTAGACTGTGTGGATGGACACAAGTACTGGAGAAAGTATTGTAATTTGTGCCTGGTTGACCACCACATCACACATCCATAAACCTCAGATCAACTGGATGCGTGTATTTTTATAATCAAATAATAGAGAAACAATCCTCACAAGTGCTGTCATTTTTTAATGTTAGCTGAACACAAACTGTAATGCCAGTGAATGACATGTTATGTTAGCAGAAGGCAAACTGTAATGTCAGTGAATGACATGCTATGTTAGCAGAACACAAACTGTAATGTCAGTGAATGACAATTTATGTTAGCAGAACACAAACTGTAATGTCAATGAATGACATGTTATGTTAGCGGAACACAAACTGTAATGTCAGTTAATGACATGTTATGTTAGCAGAAATCAAACTGTAATGTCAGTGAATGACATGTTATGTTTGCAGAACACAAACTGCAATGTCAGTGAATGACATGTTATGTTAGCAGAACACAAACTGTAATGTCAGTGAATGACATGTTATGTTAACAGAACACAAACTGTAATGTCAGTGAATGACATGTTATGTTAGCAGAACACAAACTGTAATGCCAGTGATTGACATGTTATGTTAGCAGAACACAATCTGTAATGTCAGTGAATGACATGTTATGTTAGCAGAACACAAACTGTAATGTCACACACACACACACACACACATACACAAAACGTCTTTTTTTTAAAACAATTTTATTTATTCGATGTGGTGGACCAATGATTGTCAAGTATTGATTTGCGGCACGTGTAAACGGGTTACTCTCCAGACCATTTGTCTTCTGTCTCACACAGTCTACCAGTCTCTGCAGTGTCATCATAGACAGCTCCCAAACCCGTGATCTCTGTTGACTTAGCAATTTGATACGATTTATTGCCACTTGAGGTAAGATATTTTTGACGCTCTTTCCTGCCAATCACCAAGTAAGTTGTTGTTTTTTTCATCATGTATTAGGTCCGTCAAGCTCAAACTAAGACCGACAGCATCCGTAATCCTTAAATTATATCCCGTAACAGTTGTAACGGTGCAAACAGGTGATGATCAGTCCGATCTAAACACAATATAAGTATCATTGTCCATAGGATCTTTAAGTATAATTCCCATAATGTGATTATTTTATAAACTGTGGTTTAAATTAGCATAATTTTATAAAAATCAAATTCAAATTGTCTATAAATAAGTAACAAATTACAGTGGATCTATAATTCTCTAGTTTAGACTCGATGTATTTGACGTGATATGATTTTCATTTTTTGGATCATTTTGTTACCAAGTTTTAAAACCAATCACTCCACATCTTAGTGACGAGGTTATTTGATTTAGGTGAGTATTTTTATTGAGTCGACTCTTAGCGTACATCAGTCAGGTAAAGCATGTTTAAATATTTAGTGTCTAGCGCAGGGATGCCTAACACAAATGACTTCACGAACACTTGTATCACAAGTAAATTCCTCACGGACAACTTGCATCGCGAGCCAAATCTTCACAGGCCACTTAGATCGTGAGTCAATTCTTCACTGAAACTTGTATCGTGAGTCAATTCTTTACACTACACTGGCAACACGAGACAAATCTTCATGAGCCACTTCTATTAATAGTCAATTCTTTATTGACCACTTGTATTGCATTGCACCAAATATTTCCTTCCATTTTTTTAAATATTAAAGCCCAAATTAAAAGAGTTGCGCGATTCCTTTTTACCCAGCCCCATTTTGATTGAGGGTTCTATTTTACACTATATATTAATTTAAGCCAGCAGGTTTCCTATCCGGAAGAGATTTTCACTACTTACTCCCTGTGCGTGTAAACTAATATTACGATCTTTCGAGAATTGTATATTTTCAGTTCCTGTGCTGTAAGTTGATATTGTAGGGCAACCTTGCTTACTCTCTGCTAACCTTCATCTGTATCTGACATTCACTAAAGAACAACTCAGGCGATAACATTTGATGATTATAATCTTGTTCTTTATTAGGCTGACGCTTCGCTTATACTTTCTCTCATCTCACAACTCTGACTGCCCTCTTCTCATACCGTCCGAGTTCTCCCTGCTATCTGCTTCTCTGTCCGGCCGCCTTCCCCCGTTCCGTCCAGAGGTCCCTATTTATAGGTCCCTGGGTCTGTACTTGCGCCGCCCTTTTTCTCAGTCGGGTAACGTCGTCCCAGGGAAATGCCCTGGTCAGATTTCCGGTACCGCCACAGGCGCTTTATCCTTCGATCGTGATCCCTGGTCAGATGGCGCCGGCTGTACCTGGTCAGACGGCCTGTAACCCTGGTCAGACGCCCCCGGCGCCGTCGTGATCCGAACTCTCCACAATCCCCGGCGCCGTCGTGGTCCGAACTCTCCGCAATGCCCCCATCTTACAAAACCAATGTCGCCCCGACATTACTAACACCCTCGCTGCAGTTACATAACTGATCTCTAAATGGCTTAAAGTGCCTCAGACTTTCAGCCTTCATTTAAAAACAGCTCACAGTAACGCACATGTAACATCACATTGAGGTTCTAGTGCACCTCCCTTCGTTTAAATCCTACGCGTACCTTGAATACCACAATTGAGTTATCGGGTCACAGTCAGAGTGCTTCTTACACTCCCACAATCAGACAATTTAGATCGAACACCGTTCAGCTAACAATGACCAATGAATAATACAACATTTAGAGAATTAATTTGAAACGAAAATAAACAGCAAATCAAATATCACAATAAAAACATGTTAAGCCTATCAGAACCGAATAGAATTCCAATGCAAGAAAATAATAATTGGTTACAAAAACACCTTAACTCAAACCCTTCATTTCAAACTTCAACAAAAAAAAATTATACAATTTCACTACAAACAAAAATCTATAATTTGCATCATGCATCAATTTCTACAGAAAATCGTTAAGCAATAATGGCGTTTATCCGACCTAAATTTCAAGTATCTATACACAAAATATTAGAGCACATTACTTCATTTACTTTTATGTCTATCTAAAAGATTGTCATGTCATAAAATAATTTACACATTCAACATTTGACAAAACTGTCAGTGTCCCATGCCCATTTTCCTGGAGAACTTGTTGAAGCCCTGAATTTGCCCCAATCTGGTGGGTCAGGGTCATGTCTCAGCTTACAGTGGCGTTCATGATGAATAATTTTGAACGTCCTCCTTCCCTCTCCTTCTACCTCAAACAAGTTATGCCGTAGTTTTCGGCTAATGACCAGTGGACCGCGCCACTTATTAGTGCTCACCTTCTGGTTTCGACTCACTGTGTGTGTTGAGTCTGCATACCGGACAACGTCACCCACTTTGAAAGGGCGCTTTACTGCTCTAACGTCGGGGTCATTTTCTGTCTTTTCACTGTTCTACCTAGAATTATCTTTCTTTTCTTCCAGTTAGAATTTACCTCACCACACAACTGGACTGATTTACTACCCACATTCTTGGGGTTTGTCGACGGCGCGGTCATCTCAGTGCGGGGTAACCCGTTAGTCTGGAAAGCAGCCAGGCGTGTCCGCTGGCTTTTACCAGGACGCTGTCTTTTGTTTAGGGTAGTGACCATGTTTACTCTCACACTGGCTGGTAACTGGTTATTGTTAACACGTTTGGATGGGCTAGAACAATTCTTACCCTCTTTCGAATTTACCCTCAATTTAGCCGCAATGGGCACATTGTGACAGCCCAAACTCAGACCTTTGCTGACTGAGTAAGAAAAATTATAATGAGCCAAAAAGTCAAAACCGAGGTAACCGTCCTCCATAATGTCTGCCACATATACCGTCCAGGGATACACTTTATCTCCAATCAATAATTTTACGTCACTCACCCCATATAGATTCATTGGTGCCCCAGTAGCTGTCTGAAGCTTCACAGGTGAGAGATGAATCTTACGTCGCTGCCGTCGAGGAATTTCAAAAAATCTTTTCTTTGAAATAACGGTCACAGTCGCACCCGTGTCCATTTGAAATTCTGACCTAACACCACACAATGTAACAGGTACAAACACAGCACTCGGACGAACGTCTCGACCATTCGATGAAATGTGATTCAATTTTAGCCGATCAGGAATTTCACTTCCTAAGCTCCTCTTTTGACATTACGGGCAATGTGACCGATTCAATCACACTCGAAGCACCTGGGTTCCACCTGCCGATAACCTCCATCTTCTCGAGCTGACTGGTTAACTGCCCCTCTCTGTGAAGTGATGAGTGCCCTAAAGTCCTCTCTCAGGCCGCTGATCTCTCTGGCCAAGTTGTCAGTAGCTATTGATGCTACCTGCTTTCCCGGTGGACAAAAATTGTCCCTCAGATTTAATAACTGCTCCTCGGCTGCTCTCGCCTTGTCCACTGTTGGAGGGACGGCCATAGTGCCAACATGTGTGACCATTGAAGGATCCCGTAGCCCACGTAAAAACTGCCTAAAACCAATGGCATCTCGTGTGGCCTGGTCTGTCATTGGAAAGCTTTTCACTACAAGTTTCTTGATGTCGGTAGCGTACTCAGCACTGGTTTCTGTTCTCAGGAACGAACGTTTTTCCAACAGATTCTGGAAGAAAGCTGGTGTCCTATAATCCTGGAACCGATTGGCAAGGGCATCTTTAAGTTTCTCGTACGTCTCTCGCTCTTCTTCACTTAATTCACTGTAAGCGAATTAAGCCGCCGAATCCTTCAAACCAAACCCCAAATAAAGGAGTTTCTCTTCCTCACTCCACTTGAAGATTTTTGCAGCTGTTTCAAACTGCACGATAAAAGTGTGCCATGTAGAGGTTCCACTGTACGTTGGAAGGTTGTTTAAATACTGGCAAGTCATTGTGCTTCCATAGATTTTCCACACCTTGTCTCAGTCCGGGTACCCAGAAAAATATTGTCTCTTCAGAGTCGTTGCAAGATTAACATCCCACCGCTGCCACCATTGTAGGGCAACCTTGCTTACTCTCTGCTAACCTCATCTATATCTGGCATTCACTAAAGAACAACTCAGGCGATAACATTTGATGATTATAATCTTGTTCTTTATTAGGCTGACGCTTCGCTTATACTTTCTCTCATCTCACAACTCTGACTGCCCTCTTCTCATACCGTCCGAGTTCTCCCTGCTATCTGCTTCTCTGTCCGGCCGCCTTCCCCCGTTCCGTCCAGAGGTCCCTATTTATAGGTCCCTGGGTCTGTACTTGCGCCGCCCTTTTTCTCAGTCGGGTAACGTCGTCCCAGGGAAATGCCCTGGTCAGATTTCCGGTACCGCCACAGGCGCTTTATCCTTCGATCGTGATCCCTGGTCAGATGGCACCGGCTGTACCTGGTCAGACGGCCGGTAACCCTGGTCAGACGCCCCCGGCGCCGTCATGGTCCGAACTCTCCACAATATAGCTTTTATTTCTCTATATTTAAAATTGTTTTTTTTAAAATCAATTTATAAAAAAAATCAAATATTGTTAGAATCACTAGCCTTGGTATCACTTTTCTTTGTATTCTTGTGTTTAATTCTTTGTTACCCATTGTTCATTCTACGAGTGAAATTCTTAAAACATTAAAACATATAACGGTATGTAAAGTGTACACTCTTGGTCCCTATCTTATGTTTTTTTGTTTTGGTGTACTTCAGTTCAGAGCTAGCATTTGGGTTTTGTCATCAATGAATAAGTCTCTTTAACTAATTTTTTTAACGAATCTTAAAACAAAATGTTTTCTTAAAAAAAAAAGCAGTACGTTCGAAAGGAAAGCTGCACCCTCAGCAGTGCCTTAAAATGGCGCCTTCTCGTTTTATAGACCTATGGTATACGATAAACACAGAAACGAGAAAAATTTCCATATGTATATTTATTAACATTTTAGCGCCCTCAACCGTTTCATTTTCACACCCAGGGCTGCTCTACTTTACGCCCCCTTCATAAGCTCATATACAAAAATTAGATTAATTTGAAGCTGTCTTAAAGAATGTTGAAGTAAAAAGTCACACACAAACCAGAACTGTATCCATTGAAGGCCCCGCTGTCCGAGGAACACGATCGTTTTTCTTTTTGAACGTAATTTAGATGTTATTCATTAGGAAATACGAATTACAGGAGGACTCATGAACAAAGATATATGTCACTGTTATGGTTTCAACTTAAAATTATTATTATTATTGTTTTTGGTATTATTTGACCCCTTCCTGAACCCCTTCCTGAACCCCTTCCTGAACCCCTCGAAACTTGTAATTGTTCACTGGGAACACCCACCTCAGATGAATTGTCTTCCCTTGTCTTCATTGAAGGGAAGCAGGTGAACCTCAAGGATCCGTCACTGATCTTCTGAAATCTGAGTGCTGCTTGGAACCTCACATCTGGCAGTCGGCCATTCAGTACGACTTAACGATATACACGATGTTGGTAAAACTTGGCCTTATGTTGTTGGTGGTATTCTCAACATCCACAACTTTGGCAAGGACAAGAATAAAACCTGTTTTAGCTCATTTTGTTAAGACCGGTATGTTGTTTTATTGCTAAAAAAGTATATGACGTATTAAAAGGATGGACTACATTTGTTGATTTGTTTTTGACTTAAGTAATCAACGATGTTCTTGTTGTGATTTAGTATTCTTCCATTTTCTTGATGTGATTTAGTATTCTTCCATTTTCATGTTGTGATTTAGTATTCTTCCATTTTCTTGTTGTGATTTAGTATTCTTCCATTTTGTTGTTTTGATTTAGTATTCTTCCATTTGGTTGTTTTGATTTAATATTCTTCAATTTTGTTGTTTTGATTTAGTATTCTTCCATTTTGTTGTTTTGATTTAGTATTCTTCCAGTTTGTTGTTTTGATTTAATATTCTTCGATTTTGTTGTTTTGATTTAGTATTCTTCCATTTTGTTGTTGTGATTTAGTATTCTTCCATTTTGTTGTTGTGATTTAATATTCTTCCAGTTTGTTGTTTTGATTTAGTATTCTTCCATTTTGTTGTTGTGATTTAGTATTCTTCCATTTTGATGTTTTGATTTAGTATTCTTCCATTTTGTTGTTTTGATTTAGTATTCTTCCATTTTGTTGTTTTGATTTAGTATTCTTCCATTTTGTTGTTTTGATTTAATATTCTTCCATTTTGTTGTTTTGATTTAATATTCTTCCATTTTGTTGTTTTGATTTAGTATTCTTCCATTTTGTTGTTGTGATTTAATATTCTTCCATTTTGTTGTTTTGATTTAGTATTCTTCCATTTTGATGTTTTGATTTAGTATTCTTCCATTTTGTTGTTTTGATTTAATATGCTTCCATTTTGTTGTTTTGATTTAGTATTCTTCCATTTTTTTGTTGTGATTTAGTATTATTCCATTTTGTTGTTTTGATTTTGTAAATCGTAAATCATCGATTTTATTGTTACGATTTAGTTTTCTTCAATTTTCTAACTGGGATCCGGTAGTTCAAAATTCTTCGAGATTGTTGTTTTTTATTTAGTAATCTAGTGTTTGTGTTGTGTTGTATATAATTATTCATCAGTTGTTGTTGTTTTTGTTTTTTTTATTTAAAAAATCGATTTATTGGTTGTTTTTTGGTTGGCCTGATTTTTATGTCTCAATATACTTTTAAAATGTAATATTTAAAAAAGAATAATTAACCGAATAATTTCCAGACAGAAAAAAATTAAAAAGAATATGATCTCATTAACTAACACATGTACAATAATTTATCATTTAGAAATACCGAATCTGAAGAAATCAATTTTTGGAATTGTTTTTCATATGATAAGTGTTTACTTCATACTAACAATTTATGAATTTACCTTTCTCGAGATCTTAAATCTATTACATCAACAATTCCATAATGTAATAGCTCAAGGCCAATTGGCCCAAACACTGTATATGTGAAAAATTAACGATTTTGGCACCCGACATTGTCGACCTTTCTCATGGCCCTGCCTACTTGTTTAAAACTTAGAATAAACATGTGAACTCTTACATGTTTTTGCAGACATAAAATTGTGTGGGTCAAAAGAATTTATGTGTTACTATACTGGAATATGCCTGCCACAGTCTTATGTCTGTAACGGAAGGAACGACTGCGACGATCTCTCGGATGAAGCTAATTGTCGTAAGCAAACAATTACATGCTATCTTTTATTATAATAACGTGGGAACAGTGAACCAAGATGTTGTACCATAAATTAATATATAAAAGTTGTAATGAACATTTGCCGGTCCATTTCATCTGTGGAGATGTACGAGCAGGTATAGAAGTTTATCCACATTTCTTTATCAAAAGTCATAGATTCTTATCCATAGGGCGTTACCAGAATGTTTTCGTTTAGAATGTTATCCATTGTACTTTTCCAGAAGGCGTAGAAGGTTATCAATGGTACTTTATGAGATGATGTATAAGGTTATCCATGCTAGTTTACATTAGGGCGTAGAATTTTATCCATTGTACTTTAGCAAAGGCGTAAAAGAATTTTCGAGGTCTTTACCAGAAGGTGTTTATATGTTCATATTATTCTGTATTAGATGAGTTATAAGGTGTCATAATCCTGAATAAGTTAGTTTACCTTTCTTCTATGTCCAAGAACCTTGAACAGGACAGTACTTTTATGAGATACGTAAAATTGTCTTGGGGCAAAGAGGGTTTTTGTTTGGGTAGAGGTAGCACCTTTTGATGTCTGTCATGCTGCACCTTCGGGTGGACAGCATCACTGATCCTCATCTATGCTCTAAATTTCTAACATGTTGATTCAAGCGCCATACCCTAGAAAACTTCCTCAGCTGGCGGACTAAACCATGTGAGGGGTTGGTGTTAACATGGCACCCCTGGGCATAAAACCTCCCTGATGCAGGTTACCGGCCAGAGCGCAATGTTCCGAGACGAACTTTAACAACCACGTGTTCAAGACAAGGGCGAGCCACCTAGTTGCACGTCTTAGGCTGAGGTTAGGCATGGAGAGGGATTTCCTCCGCCATGCGACAACTGCCCTTGCTACGCTACAAGTACATGAGAATAGATTCACAATCCATACCGGCTAGGATGTCGCCCGGGTTACCAGGGGCCACGCCTACCATCTTTGAGCGGACGGAGATGGTAAATAATGCTACTGGTCAGCCAAAAAAAAAAAACAGTATCAGTGCCAGGAATAACATTACACTAGGTACCTGGAGCGTGAGATCGCTGAGAGAAACGTGCAAGGTTGAGGAATTAGTGCATGAAATGAGCAGATACATATGGGGTATCCTAGGTCTTTGTGAAATGAGATGGAAAAACTTTTGAGAAACATCGACCAAATGTATTTTAGTGGACTGGAGGACACGCACGAACAAGGAGTTGGCTTCCTCGTCCATAAAACCATTAAGAACAGTATTACGAGTTGTCGACAAGTTTCTAGCCGGATCATCTCTTTCATCTAAGGGCAATTCTGTTCAATATCACCATCGTACAGGCGTGTGCACCAACTTCAGATTATAGTTACAAGGAGGTGGACGACTTCTACCATCAGCTCCAGGATGTGATAAACCAAACCCCCAAGAAACACTTTCTTATTGTTCAAGGGGATTGGAAAGCCAAAATAGGAAAGCATGCCTATTAAAATGGAAAAGAACGTGTAGATGCCACTGTAAGGCAACTTCAAACGAGAGAGGTCCGAGGCTCTTTGAATTCACCAGCTTCAACGAACTCATACTGGCCAACACATTATGTGCAAATAAAATATCCAGGAAGAAAACATGGCATTGCCCCAACAGGAAACACCACCCAGATTGACAACATCACGTTTACAAACACGCTTCCAGTCTGGAATAAGCATTGACAAAACTAGCAGCTTCCCTTAAGCTGACATTGGAAACGACAACGATCTAGTCATGATGACTTTTAGGATGCACTTATAGAGGGTAAACAAACAGGGAATTACCAGATTCAAATTCGACCTTAAAAAGCTCAAGGATCTCAAAGTAGCAGAGCCCTTCCAAGCAATAATAGAGGAAAATTTGCAGCGCTTAACATCATAGTTGCCGACTGTTCAGACATGGACACAGTGATTGATAACTTCAACACAGCTATGATGGACACAGCTTGAGACATCCTTGGTAAACATCATCCAACCCGAAAACCATGAGTCACAACTGACATACCTGTGTGTGAAAAACGAAGGAAGTTAAAGAAAACAAAATAGTAGATACAGAGGGGGTCAATAAATTTGGGACCGTTAACCAAGCCATCAAAAAGGTATGAAAATGGCAATAAAGAACTGGATCGAACAGCAATGCTACGATATTGAAAAATTATTGAATAAAAACAATAGCACAAAAGCATACCAATTGGTGAAAGAACTAACCAATGCAAAACAATGATAACTACCCTTTTCTTCACAGAGAAGTAGAAATAATAGTCCATGCGCTCCAAATAGGCAAGGTCAAAGCAGTTAATAATATTCCTGCCGAGTTAATGACAAAATATTAATCAAAATAGTATGATCTAAGATTTGAATCTAAATCATATTTATCGGGAAAACCCAAACATCTGTAATTCTAAGTGCGTTTTAGTGCGTTTTTAGTGCGTTGTTAATATTGCTGAAATAAAAATTAAATTAATTTGATGAAATAGTTACGCAAATGACGTCATAGCGGGATTTCCTATTTTAGCCACAGCTCTAAGTTTCTTTGATTTTATAACTATGCGTGTCAAAACTGGTAATATATTTTCCACTTCTTAAGAGTAAAATTAATTATGATAAGACATGGTTTTTTAATTTGCTAAAATGTTATAAAATACAACTTTATCTTTATATTTTTAACATATATTAATTTTTTTTACTCCTTTTTATTTCTAAAAAAACGTATATGAAATTTATAAAGTAATAAAAAAAACTTAACCTTCACATAAACATTTAAAACAAAAATGCCGTTTAATGCAATCAGAGCAGCGAAAGTACGTATCCAAATAGAAATAACTAATGCACTTATCACTCATCCAAAAAAAAAAAAAAAAAGGAAAAATAAAAAAAAAAAAAAAAAAAACAAAAAAAAATCCATAGTTATTGACACGAAGACATAGTAATTTACCGGACGGTGTAGATATGTTCCCATTATTCTGTGTTAAATGACTTATAAGGTGTCACAATCCTGTATTAGATTGTGTAGCAAGTCATCTAAACTTTATTATTTCTTTTTAAAAAACGTATATGAAATTTATCAAATAATTAAAAGCACTTAACCTTTACATATACTTATAATACGAAAATGCCGTTTAATGGATTTAGTGCAGAGAAACTACATATCCAGAAAGAAATAACTAATGCACTTATCACTCATCCAAAAAAGAAAAAAGTATGTAAAATGAAAAAAAAAGTGTACCCAGAGTTATTTACACAAAGACATTATTGGTTACCCATTGTACTTTACTGGACGATGTAGATATGTTCCCATTATTCTGTCTTAAATGACTTATATGGTGTCACAATCCTGTATTAGATAGTGTAGCATGTCATCTATGTTCTGGAACCTTATAAAGACCATTAATATTAAGACATAGGGAAAATTAGCTTGAATTTTGATGATAAACCTATGAATTAACAAATACCAAATCTGAAATAAATTTAATACATTATGCTAAAAAATTATTTGGTCTTACCAATTTTTGGAATTGCTTCGCACATGAAATTTTTTTCTTTGCTATAACAATTGAATGATTAAACTTTCTCAAAATAACAATTTAAAACTTCAACAATTCCCAAATGTAACAGCTCAAGGCCAATAGGCCCAATGTCTGTATATGTGAGAAATGGACGATTTTGGCACCCGCCGTTGTCGATGTTTCTCACGGCCTTGCGTACTTGTTTAAATTTAGAATAAACAAGATAACACTTACATGTTTTTTGCAGAAACATATGAGTGTCAGCCAGGAACATTTAAGTGTGACAATACAGGAATATGCCATTCAAAGTATTATGTCTGTGACGGGGAGAACGACTGCTCCGATAACTCGGATGAAGCTAATTGTCGTAAGTAAACAATTACATTACATCTTTTATTATAATAAAGTAAGAACAGTGTTCTAAGATGTCGTTCCATAAAGCCAATATATACATAAAAGAATTAGCTATGCTAACACAAAAGAAGCGAAAAGATTTATGTATATTCAGATTTCTAAGAACATTTATAGTTATTTTATATACTTTTACAGAAATCGCATACATTTTTTAAACCTGCTTTTATTTTAGTAAAAATTTATGTATAATTTTTATTAATGACAAATACATTTAAATATCAACAAAGAACTATTTTAAGCATTTTATTGGAATGTGAAAGTTATGAAAAAAACTATTAAACAAAATAGTATGATCTAATATTGCATCTGAAACATATTTATAGGGAAAACTCAAACATCTGTTATTCATAGTGCGTTTTTTGTGCATTGTTAATATTGCGAACAAAATAATTTTATCTAAATAATTACTCAAATGACGTTATAGCGTGTTTGCCTATTTTAGCCACAGCTTTAAGTTTCTCAGATTTTATAACTGTACGTGACAAAACTGGTAATCTTTTTCCCCTTCTTAAAAGTAAAATTAATGAATATAATAGATGGCTTGTTTAAATTGCTAAAATGTTCTAAAATACAAATTGATCTTTATATTTTTTACATTTAATAATTTTTTACTCCTGATTATTTCTAAAAAAACCTATGTGAAATTTATAAAGTAATGAAAAAACTTAACATTTACATAAACATTTAAAACGAAAATGCCGTTAAATGGAATCAGAGCAGCGAAATTACATATTCTAATAGAAATAACTAATGCATTTATCACTCATCAAAAAAAGAATAAAGTATGTAAAATGTAAAAAATATTTACACGAAGACATAGTAATTTACCGGACGGTGAAGATATGTTCCAATTATTGTGTGTTAAATGACTAATAAGGTGTCACAATCCTGTATTAGATAGTGTAGCATGTCATCTATGTTCTGGAACCTTAAAAAGGCCATTAATATTAAGACATAGGGAAAATTGGCTTGAATTTTGATGATAAACCTATGTATTCACAAAGACCAAATCTGAAACTAATTTAATACATTTCGATCAAAAGTAATTTGGTATTATCAATTTTTGGAATTGCTTTTCACATGACATTTTTTTTCTTTGCTATAACAATTGAATAATTTAACTTTCTCGAGGTCAACAATCTAAAATATTAACAATTCCCAAATGTAACAGCTCAAGGCCAATAGGCCCAATGTCTGTATATGTGAAAAATTAACGATTTTGGCACACGACATGTTCGATTTTCTCACGGCCCTGCATAGTTGTTACAAACTTAGAATAAATAAGTTAACTCTTACATGTTTTTTTGCAGAGACATATGTGTGTCCGTCAGAAACATTTAAGTGTAACAATACTGGAATATGCCTATCAAATTATTATACCTGTGACGGAAAGAACGACTGCGGTGATCACTCGGATGAAGCTAATTGTCGTGAGCAAATAATTACATTCTATTTTATATTAATATAACCTAAGAACAGTGATCCAAGCTTTTGTACCATATATATATTATATATAAGAATGAGCTATACTGACATAAGACAAAAGAAGCGTAAAGATTTATGTACGTTCAGATTCCTAATAACAATCATAGTGTTTTGTATTATGTTACGGAAGTCGAATAAATTAAATGCGCATAAAATATTTTAAACGCGCTTTTATTTTAGTAGAAGTTTAAGTATTATTTTTATAAATTAAAAATACATTTATGTATCGACTAAGAAAATATTTTAAGCATTTTATCGGAATGGGAAAGTTATGAAAAAAACTATTAAACAAAATAGTAGGATCTAAGATTTGCATCTGAATCACATTTATCGGGAAAACCCAAACATCTGTAATTCTTAGTGCATTTTTTGTGCGTTGTTGATATTACCAAATAAAAAACACATTAATTTAATCTAAATAATTACGCAAATGACGTTATAGCGGGTTTGCCTATTTAAGCAACAGCTCTAAGTTTCTTTAATTTTATTACAGTGCGTCACAAAACTGGTAATGTATTTTCCGGTCCTTAAAAGTAAAAGTAATGAAATAAACAGATGGCTTTCAAAATTGATAAAATGTTCTAAAATTAAATACAATTTTATCTTTGTATTTTTAACATTTAATAATTTTATTCCGCTTTAATATTTCTTATAAAAAACGTATAAGAAATTTATCAAATAATTAAAATAACTTAATCTTTATATTCACTTATAATACGAAAATGCCGTTTAATGGATTTTGTGCAACGAAACTACATATCCAAGTAGAAATAACTAATGCATTTATCACTCATCCAAAAAAAAAAAAAAAGCATGTAAAATGAACAAAAAAGAAATCCAGAGTTATTGACACGAAGACATAGTAATTTACCAGACGATGTAGATATGTTCCCGGTATTCTGTGTTAAATGACTTATAAGCTGTGACAATCCTGTATTAGATAGTGTAGCAGATCATCTATGTTCTGGAACCTTAAAAAGGCCATTTATATTTAGTCATAGGGAAAATTGGCTTGAAATTTGGTGATAAAACTAAGTGTTCACAAATACCAAATCTGAAACAAATTTAATACATTTTGATAAAAAATAATTTTGTCTGATAATTTTTGAATTGCTTTTCACATGACATTTTTTTTCTTTGCTATAACAATTGAATAATTTAACTTTCTCGAGGTCAACAATCTAAAACATTAACAATTCACAAATGTAACAGCTGAAGGCAAATAGGCCCAATGTCTGTATATATGAAAAATTGACGATTTTGGCACACGACATTTTCGATTTTCTCACGGCCCTGCATACTTGTTAAAAACTTAGAATAAACAAGTTAACTCTTACATTTTTTTTGCAGAAACATATGTGTGTTCAGACAGATTTAAGTGTAACAATACTGGATTATGCGTAAATAAAAATTTTGTCTGTAACGGAGAGAATAATTGCGGCGATCTATCGGATGAACCGAATTGTCGTAAGCAAAAATTTATTCTATATTTTATAAAAAAAAAGGTATTACTTTAACATTTTAAACGAAAATGCCGTTAAATGCAATCAGAGCATCGAAACTGATAAAAAATTATTTGGTCTTACCAATTTTTGGAATTGCTTTTCACATGACATTTTTTTTCTTTGCTGTAACAATTGAATATTTTAACATTCTCGAGGTCAACAATCTTAAACATTAACAATTCCCAAATGAAAGAGGCTCAAGGCTAATAGTCCAAGGCCTTTATATGTTAAAAATTGACGATTTTGGCACTCGCCATGTTCGATTTTCTAACGGCCCTGCATACTTGTTAAAAACTTAGAATAAAACTTAAATGCAATCAAAGCATCGAAACTGCATATCCAAAAAGAAATAACTAATGCACTTATCACTCATCCAAAAAAAAAAAAAAAAGCATGTAAAATGAACAAAAAATAAATCCAGAGTTATTTACAATCGAAACTGCATATCCAAAAAAAAAAAACTAATGCACTTATCACTCATCCAAAAAAAAAAAAAAAAAGCATGTAAAATGAACAAAAAATAAATCCAGAGTTATTTACACGAAGACATAGTAATTTACCAGACGATGTAGATATGTTCCCGGTATTCTGTGTTAAATGACTTATAAGGTGTCACAATCCCGTATTAGATAGTGTAGCATGTGATCTATGTTCTGGAACCTTAAAAAGGCCATTAATATTAAGACATAGGGAAAATAGGCTTGAATTTTGATGATAAACCTATGTATTCACAAATACCAAATCTGAAATAAATTTAAAACATTTTGATAAAAAATAACTTGGTCTTATCAATTTTCGGAATGCTCTCAAATGAAATTTTTCTCTTTCCTATAACAATTGAATAATTTAACTTTCTTGAAATCAACAATTAAAACTTCAACAATTCCCAAATGTAACAGCTCAAGGCAAATAGGACCAAGGCCTGTATATGTTAAAAATTGACGATTTTGGCACCTGCAATTGTCGCCTTTTCTCAAGGCAATACGTACTTGCTTAAACTTTAAATAAACAAGTTAACTCTTACATGTTTTTTGCAGAAACATATGAGTGTCTGCCAGGAACATTTAAGTGTAAGAGTACAGGAATATGCCATCCAAAGTATTATGTCTGTGACGGGGAGAACGACTGCTCCGATAACTCGGATGAAGCTAATTGTCGTAAGCAAACAATTACATTACATCTTTTATTATAATAAAGTAAGAACAGTGTTCTAAGATGTCGTTCCATAAAGCCTATATATACATATAAGAATGAGTTATCCTAACACAAAAGAAGCGAAATGATTTAAGTACGTTCGGATTCCTTAAAACTATCAAAGCTATTCTCTATAATTTTAAAGAAATCGAATTAATTTAAATGCGCATACATTTTTAAACCTGCTTTTATTTTAGTAAAAATTTATGTATTATTTTTATTAATGACAAATACATTTAAATAAAAACAAAGGAACTATTTTAAGCATTTTATCGGAATGTGAAAGTTATGAAAAAAACTATTAATCAAAATAGTATGATCTAATATTGCATCTGAATCATATTTATTGGGAAAACCCAAACATCTGTGAATTCTTAGTGCGTTTTGTGTTTTGTTGATATTGCTAACGAAAAATTAATTCAATCTAAATAATTACTCAAATGAAGTTATAGAGTGTTTGCCTATTTTAGCCACAGATCTAAGTTTCTTTTTATTTTATAACTGTGCGTGACAAAACTGTTAATATTTTTTCCCTTCTTAGAAGTAAAATTAATGAATATAATAGATGGCCTGTTTAAATTGCAAAAAAATTATAAAATACAACTTTCTCTTTATATTTTTTACATTTAATAATTTTTTATTTCTTATTATTTCTTTTTTTTAAAAAATGAAATTCATGAAATAATTAAAAGCACTCAACCTTTACAAATACTTTTAAAATGAAAATGCCTTTTAATGGATTTAGTGCAGTGGAAGTACATATCCAAAAAGAAATAACTAATGCACTTATCTTTCATCCAAAAAAAACACAAAGTATTTAAAATGAAAAAAAAAAGGAAAACCAGAGTTATTGACACGAAGACATAGTAATTTACCGGACGGTGTAGATATGTTCTCATTATTCTGTGATAATGACCTATAAGGTGTCACAATCCTGTATTAGATAGTGTAGCAAGTCATCTATGTTCTGGAACTTTAAAAAGACCATTAACATTTAGACGTAGGGAAAAATTGGTTTGAATTTTGATGATAAACCTATGTATTCACAAATACCAAATCTGAAATAAATTTAATACATTATGATAAAAAATAATTTTGTCTTATCAATTTTTGAAATTGCTTTTTCACAAGAAATTTTTTTCTTTGCTATAACAATTCATAATTTAAGTTTCTCGAAATAAACAATTTAAAACTTCAACAAGTCCCAAATGTAACAGCTCAAGGCCAATAGGCCCAATGCCTGTATATTTTAAAAATTGACGATTTTGGCACCCGCCGTTGTCGATGTTTCTCACGGCCCTGCGTACTTGTTTAAACTTAGAATAAACAAGTTAACTCTTACATGTCTTTTGCAGAAACATATGAGTGTCTGCCAGGAACATTTAAGTGTAACAATACTGGAATATGCCGATCAAAATATTATGTCTGTAACGGAAACAACGACTGCGGCGATCACTCGGATGAAGCAAATTGTCGTAAGCAAACAATTACATTACATCTTTTATTATAATAAAATAATAACAGTGCTCTAAGTTGTTCCATATATACTAAATATGCATAAAAGAATGAGCTATCCTAACACAAAAGAAGCGAAAAGATTTAAGTACGTCCAGATTCCTAAAAACAATCATAGTTATTTTCTATAATTTTACAGAAATCGAATAAATTTAAATGCGCATAAAATATTTTAAACCTGCTTTTATTTTAGTAAAAATTTATGTATTATTTATTTTGATGGCAAAAACATTTAAATATCAACAAAGGAACCATTTGAAGCATTTTATCGGAATGTGAAAGTTATGAAAAAAAACTGTTAATCAAAATAGTATGATCTAAGATTGAATCTGAATCATATTTTCGGGAAAACCCAAATATCTGTTATTTTGAGCGAGTTTTTGTGCGTTGTTAGTTTTGCGAACAAAAATTAATTTAATCTAAATAATTACGCAAATGACGTAATAGAGTTTTTGCCTATTTTAGCCACAGCTCCAAGATTCTTAGATTTTATAAATGTGCTTGACAAAACCGGTAATCTTTTTCCCCTTCTTAGAAGAAAAATTAGAGAATATAATAGATGGCCTGTTTAAATTGCTAAAATGTTAGAAAATACAACTTTATCTTTATATTTTTAACATTTAATAATTTTTTACTCCTTATTATTTCTAAACAAAAGTATATGAAATTTATAAAGTAATAAAAAAAAATAACCTTTACATAAACATTTACAACTAAAATGCCATTTAATGCAATTAGAGTAGAGAAACTACATATCCAAATAGAAATAACTAATGCACTTCACATTCATCGAAAAAAAAAATGTATGTAAAATGAAAAGAAAAAAAATCCAGAATTATTTACATTAGGACGTAGTAATTTACCGGACGGTGTAGATATCATCCCATTATTCTGTGTTAAATGACTAATAAGGTGTCACAATCCTGTATTAGATAATGTATCAAGTCATCTATGTTCTGGAACCTTAAAAGGCCATTTATAAAGTCATAGGGAAAATCGGCTTGAATTTTGATGATAAACCTATGTATTTACAAATACCAAATCTAAAATAAATTTAATACTTAATGATAAAAGACATTTTGGTATTATCAATTTTTGGAATTGCTTTTCACATAAAAAAATTCCTCTCCTATAACAATTTAAAAAATTAACTTTCTTGAAATCAACAATTTAAAACATCAACAATTCCCAAATGTACCAGCTCAAGGCCAGTAGGCCCAATGTCTGTATATGTGAAAAATTAACGATTTTGGCAGCCGCCATTGTCGATGTTTCTCATGGCCCTGCGTACTTGTTTAAACTTAGAAAATACAAGTTAACTCTTAACATGTTTTTTGCAGAAACATATGTGTGTCCGTCAGAAACATTTAAGTGCAACAATACTGGAAAATGCCTATCAAAATATTTTGTCTGTAACGGAAGGAACGAATGCGGTGATCACTCGGATGAAGCTAATTGTCGTGAGCAAATAATTATATTCTACATTTTATTTTATTAACATATTCGTTAAAATTTCAAAAGAAAATGCCGTTGAATGCAATCAGAGCAGCGAAACTATGTACACAAAAAGAAATAACTAATGCACTTATCACTCATCCAAAAAAAAAAAGCATGTAAAATGAAAAAAAAAGAAATCCAGAGTTATTTACAGGAAGACGTAGTAATTTACCAGACGGTGTAGATATGTTCCAGGTATTCTGTGTTAAATGACTTATAAGGTGTCACAATCCCGTATTAGATAGTTTAGCAGGTTATCTATGTTCTGGAACCTTAAAAAGGCCATTTATATTTAGTAATATGGAAAATTGGCTTGAATTTTGGTTATAAAACTATGTATTCACAAATACCAAATCTGAAACAAATTTAATACATTTTGATAAAAAAATAATTTTGTCTGATCAATTTTTGGAATTGCTTTTCACATGACATTTTTTTTCTTTGCTATAACAATTGAATAATTTAACTTTCTCGAGGTCAACAATCTAAAACATTAACAATTCCCAAATGTAACAGCTGAAGGCAAATAGGCCCAATGTCTGTATAAATGAAAAATTGACAATTTTGGCACACGACATGTTCGATTTTCTCACGGCCCTGCATACTTGTTAAAAACTTAAAATAAATAAGTTAACTCTTACATGTTTTTTGCAGAAACATATGTGTGTCCGTCAGAAACATTTAAGTGTAACAGTACTGGAATATGCCTACCAAAATTTTATGTCTGTGACGGAAAGAACGACTGCGGCGATGACTCGGATGAAGCTAATTGTCGTAAGCAAATAATTACATTCTATTTTTTATAATAAAAACGTATTACATTAACATTTCAAAAGAAAATGCCGTTGAATGCAATCAGAGCATCGAAACTGCATATCCAAATAGAAATAACTAATGCACTTATCACTCATCCAAAAAAAAAAAAAAAAAAAAAAAAAAAAAAAAAAAAAAAAAAAAAAAAAAAAAAAAAAAAAAAAAAAAAAAAAAAAAAAAAAAAAAAAAAAAAAAAAAAAACAAGCGATGTAAAATGAAAAAAAAGAAATCCAGAGTTATTGACACGAAGACATAGTAATTTAACGGACCGTGTAGATATGTTCTCATTATTCTGTGTTAAATGACTCAAAAAGTGTCACAATCCTGTATTAGATAGTGTAGCAAGTCATCTATGTTCTGGAACCTTAAAAAGTCCATTAATATTAAGACATAGGGAAAATTGGCTTGAAATTTGATGATAAACCTATGCTCTCACAAATAGAAATTTAAAAAAAAAAAAATTTAAAACATTTTAATTTTAAAAAAAAAAAAATTTAAAATTTGGAATTGCTTTTCACATGACATTTTTTTCTTTGCTATAACAATTGAATACTTTAACTTTCTCGAGGTCAACAATCTTAAACATTAACAATTCCCAAATGAAAGAGGCTCAAGGCTAATAGTCCAAGGCCTTTATATGTTAAAAATTGACGATTTTGGCACACGACATGTTCGATTTTCTCACGGCCCTGCATACTTGTTAAAAAACTTAGAATAAACAAGTTAACTCTTAACATGTTTTTTGCAGAAACATATGTGTGCCCGACACAAAAATTTAAGTGTAACAATACTGGAATATGCCTACCAAAGTATTTTGTCTGTAACGGAATGAATAATTGCGGCGATCACTCGGATGAAGCTAATTGTCGTAAGTAAATAATTACATTCTATATTTTATAATAAAAAGCTTATTACATTAACATTTCAAAAGAAAATGCCTTTGAATGCAATCAGAGCATCGAAACTGCATATCCAAATAGAAATAACTAATGCACTTATCACTCATCCAAAAAAAAAAA
>CAXITT010000798.1:279467-305523 GCA_964033795.1 Lymnaea stagnalis
AAAAAAAAAAAAAAAAAAAAAAACAATAAAAAAAAAAAAAAAAAAAAAAAAAAAAAAAAAAAAAAATTCAAAATGAAAAAAAAAAAACCCAGAGTTATTTACTCGTAGACATAGTAATTTACTAGACGGTGTAGATATGTTCTCATTATTCTGTGGTAAATGATTTATAAGGTGTCACAATCCTGTATAAGATAGTGTAGCAAGTTTTCTAAGTTCTGGAACCTCAAAAAGGCCATTTATATTAAGTAATAGGGAAAATTGGCTTGAATTTTGATGATAAACCATATATATTCACAAAGATCAAATATGAAAAAAAAATGTAAGACAATTTGATAAAAAATAATTTGGTCTTACCAATTTTTGGAATTGCTTTTCACATGACATTTTTTTCTTTGCTGTAACAATTGAATAATTTAACTTTCTCTAGGTCAACAATCTAAAATATTACCAATTCCCAAATGTAACAGCTCAAGGCAAACAAGCCCAAGGCCTGTAAATGTTAAAAATTGACGATTTTGGCACTCGCCATGTTCAACTTTCTCACGGCCCTGCATACTTGTTAAAAACTTAGAATAAACAAGTTATCTCTTACATGTTTTTTTGCAGAAACATTTGTGTGTCCGTCAGAAACATTTAAGTGTAACAATACTGGAGTATGCCTATTATCAGAGTATTTTGTCTGTAACGGAATGGATGATTGCGGCGATCACTCGGATGAAGCGAATTGTCGTAAGCAAAATTTTATTCTATATTTTATTAAAAAAAGGAATTACTTTAACATTTTAAACGAAAATGCCGTTAAATGCAATCAGATCATCGAAACTGATAAAAAATTATTTGGTCTTACCAATTTTTGGAATTGCTTTTCACATGGCATTTTTTTTCTTTGCTGTAACAATTGAATAATTTAACTTTCTCGAGGTCAACAATCTAAAATATTACCAATTCCCAAATGTAACAGCTCAAGGTAAATAGGCTCAATGTCTGTATATGTGAAAAATTGACAATTTTGGCACACGACATGTTCGATTTTCTCACGGCCCTGCATACTTGTTACAAACTTAGAATAAACAAGTTAACTCTTACATTTTTTTTTGCAGAAACGTATGTGTGTCCGTCAGAAAAATTTAAGTGTAACAATACTGGAATATGCATATCAAAATATAATGTCTGTGACGGATACAACGGCTGCGGCGATCACTCGGATGAACCTAATTGTCGTAAGTAAATAATTACATTCTACATTTTATTTTAATAACATATTACATTAACATAAAAAAGAAAATGCCGTTGAATGCAATCAGAGCAGCGAAACTACATATCCAAAAAGAAATAACTAATGCAATTATCACTCATCCAAAAAAAAAAAAGCATGTAAAATGAAAAAAAAAAGAAATCCAGAGTTATTTACAGGAAGACGTAGTAATTTACCAGACGATGTAGATATGTTCCCGGTATTCTGTGTTAAATGACTTATAAGGTGTCACGATCCCGTATTAGATAGTGTAGCAGGTCATCTATTTTCTGGAACCTTAAAAAGGCCATTTATATTTAGTAATAGGGAAAATTGGCTTGAAATTTGGTGATAAAACTATGTGTTCACAAATACCAAATCTGAAACAAATTTAAGACATTTTGATAAAAAATAATTTGTCCTTATCAATTTTTGAATTGCTTTTCACATGACATTTTTTCTTTTCTATAACAATTGAATAATGTAACTTTCTCGAGGTCAACAATTTAAACATTAACAATTCCCAAATGTAACAGCTGAAGGCAAATAGGCCCAATGTCTGTATATATGAAAAATTGACGATTTTGACACACGACATGTTCGATTTTCTCACGGCCCTGCATACTTGTTAAAAACTTAGAATAAACAAGTTAACTCTTACATTTTTTTTTGCAGAAACATATGAGTGTCTGCCTGGAACATTTAAGTGTAACAATACTGGAATATGCCTTCCAAACTTTTATGTCTGTGACGGAGACAACGACTGCGGCGATCACTCGGATGAAGCAAATTGTCGTGAGCAAATAATTACATTCTATCTTTTATTATAATAACGTAAGAACAGTGATCGAAGAAGTTGTTCCATATATATATAAAAGAATGAGTTATACTGACATAAAGCCAAAGAAGCGAAAAGATTTAGTACGTTCGGCTTCTTAAAAACAATCATAGTTATATTCTATTATTTTACGGAAATTGAATAAATTTAAATGCGCATAAATATATCTTAAACACGCTTTTATTTTAGTAAAGGTTAAAGTTTTTTTTTTTTTTAAATTACAAATACATTTAAGTATCAACAAAGGAACTATTTTAAACATGATACTGAATGTAAAAGTTATGAAAAAAACTATTTAATTATTTTTATAAAGTATAATCTAAGATTTGCATCTGAATCACATTGATCGGGAGAACCCAAACATCTGTAATTCTTAGTGCGTTTTAGTGCGTTGTTAATATTGCGAAATAAAAATATAATTAATTTGATCTAAATAATTACGCAAATGATGTCATAGCGGGATAGCCTACTTTAGCCACAGCTTTAAGTTCTTTTGATTTCATGACTGTGCATGACAAAATTGGTAATATATTTTTTAAAAATTCCTTCTTAAAAGTAAATTTAATGATTTTTATAGATTGCTTTTAAAATTGCTAGAATGTTCTAAAATTAACTACAACTTTATCTTTGTGTTTTTAATATTTGATAATTTTTTTACTCATTATTTCTTTTTAAAAAAACGTACATAATGTTTATTAAGTAATAAAAGAAATTAATCCTTTACATATACTTTTAATACGAAAATGCCGTAATACACCATCAGCGATAATTTTTTAATTTTCTTTTTAAAACTATGTTTAGTTGGGGTAGAGGGGGGGGGGGCGAAATGCAATATTTTTATTATCCCAAAGCAGCATAAGAAACATTTTAGAATGAATTTGACAAATATTTCTTAGCAACATACATATCGGTGATAAGAAATAGGTTGTGTACAATTTTTTAAATGATAAAATAATTTCAAATTCCTTTTTCTGTCCTAATTCCTGTATTGGTGAAAAAGAAATTTGGACTTATTGAATATCAAAACAACAAGTTGATAAAAATTGTTGATTCTTAATTTTGTATAGGCCCTACATTCAATAGGTATTCCAAATGCGTGCTAGGCGTCTAGTGCTAGTGGTGTTGCACTGGAAATGTGTGTGTTTTTGTAAACATCATGGCTTCGTGCCTAACATGCTCACTTATGATCTCATGATATTGAATAGTAAAAGACCCGAAATTTCCAACGGTGTAAAGAAACTACCAATATCTCCACGTTTTCGCCCACTTTTTTTATACGAAAGTTTTCAAACGGCTTTTTCAAAATGAAATAAGCAAGGTAGATATACTTTATATGCATCAAACAATGAGACAGTATCTGTTCTTTCTTATGTAGGTAGAACTATTCTGATAACTCAAATAGGCACGAATGTGTGGGCGTTTGAAACACCTAGGGGTAGACTGGCACTCGCGAAAACGCCGTAATATTAGTCAAAACGGATACTTTTCAAACACAGAAAAAAAACTTTCAAAAACATTGGACAGTCGTACACGTAGTATATTTCGCCAGATAAATACTTAAAATTTATTCACATATACATTTTATTTCTGTAACTCTACTTGAAGAGGATTAATAAGTTTTTTTAAACCTTCGAAAAATTAACATAAAACGCATTTTTTATTCTTTAGCTTTGAGTTCCGACACTCCAGGAAAGAGATCCGTCTATGGGAAGAAGCGCGTCATATCCAAAAGACAAGGTAAGATCAGAGATAATTATGAAACTGTCGGCCTTTAGTTCAAGGTACTGTACACAAAGTCTAAGAAATTGGTTATTTTTGTTTGAGTTTGAGTAAAACTATTTTGTTCTGAGAAAGAAATTCTTCTTAATTCCAACCCTTGACGAATTTAAATCCCTAAACTTTGTGACTATATTATATTCCTTACGAGTAGGAATAAATGCCTTATCCCAGGACTGTGGTACTCGCTGAAATACGCTGCAAATCAACCCTGTGAAGATGAAAGAAATTCTGAAACACTTGTGGATTTCAAAGAATTTTTCTTGCGGTGACATTAGTTGAAGTTTATTCAAATTGCAAGATATTGCGATCATTCTTGGGCAAAATAAAACTCAAAAGTCTCTTTAAAAAAAACTAATAAAATAGAAAGTAATCTCTCTTTCTATATATAAATAAATGTCTGTCGGTATGCATGAATGTATTTAATATCTCCCGTAGACGCTCCTACATGAATTATGCGATTGCGATAAAACGTTGGTGAGTTGTTGTCCCCAGGCCGTGCATTTTTATAAGTCATTTCAACCCTTTTAAACTATTTCATTTAGGGCGGTTGCCCTAAAACCGTTTTTTTTTTCTTATGTGGGCTTTGTAAAAAACAATTTCCGTGTGCGCTCCTATACCAATTATCCGAATGCGATAAAATTTTAGTGAGATGTAGCGCGCATGCCCGCGAGGGTTTTTGATGTATTACAAACAGTTGAAAATATTCCGCTTTTAGCCAGGGGCGCTATGTTCGTTTTTTTTTAAATTTGAGCAATATACCGTATTTCTCAGACTGTAAGACTCACTTTTTTGTGTGGAAAAATTGCCCAGAAATTTCCGTAGCTTCCTATAGGCCTACCCAAAATTAATATTATATATGTATGTAGATATATATATATATATATATATATATATATATATATATATATATTTAATTTCTTTAAAATAATAGTGTGTCTCATAGTCTGTAGCGTTTTAAGATCCTTAAAATACGAGGTAAACATTATTTTAAACTGCTAATGCACTCACTTTTTTGTGTGGAAAAATTGCCCAGATATTTCTGTAGCTTCCTATAGGTCTACCCAAAATTAATATTATATATGTATGTAGATATATATATATATATATATATATATATATATATATATATATATTTAATTGCTTTAAAATAATAGTGTGTCTCATAGTCTGTAGCGTTTTAAGATCCTTAAAATACGAGGTAAACATTATTTTAAACTGCTAATGCATGTGTGGATAGAATTTTGATAAAATACACATAGCGACATTAAATTTTGTAAGAAATGGGTTTCTGAAGTCATAAAACCATTCTGCAATATTCCGCTTGTGGCCGGTGGCGTTAAATTCACTCTCCCTCATATATACTACATTAGCTACTTAAATATGATTTCCGTATGTGTTTCTATACCATTCACCCGACTGCGATAAAACTTTGGTGAATTGATATGCACCCGCCCGCAAATACTTCTAAATTAGTACAACCATTTTAATAGATTCTGCTACGGGCCGACATAGCTAAGGCAGTGGTGGATGGAATTTTAATCAAATAAAAATAGCGAGATTTCAATTTGTGTGTGACATAATTGAGTAGATTTCTGAATTCGTACAATCATTTTGCAATATTCAGTTTTGGACCTGGGGCCCTACTATATTAGGTTTTTGTTTCTTCTGATATGCGCTATTTTAATATAATTTCTGTTTGCGTTCCTATATCATTCATCTGATTGTTTTCCTATATCAATCATCTGATTGTTTTCCTATACCATTCATCTGATTGTTTTCCTATACCATTCATCTGATTGTTTTCCTATACCATTCATCTGATTGTTTTCCTATATCATTCATCTGATTGTTTTCCTATACCATTCATCTGATTGTTTTCCTATACCATTCATCTGATTGTTTTTTTATACCATTCATCTGATTGTTTTCCTATATCATTCATCTGATTGTTTTCCTATATCATTCATCTGATTGTTTTCCTATATCATTCATCTGATTGTTTTCCTATATCATTCATCTGATTGTTTTCCTATACCATTCATCTGATTGTTTTCCTATATCATTCATCTGATTGTTTTCCTATACCATTCATCTGATTGTTTTCCTATATCATTCATCTGATTGTTTTCCTATACCATTCATCTGATTGTTTTCCTATATCATTCATCTGATTGTTTTCCTATATCATTCATCTGATTGTTTTCCTATACCATTCATCTGATTGTTTTCCTATATCATTCATCTGATTGTTTTCCTATACCATTCATCTGATTGTTTTCCTATATCATTCATCTGATTGTTTTCCTATACCATTCATCTGATTGTTTTCCTATATCATTCATCTGATTGTTTTCCTATATCATTCATCTGATTGTTTTCCTATACCATTCATCTGATTGTTTTCCTATATCATTCATCTGATTGTTTTCCTATACCATTCATCTGATTGTTTTCCTATACCATTCATCTGATTGTTTTTTTATACCATTCATCTGATTGTTTTCCTATACCATTCATCTGATTGTTTTCCTATGCCATTCATCTGATTGTTTTTTTATACCATTCATCTGATTGTTTTCCTATACCATTCATCTGATTGTTTTCCTATACCATTCATCTGATTGTTTTCCTATATCATTCATCTGATTGTAATAAAATGTTCGTGAGTTGTTGTGTGCACGTCCTCAAAAGGTTTCTGATTAATTACAACCAACCATTTTACAATATCTATTTGGGGCCGGGGGCCCTAAATTCGATTTTTTTTCCTTATATGAGCTATGTAAATATAATTTTAAACAGAGCAATTGCATGGGTCGATCAATCGCTACAAGTGTGTTGACTTAATTTATTCGAGTACGCACCAGACGGTTAAAATATATATATAATTTATATTGTGTAGGGCCTATATAAAAATTACTTTAAAAAACATAATTTAAACACAGTTTATTTCTTTGATTGGCATTGCAAAGCATGCCGGGTTATTGCTAGTATTAATATCTAAGTATTGAATGAAAGCAATATTCTATATTAATTAAATACATTTTATCGCGATACATTTACACATGAAATCATTTCCGCCTATTGAGCTACCAATAAGTATTAGTCTACTTACATGAACTTTGTCATAGAAAGAACAAATGAGTGGGTGTGACCTTGTACATATTGACCTTTATTTTTGCCATTGCCACTGAGTGTCACTCTAATACACATGCACATTTATTCCTATTGCTTAGTGATATACCTGGATGTCTCAATAATCTAAATAGTAAAATCTCATGCGGCATGGATATTGCATGTTAAATTTGATAGATGTGGGTGCATTTTTTTCGAAATTTCTAAACATACTTATGACCCGGTTTAGCGTTAACAAATTTTAAAAAAAAACGGTTATAATTGGCTTAGAGAAACTTTTACTTCTCCATTATCTCCATTTGTTTGACAGTGTGTAAGAAATAGTTTGTCTATAGAAAACGAACTAAGTGACGAAATCGAATTAGGTCGACATTTTAGGACTTACTTCTTGAGATAGTTTGGATAAATTTAGTATTACACCTGGTCAATTCACAGTGTTTGTTTGCATGTAACTAGTATGAGTTAATTTTATTTTATTGGTCAATGTACCGTGTGTTATTTTCATGGCATTATTGCAAAGAGAGGGAGATGGACAATTGGTCTCCACCACTTCGATGACGTCACTTCTTTAACGCCGTTTCGCTTCGACGTTTTAGTTTTTAGTTATGTTCATGATCAAATAGATCGTGCCTCAATGCCCAGTCCCACACCCTCTCTCTTTCACTTGCTCACACTCTTCCCCTCTCTTCTTTTGAACTTTTTAATTGTTTTTATTTGGTATCCTAAAATATTTTTAAAAAGTTAATGAATGATTGAATACTTTTCTAGCTCCTGTACCCATGCTTTTTCATCAAGCTCACCGCGCTCTAATGTCCTGCGCTCTGATGTCCTGCGCTCTGATGTCCTGCACTCTTATGTCCTGCACTCTGATGTTCTAAAATATATTTAAAGAAAAAAGCCTTCAAAATGTTCTTAAATTAATTTTTAAAATTTTCAATTTACCCTCAAAGACTTTGGCAAACTGTTTCATAATTTAGGCGCAATAGCTTCAAAAGAGCGCGACTTCTTCCTGTAACCATCCACACTGAGATCTCTCGGTATGAACTGTGTTGAAGAGCGCAGGTTCTTTATGGATACATGTTTAGAAATAGAAATCAGTTTTTGAAAGTATTCAGGTGCAGTGCCTTCTATACAGCCATACGCTGTAGGCACTGCTCTTCTCTGGCCCAGCTCTGTCTATCTATATTATTCAAGTGATATTATGAAAACCAGTGCTGCTTTAATGCAAATTTAGCCACGGGGGAGGGGGCAGAGCTGGCACTACGGTTGCTTAACTTTTTGCGCCCTTTTGAAGAACAATCATAAACATTTTTGCAAGGGAAATTTTTTATTTTTTTTTTGGGGGGGGGGGTAAGGTCATGAACTTATTGCCTATGTTGTATTTCTAAAACGAGAATTAAACAATATTATTATTTTTTCTTAACTTTTATTTTCAAAATGGCGTAATGGATCTGGTAAGGAATAATCCCGAAAAGATTTTTTTGATGTGATTTTTTTTGTTTTTTTTTGGGGGGGGGGGTAAGGTCATGAACTTATTGCCTATGTTGTATTTCTAAAACGAGCATTAAACAATATTATTATTTTTTCTTAACTTGTATTTGCAAAATGGCGATATGTATCTGGTAAGGAATAATCCCGAAAAGGACAGCTCGTTACTTCACACATGACATCAATTTGTCATGAAAGTTTGTTTTTCTAAGCACCCATAATGGTCGGATGACGTTTTTTAAATGTAAGCATTCATATTTGAACTTATGGAAGTAACATTGATTAAGGCTTAGTGTTGTCAGGAACTCCGTTTTAACAGCTTTTGGGAAAAGGGATAACGCGTTCATCAATTTAGACTTAAATAGATTTTAAGCATATGACCTTATCAATATTTAATTTCGTTTTTAAATTGATAACTCCTTTTCAATTGAAGGTTATTATAAAAGGTTAAACTTGTTTAGTCTCCTCTAGAGGCAGTTGTTGATAGTGTCGATCGTCTACGACATTGGGATCTTAAGGAACAATCACAAAGGTTATTTTTTTCCAAAAAGTATAAGAACACGAAAGTAATGCGCATCTTAGAGCACAAACACAGTAGCTTTATTAAAAAAGAAATTATATTTACATTCCTTACTACAATCTTATTATCTAAATTAATCCGAGATTCCGATACTTTGTTTGGATTATTTATATTTCCATGCCTGAAAGACAGCTAACACGACCCTATGTTTAAAAAAGATTGAAGACCCCAGCTGTAGATTGTAATGAAGTCTACTACTATTTGCTGAGGCCCTTTATTTAAAAAAGATTGATGACCCCAGCTGTAGATTGTAATGAAGTCTACTACTATTTGCTGAGGCCCTTTATTTAAAAAAGATTGAGGACCCCTGCTGTAGATTGTAATGAAGTCTACTACTATTTGCTGAGGTCCTTTTTCAAATTGCTAACTTGTAAATTTATTCTAAAATACTTCTGCACACTAAAAATCAATATGTTCCATTTGGGAAGGTCAGAATTATTACTGATCAATAGTTTTAACAGCAGGCTTCAAGATCTTTGGTGAATACGTGCCTACAATAAACGTGGGGGTAGGGGAGGGGGAGGGGGACATTCTGTCGATGGTTTTCTTTATTTCGAATTTTATAGCTCTGTATTCCTATTTCGTTTTTGCAGCAGAATTTGTTAATGGTTTCACAAATTTAATTTGTTTTAAGATTTGTCACCATTGTTGAACAATGCATAGGCCCATTTGTTGAACAATGCATAGGCCCATTTGTTGAACAATGCATAGGCCCATTTGTTGAACAATGCATAGGCCCATTTGTTGAACAATGCATAGGCCCATTTGTTGAACAGTGCATAGGCCAGGAGACCAGCATACAAAGAAAAAACTATACCAGAGCTGGTGACCTTAACAGTATTCAACAACCGGGTGTTCTATTAAATTTTTTATAAAAATAACAAGAATCGAATAACGGTAAACAGAAGTAAAAACTGTATTAACTTACAGTACGGTAAGTTGAAAAAGTATAATCCTTGAATAGACACACACAAACGCACAAAGAGTACATTCTTGTAAGACTCCTATTTATAAGTGTCGTTGATTGAAACCATAGCAAAAATCTCACTCTGTCGTTAAAAGCTGCCACCTTATAACATGTTATATATAGAGCAATATAGGTAGAAAATTTAAACCTCAGGGAAAAGAATTCTAGAACTTGCATCACTCGATAGCGGTCTAAAAAACTCTAGGAAAGGAATAGTGTGATCGAGCGTTAGATATTTCATATGTGATGTCAAGATCAATTTATTTTTAAATTATAGAAATATATCTTTAAAAAACGGAGTGGGAGAAGAGTGGTTGACACTTTAGCTCTACTTTTAAGTACATTTAGGTCCAAACATAGGTTATAAGACTTGGTACTGTCGGAGAAGGACAATATAAACGAAAATGCCCATTAACTGACTAACAGAAATTAAATATTTTCAACTAAATATTTTCATTCCTTTTAATGTATTCACTTGTGTATTTGAAACACTGAAATAAACACTCAAACATCTAAACACTGAAACACTTGAATATTGAAAACCCCCAAAAATGATACACAATACAGAGAGTAAAATTGTAGTAAAATGCTGTTTAACAGCAATAAAAGGAAAGCGATAAGATATGTCATTTTCCCATAGGATTTTTTTTTTAAAATTTAGGAAAATTTGTAATGTGAATATTTTTTCAATCGCAATCACAGCTGAGAGAGAATCACGGCTGAGAGAGAATCACGGCTGAGAGGGATGCACTTGATGAGACAGTTAAATACCGTAATCTGAATATGGAATTCACTTGATGAGGCAGTTTCGTAATGCAATCTGAACAAGAGATTCACTTGATGAGACAGTTTTCATACCGCAACTTGATCAGGGATTCCCTTGATGAGATAATTTTATAACGCAATCTGAACAAGGGATGAGAGTTTTTCATACCACAATCTGAACAAGGGATTCACTTGATGAGACATTTCTTTACAGCAATCTGAACAAAGGATTCACTTGATAAGACAGTTTCATACTACAATCTTAACAGTATTGTTTTATCGGATGATTTGTTTCCTTTTCATACAAACATAAAATAGCAAACATACAAAGTGCATTTCTATGGCCTCAAGAAACTGCACTCGTCTCATTGTCTCTCAAGTAGAGCACACTTTTATAAAAAGCAGGCTTGTAACAGACCATAATACATAGCATTCAAATGAAGTTAATGTTCACTGTTTTGTACTGATATAAATTACTGATTATCAGGACTGATATAAAAAATTTAAAATGCTAAATTCTAAACTAAACTTTCCACTTTTCAAAGATGCTTTCAAGCGTTTCTTCTGTTTACTAGCTATCAGCCTTCCTTCTTGAGGTGAAAATAAAATATTCTTTTGGGCAAGCGCTCGTCTGACATTCTCGCTCGTCTGACATTCTTGCACCATGGCCCATCCAGCCAAGCTGAGACTGCATTAATAAGGCGTGAATGCTGGGGTGACGTGCCTGTGCGAGTACTTCGGTGTCTAGGATCTTGTTTTGCCATTTGTTGTTTAGGATTTTTTGGAGGCCTATCGTATCATGTGAAAGTGGTTTAGTTTCCTTAAATGGGGCTGATAGACTGGCCGTGTTTTATATGCATATGATAGCGTTGGGGTACAGCTTATTCTTATAATGTTATAAATGCTTTAGACAAAACATCGGAGAACCACTGATCTAAAGTGTGTGGTATAACTTACCTAAAATCTAAATAGGTGTTGGGCATTGTATCATATAAACTGTGTGCCATAACTGGCCTTAAATCATTTCATTCATCTATTCTACTTGTGTAACTGACCAACACTTTCTCTAGTATGTAACTCAACACAAGAATGGCCGTGCGCATAAAACTATCTATGTGACGCATTATGTCCCTGCTACGTTGCAAATAAAACTATATGTGACAAATTATTTCACTGCTACGTTTCAGATAAAACTATATGTGATGCATTTATTCAATGCTAGGTTGCAGATAAAACTATATGTGTGACGTATTAAGTCAGTGCTATGTTGCAGATAAAACTATATGAGTGACATATTAAGTCACTGCTACGTTACAGATAAAACTATATGTGTGACGAATTAACTCAGTAGTATGTTGCAAATAAAACTATTTAGCCACTGCTATGTTGCTGATGAATCTAAAGATTTGACGGTTGATGTAGGGTAAATAGTTTCATCAGTGATATATAAATGCAATTTGAACACTGCAATTTACAGATAAAACTTTAGATCTGACTGACAGAACTAAACAACTACTGGGTTTTAGTATTATTATATGACATTAACAGTTATAATTAGACATGATATTTAAAACTTGCTTTAGTCCTTTCTTCAAATAATGTTTTGTAAAACTTTGTTGTTTAAAAGACGCATGCAGATTTAACTTTCAATTTGTTTACAAGAATATCTTTCTTTCCTTGCACAGCTGGCGACCCTTGGCCCCAGCCTACGTATTGATATGTTGAGCGTTGTTAGATGTGCCCTCAACAATGGACACAAGTACAGCAGAAAGTATTGTACCTTGTTCCTGGTTGAGCCCAACTCCACATCCCTCAGCCTCAGACATGCCTAATACTTCTTTAACTTCAATAAACCAATAACATCACTGCTATGTGTTATTCTTATACTAACTAAAAATTGTAATGGAAATGAATGGAACAAGAGATCAGAAGATTGAGAGTTAGAACAACAATATACACCGTCAGAAAGAACTAAATTGACCTCTGAAACATTATGGTCAAGCAATGCCATATAAAACTAAGTTGAACACTTCAACATTATAGTCAAGCTGTGTCAGATAGAACTAAGTTGCTCTCAGTAATCCCAAAAAATAACATTTAACCCGCAAATTATTTTGTAGAAATGAGGTCAAATTTCATCAATTTCTATTCTGAATAGACATAATGTTATGCACAATTATTATTTATTTAAACATTTTTATTTCAACTTTAACATAGGCTTTACTATCCAGCAATCTGAATTAAAAATTTTCTCGGAGACTATATCTGTAGTGTGGAATGCATTTCCTGCTTGACTGCACAATCCATCACCGTTGATTGAATACTATACAGAAATCTGTTGATCAAAATAGGTCAACCATCATGAGTTAAATGTAACATTTAGTTACTAAGAGATTAAAAGTTAACACTTAATCAAATACATTTCCTTACAATAAATTCTTGTGGATCATGGTAGGATAAGAGATATGGAAAATAAAAGAAATTTGATTAGTTTACTTTTTTTTGGTCTACACACCTAAGAATATGAAATGGGAAACAAGAATTATGTGACTTTGAGGACACTTCTGTTACAGTATTGAATAACTGAATTATTGTTAACTCTTGACTTCACTGACGAAGAAAGATAATTCTGCAATAAGAGCAGGTTTAATCAATAAGAAATTAATAAATAAAAAATCTCAACTTGTGACATAATTAAATGAAACAAAGATCACTGTATTCAGAAAGGTAGCTTCGTGCCATGGGCGCCCGCAGGTAGGGGCAAGGGGGGGAAATTTTTAGACAAAAATAGACAAAAAATTTATTAAAATAAAGAGAAAATAAAGACAAAGTAACTCAGCTGATGTCCTGTCCGTTCGTTCACCATACAAATATGCTACAGTAAATTAAAACTATATTACAACATTACTAAAAATGTTTTGCCCCCACCCTGGAAAGTTAATCGATTTTTTTTGCCCCCCTCCTCTGGAAAGTTTTTTGCGGGCGCCCATGCCTCTTGCGAATATTTAACATTGGATCATTTTGTAAGAAACTGATTTGTGTTACATGAAATCAAATGTCGAAATGCGGAACGAAATAAAAAAATGAAAAGGTTTGCCTAAAAAGAACTTTTACTTAACTTAGTTTAGAATATTTGAAAGTCTCTAGTGCAATTTACATTAATCCACATGGGACAACCTTAGAAAGTTTCTATGAGTTTATTTCTAGGAAAATTTAACTTAGCCCCTAAACACTCATAGTTTGTGTTTTTCCTGCTTATTCATTATAGTTTTTGAAATATTGTATGGGAAGTTGTGTACAATTTCTGTACCCCTGGGCTGTCAGTTACATCATAGTGCATTACAGATGATCCAGCCATGAGCTGCCCAATCCGCTAAGCCATAAATCTAAGAGTTCCACCCAGGATGTCACTGTCAACTGTTTATGGGCAATCTGAAGCAGAAACCATAGTGAAGATCTACACCATTTCCAACATCTTATGCCAATTGGATGATCATAGGTATGTACTGATTGCAGACATCCACAAGGCTTGTGCCCTTGCTTCAGTTGGGAACATGTGTTGATATCTGATAGTTGTAACCACCAGGTGCTGGCATCAGGATATCAACATGTCCAAAATCTGTGTTGCCTGCAAAATTGTCTACGAAACTTGGATTGGCCTTTAATCATGAAAAGAACATACAACTAGGTTTCCTATCTGTTTTATCTGCACTCCTGATTCAGTTGATGATTTTTTTCATTTACAAGAGGGCCCAGCCACATCATTTACAGTAGGGACCAGTCCTATCATTTACAAAGAGCCAAGCACGATCATTTACAATAGGGCCAAACCCCTTCATTTACAAGAGGGCCCAGTCCCATCATTTACATGAAGACCCAGTCAGGCTATTTAAAAGAGGGCCAAATACCGTCATTTACAAGAGGGTCAAGTCCCCTCATTTACAAGAGGGCCTAACCCCACCATTTATAAGAGGACCCAGGCCCATCATTGATAAGAGAGCCCAACCCCACCATTTATAAGAGGGCACAGGCCCATATTTACAAGAGTGTCCTGGCCCCTGGAATATAAGAGGGCACTTGCCCATGATTTACAAGAGAGCCCAGGCACATTATTTATAAGAGGGCCCAGCCCTATCATTTATAAGAGGGCCCAGCCCCATCATTTACAAGAGGGCCCGGGCCCATAATTTACAAGAGTGCCCTGGCCCCTTCCTTTATGTAAATTTGCAGAAAATTTAAAGCAATTTTTGAAATCATGATTTCTCATGGCCGTATCAATGTAATGACAAAAATAGATAGTAAGCTCCCTTTGCTCTGCTTTCCCTTTAAAGAAAATAGTTCCTTTGCTGTTGACCAACGCGTAACATCATATCTTTACTTAACACAGACTAAATAATTCTAACAAAAACTCTTAGCAAATAAATTAAAACCACATTTAAATACTCTAATACATATAAACCAACAATGCAGCATCAACGCCAGGGGTATACATAACCACAATCATATCATTAGAGAACTTGTTCAACATTCAAATGACAAAAACATCCAAACTTGCATATTATCACTAGATCAAGAAAAAGCCTACATAAAATTTTACAACACAAAAAAACCAGGGGATTATTTTATATAAGTCCCCCATTAGTAATCTTATAATTAAAAACAAAATTTCTAAAGTCATTCAAATTGATAGATCAGTTAGACAAGGTTGTCCCCTATCCACTAACCTGTATATCCTATCCTTTGAAACGTTGTGAGAGAGAATTAGGAGGGAAGAGAGTATTAAAGGAGTAAGGATCCCTGGGGGTAATGAAACGAAAGTCATTGCATATGCAGATGACACAATTTTTTTTTCCTATTGATGATAGGTCTATTTCAAAAATAATATCAATATTTTAAATAAACAACAAACAATAAGTCTACTATTACTTTGACAATACAGAAAACATGTATGGCACCACAGACTTAAGGCTTTGTTCCACAAATATAATTACACAAACTTTACATTAGAAACACTTTTTAGATTTAAAATACAAAACATAATTCAAAAAATAAGTTAAGAAAATATAATGACCAAATAATACATTCAGATAATGTGTTTATCATTCCAATTCATTTAGACATCATGTTTAAAAATTCATAACAAATGTTTAATTTAGTACACACTATTATAATGTAAAAAATTTGTTTAGATAAAACTTCTGAAAATTTACCTGTAATTATTTTAGTTTTTCTCTGTATAGATATTGATTATATTGAATGATTTTGATTTAAATAAAAAAAAAAAAATAGCATGATGACGGAAGCTTCAGCTTACACACCACAGCTCTGTTACACACCACAGCTCTGTTACACACCACAGCTCTGTTACACACCACAGCTCTGTTACACACCACAGCTCTGTTACACACCACAGCTCTGTTACACACCACAGCTCTGTTTACACACCACAGCTCTGTTACACACCACAGCTCTGTTACACACCACAGCTCTGTTACACACCACAGCTCTGTTACACACCACAGCTCTGTTACACACCACAGCTCTGTTACACACCACAGCTCTGTACTTGCCTGAACAAATAGATTTATGAAATCTGTTGTTACTTATAGAAACACATTAGGAGCTCGCAATAAATCAGTAACTATGAATATCAATGTCGTAGTGTGTTGTCAACATCGTTCTTTAACAGCATGATTGAGGGGAACATTTATTACAGTAGTGTTTAAACCATATTTATTGATAATATTATATTTATTTTGGGTCATCACCGTAGTAAGTCACAAACTTTTGTTTACTAAGTTCAATGGAAATAGGGGCCTTTACTTTTGTATGTGGATTAATGTCTATTCTGTTACACGGATAGATTCATCAATTATTATAAGCAGAAATAGTTATTATTTAGTTTGTTAGACTAAGTAAAACATCATATAAGAGACTAGGGTGTCTGAAATAACGTGAGGGATGTAAGACTTGTCAAATAATTCATACGGTATCTGAGACTTAGTAAAACATAATGTAAGTGATGTGAGACTGGTCAAATAATTCCTAGGATGTTTAAGACTTAGTAAAACACAATGTAAGAGACTAGTCAAATAATTCGTGAGGTGTGCTGAATGTCTACACAATGTTTGTAAACGCTGATCTAAACAATATTTTAATCATTGTAGTTTGATCAAAGGGAAGTTTTTTAATGTATTGCAATGAAAATTTTTATATGAAGTTTTGAAATTCTTAGCTGAATTGAACTGTCTGGAGTCTCTTCCAAAACTCTTGTTATGCCTTCTAATTTTTCTTAAGATCTTTGTCCTTGATTATTATCGCCTCTGGAGTATTTCTATTTCCTGGTGAGATTTGATCAATTCAAAATACAAGAATGCATTTGAGTAAATAATTTAATTAAATTTGTAAATTTTTACACTTAATTGGAGAGCAAAGGATGAGATGTCAGTTTAAAAAATGCAGGTGCCACTTAACCAACCATAGAAACAACGCATGAGCCTAGCACAACCACAAGGACTGCAGTGGGCCTCGGATACATTAAGGAATTAAAGATGTGTAGTATATATTCTCTCACTTCTCATATTTGAATGCAATTTGGGGAAGGACTAAACAAACAGTGGCAAAGGAGGCCTCAAAAGTTTAATGACGACTCTGCTTGAGTGATGCACACAGAAAATTATTTTACTAAAAATTAATGTGGCTTTCTTATTTGATTTACCATTTGGGGGTCAACTACATAGTTAATAAATGAACTTTCAAAAAAGGAGGTTTCCATCGCAAAAAAAACCTCCACTGCTTTCATCATTTTACAACTTGAACGCAAACGAAAAAAAAAATTAATTATAATAATTACTTTTTCTAAATATTTCAAAGTTTTACCAGAGTCGAAAAGAAAAAAAAAATGGTTAAGTCGAAAGGTCTATACATTTTTTGGGGTTATCAAAATGGTAATTTTCATTAAAAAAGTTTGTGAATGACATTGCTTTTAATAGAAAACATGTTTTTTTTTGGTTTTTTTTTTTACCAAATAACATTATTTATTAATGTCTTTCTATCTGAAGAAAATCTTATACAAATTAAGCATAAATTTCCCAATATTCAGTTGATTGAAATGTTTATTTGGGATTTCAAAATGATATAAATTTTTTTTTCAGATAAATTAAAAATTGCCTCTTATAGGCCTTTATATTTTAAAACACGTGTTTTTTTTAATAAAAATTGAATAAATTAGGAATTGAATTTGTGTCTAAAACTAGTACCAACAATTTTTTTAATAGAATTGGCATGATTAACGAAATTTAAATTGTAAATATCTTCTGTTTTTCTTTTTAGCTGTCTGATAGATCTTTGAATAGACATTATTTTTTTTTTTAATCCGTTCAAATAAGTGGGGCATAATAAATACAGGCTAAGTATTTTTATAATCTCTTTTATTCATGAAACATTGTTACAAAAGAGCACATTTAAAGAAAACACTTTCGATTTCATAATTGATGGAATGTGCACTTTTTGTATGCGCCCGTTATATTCTTAATGTGTTTTTTTTAAGTAGTCTAAATTTATTAAAGTTTCCATTTTATATAACTCAATACACAGGGAATTGATTACATTTATAGTTATGCTGAAATTTTTTTTTTTTAAGGTTAATGCCACAATGCGATTTATAATAATAACCTATACTTTACTTTAAAAGTCATGCTTTTATTGATGAAATATAATTTTTAAAATAGATTGTGTATGTTTGATACTTGGCAAGAACTGTTAATAAAATTGTAGACCTTGATATTGATGTAAAGGTAATTTAATGCAGTATTATTAAAGTCTTTAAACTTGTGAATTAGCAAAAAATATAAATAAAAATACCGATATCGGCCAGCAAGGGGCATTAAGCCTTCGGGATATAATCTATACTATACTCCTTTTAAAAGTTTAGCCTTAAATATACGGATCATAAAATATATCAAGCCTAGCGATATTTAATTAATTACACTAACTATAATCGGTTATGGCCCCAGTTACTATTCTTTTTAAAACTGTTTTAAAAGGACAAAAAGTAGTTTTGTTAATTTTTTAAAATTATATAATTTTTATATTGTTGTATGCATTTTGCTCCGGGGGCACTTTCCCGGGAGAGGGGTCCTTTCCCGGGAGGGGGACAGTGCCTCCCGGAGATATGCCTGAAAGAAACCCTGGTAAAGACGGTTTGTAACGGTGATGGAAACGCTGCTGATGGATCACGCTGTACTTTTGCTACCTACACACATTGGTATTGATATGACAAGCTGTACGAGTGCTACCTACACACATTGGTATTGATATGGCAAGCTGTACGAGTGCTACCTACATACATTGGTATTGATATGGCAAGCTGTTCGAGTGCTACCTACACACATTGGTATTGATATGGCAAGCTGTTCGAGTGCTACCTACACACATTGGTATTGATATGGCAAGCTGTTCGAGTGCTACGTACACACATTGGTATTGATATGGCAAGCTGTTCGAGTGCTACCTACACACATTGGTATTGATATGGCAAGCTGTTCGAGTGCTACCTACACACATTGGTATTGATATGACAAGCTGTACGAGTGCTACCTACATACATTGGTATTGATATGGCAAGCTGTTCGAGTGCTACCTACACACATTGGTATTGATATGGCAAGCTGTTCGAGTGCTACCTACACACATTGGTATTGATATGGCAAGCTGTTCGAGTGCTACCTACACACATTGGTATTGATATGGCAAGCTGTTCGAGTGCTACCTACACACATTGGTATTGATATGGCAAGCTGTTCGAGTGCTACCTACACACATTGGTATTGATATGGCAAGCTGTACGAGTGCTACAGTCATGCATACGGTTCTGTTGATAGTACAAGCTCTACGAGTGCTGCATACAGTGTTGTTGATAGGACAAGCTGTAGGGGAGCTACATGCAGTGCTGTTGCAAGGCAGGCTGTAACAGTGCACTGCAAAGCTCCTACTTTGATAAATAAAATAATGTTCCCATTAAACTTACCTTTTTAGTTCACGGGCCATATACAAAGATGTGGCTGTCTTGATGTGCCCTGTGGGCCATATACAAAGATTTAACTGTCTTGATGTGTCCTGTGGGCCATATAAAAAGAGGCGGTGGGCTCAACGTTTCCGCTGGCCGTAGGTTGCCGAGAATTGTATTATATCAAAGGCTACGCGTAATTCAAGACAGTACAGCAACCTATTTTAACCCAGGTCAACGTGAAAATAGACTATTTGACAAAGGTCAACGTGACTGTGGCCTAGTTTGACCCCGGTTAACATTTCAGTAGCCTAGTTTGACCTAGGTCAAAGTGACATTAGCCTAGTTTGACCAAGTTTCAGTGTGAATTTTTACCTTAATGGAATATTGTGTTTTTACAAGGGTATCTTGTGATGATTGAATCTATTTTTCCTATTGTTTATTTACTATGTGCTGCTATGATATCTTGGTATGATTGAATGTATTGTTCCCATTGTTGCTTTACGATGTCTAGCTATGATGAGGCCTAATGAGTCAGTCATTGACTATCAGATTTGGCCAACGGTTAATCACTTGCGAGGAATGGTGTTAGATGATTTTATTTGTAAAAGCCATTGGAACAAATCAAAATTTATGCTCAACGACAAATGAAAAGAATATTTTGGAAAACACATTTTAAAAATAAATCTAATATCGAATAGAAATGTGCAATTATGTGCAAGCAGAGGTGTGCAATCTTGTGCAAGCAGAGGTGTGCAATCTTGTGCAAGAAAAGGTGTGCAATCTTGTGCAAGCAGAAGTGTGCCTTCCACAGCAAGGGGGTGTTTTTTTAGCAGAGGTTACCTGGTTACTACTTGGAATGTGGTAGTCTCTCACATCGTCGCACTAGGCACCACGTTTTTGCCTTGAGGTTTTCGGAAAGCGCACTTTCGCATTTGCTGGTCCAACAATTTGGAACGCCCTTCCTGTTGATCTCAGAAACAACCAGACACTGGAGTCCTTTACAACCGATCTAAAGACACATCTATTTCGCAAACACCTTCTGGGATGATTGTCTACCTTATTTTCCAGTTAGTGCATAATGGCTGTGTTGTTCAGGGTTGAAATGGCTAGAAAGACTTTGACATTGTATGCTTGTAATTAGTTTTTGTAGTGTTGCGTTTGTATTAAATGTGGTAAATTATAGATTTGTCTTTTGTTGACTTTGTACCGCGCTTTGAGCCTTTGGGGATGAAGCGTGTTTTTTTAAATGAACTTTATTATTATTATTATTATTAATAGGTAGGGTAGACTTTAGCAGAAGTGTACCAGGCACACCAGGAGGGATAGTCTAAAGCAGGGTTGAATTTGACATAACAATGAAGGGGTAGTTTTTAACATGGGTGCACCAGACACACATTTAGGGTCAACTTTTAGAATATTGTCCTAATGTATGGACACACATTTTTTAAGAAACAAATCTCAAGCTTCTTAGATCTTTTGTTAACTAATATGGGCGTGACGAAAAAAAAAAGGGGGGGGCGGACTTCACTTTGGTAGGGAAATTAAAGTGGTACGGAGCTCTCGGGGGATCGATACATTATGGAGGTAAGGACCTAACTGAGGTAGGGACCTCAATGGTGTGGGGATTTTAAGGGGGTAGGGATCTCATTTATGTAGATACATTACTGGGGTAGGGTAGTTAAAGGGATAAGGACCGTCGCTGGGGAAGGGACCTCATTGGAGTTGGGACTTCTAGATGTGTACTTTCTTTTTGGGATACTACACACCGCATCTGTCCTTAATGGAAACTGTATATAACACACTATAAAATATTACACCGTAAGTTTATAAGATTATGTCTTTTAATATGGACTAACTTCCTAAACGTAACTTTCCACAGGGTGTCTATAAATAGATATATTCATGGGTCCTTGTCCGTCAAGGCAACCATAAAAAGTATTAAACCTGGGTCCCTGTCGGACTGGTATCAATAAATAGGCTTATACCTGGGTCCCAAATGTTTCCGATAATTGACTCTATTGTAGACGATGTATTAAATTTTGCAACGTAAAGTATGACAAAACCGCAAACAAATTGTTTGTTCTTGCCAACACGGGCCCCGTATAGACTGAAACATTGTTTGTTCTTGCCAACACGGGCCCCGTATAGACTAATAAATTGTTTCTTCTTGCCAACAGGGTCCACTTCTGGACTAATACATTGTTTGTTCTTGGCAAATGGGGCCTCGTATGGACTAATACAAAAAAAATTGTTTGTTCTTGCCAACAGGGCCACGTCTATACTACTACATTTGTTTGTTCTGGCCAAGAGGGGGCCCGTCTAGACTAATACATTGTTTGTTCTTGCCAAGAGGGGGCCCGTCTAGACTAATACATTGTTTGTTCTTGTCAACAGGGGCCCCGTATAGACTAATACATTGTTTGTTCTTGTCAACAGGGGCCCCGTATAGACTAATACATTGTTTGTTCTTGCCAAATGGGGCCTCATTTGAACAATATATTGTTTATTTCTTGCCTACAGGGGCCTAATCTGGACTGACACATTGTTTGTTATTGTCAACAAGGGCCCCGTCTGGTTCAGAAGACAATACAGTTCGGTACGGCCAAATGGATAAACCGGTCAGAGTTGTGGTTATAAAAGTCTATTTGATTATTGCGGTTCATCCAGACCGACATGTTAGCGTCCTTTATTGGCGATGCGCCACTTAAATTTGACGGCATTGATCAGAAAAGATTCACGCAATTCTCTTTTAATGTCTTATTTAATAGATTGATCAAAGACAACAGACATAATTTTATCATTAAACAAGAATCATTGGACGTCGAAAAGTTAAATGAGCATAAATAAGCCTCAACCTACATGATACATGATGTGATGATTGTTTGAAAAGATTTAAGCATTCAATATAATCCGTTGACATCTATGTACTCTCTATGTTAACCGATTTGACTTAAAATATCACCTTTGTACTTGGACGTGTGTGCGTCCTATGAAACAGACCTAGCTTTACATATCACCTTGTATTTAGATGTAGGTTTGCCCTGTTAAATTAATCTAACTTAACATATCAACCTGTACTTTTCTGTGTGTCCTGTTAGATTGATAGAACTTGACATATTGACCTGTATTTGGATGTAAGTGTGTCCTGGTAAATTTATCTAACTTTACATATTACCCTGTATGAAGCTCTATGTCCTAGTAAATTGATCTAACTTAACAAATCACCCTGTATGTAGCTGTAATGTGTCCTGGTAAATTGATAAAACTTTGCATATCGACCTGTATGTAGCTGTAAGTAAGTGTGCCCAGGTAAATTGATATAATTTAACTTTTTTTTCTGAATGTAATTGTTCAGCTGTCTTGACGCCCTATTCGTCAGTGTGTTCTCGTTGAAGTCCTGTAGACAGAATTGGTGACATACAGGGTCTCCTTTAATTTGCCGCCCCTTGTTTAGAAAAAAATCTTTACCAACACACAGGAGAAAACAAACATTAGCTGTGAATTAGACTGAGGAGGCACCCTTTGATTAGTGCCCCCGGGGAGGACCGCCCAATTCGCCCCACTCAGTGTTTCTTTCAGACATCCCCAGCCCGGGGGAGGGCATTTCAGATTTTCGTGGGGGGCGTGCAGTTCCAGTGTACAGTGGTCTGAATCGTAGATATAGGGTTTCAGATGGTACACGCGTACCTGGGTATCAGACAATCGGTGGCGCTTACATGCACTTTGATGATATTTAATTATGGGTTTTAGAGTTACAAAATAATGGGTTTCAGGGTTGAGAGGGTTGTCCATCGAGGTGTCAAGTTTTCTTTATATTGAGGTGCGGCATTTTCAGAAAAAATGCAGAATTTGTATCTTGAAAAGGGAGAGCGGAAAAAAAAATATTTGACTGCCCCTAGCTGCTCTAATCTTAGCTACGCCAATAGGCAGTGTAATTATCGGCCCCAAAATTAGCAATTATTTTTATCGGGAAGTAAAACAAAAATGGAAGGCGCCGTAAAAAGTTGAAAGTTAAATGCGTCTTGGCAGTAATGTCTCCAGAAATATTTTTTTTAAATTTCAAAATCAAGACGTACTTTTTGGATTATACTTGAATTCAAAGATTCTATTCGACTTCACTTTCGGAGGAAGGAAATATTTAAGGGTCCGGGTGAGGCATTAAGACGCCTAGTGGCGTACCTAAATTTAATTCACTTCGGTTGTGGAATTCCCAAGGGTAATTAATTGGCTAAAGCTTATATTCAACCCCATGCTGTAACATTGATCAGCAGGATGAGGAAAGAGTCGGATGAAGAAATTGAGGGTGCTGAACAAAGCCATGCAAATTCAAAGTACAGTGGTGCATTGTGGCGCACACTTGAACTCCTTTTTCTTTCAGAGATTTTGGACGCAGCATTTCAAACTTTTGTGTGGGAAGCACCAAAATTAGCCATAATAATAATAAATGACATATTTAAATCAGCACCAGCGCGACATGAACTTCATTCCAGTTATGTCCCCCTTTAGGGTATGCTTCTACCCTAGCTTAATCTCAGTCCTTAATCTTTATAGTCCTTGTACATTTTTTTATAAATTCACAATACAAGTAACGTAAGCATTTTAGCCGATTTATTAAATAGTTTTGCAACATTCTGAACTAAAATTGGAGAGAAATGGAGCAGATACTAAATAATAATATTAGGTGTCACCTAACCTAAGAACCATCGTAACAGCCACCAACCACAACGATTGCAGGGGGCCTGTGATATTTTGGAGACTTAAAGATGTGATGATGATATATTCTTAATTATTATTTTCTAATGCAACACGCTGGGCAAAACCGAAAATTTGCAGATCCACAAAAGGTTAAACGATGCCTCTTCTTCAACTATGTTTGTCTCAAGCAAATATTTTTATATTACCAAACGGTAACTGGCATTTTTGTTTACATAATGAAGAAGATCATCTACTTCATTAATTAATGAATTTTTCATCACTACAAAGCACTCCAAACATCATTTAAGAAATGACAAAAAAATACTTATAATTATTACCATTTCTAAAAATGTCCAAGTTTTTCCAGATTCAAAAAGAACAACAACAAAAAATGTTAATTAGTAAGTCTATATATTTTATGGGTTTCGAAAAGATTTTATTTTAAAAAAATAGTCTCTGAACAGCATATTTATGTTAGGAAGACATAAATTTCTTGCGAACGAAATCGTATATTTATCAATGTGTGAATTTATGTAAGAGAAACCGGATAAAGATAAAATACAAATGTCCAACTATTTCTTTGAAATTTTTATCTTTTGGTTTAAACTGATATATCTTTCTTGATATAAATTAAAAATTGCCTCTTTAATATACTTTAAAACATTCTCTGACCAAATCCACATAATTTAATAATTATGGGCTAAGTACGTTTTTTCAATCTATAATTCCGGAAACTTTATAAAAGGTCGGAGCACATTTAAAGACAACCCAAACGCTTTCGATTTATAACGATGGACAGAAATGTGCACCATTTGCAGGCACCGAGTCAAAACTTTCATTAAAAATATACATCGGTTTTTATAAGTTTTCCTTTTATCTAGCTCAGCTTGCATGGAGCCTGTGTGACGCCATTTGGGTAGGGTAGGGTTCCAGGTTTTATTTAAATTGCTACGTACTAAATAACCCAACAGGCCGACTAAATTTTGTCCACAACCAACCTCACCCCCCCCCAACCTTCCTGAAAAAAACTGAAATGACTGCACTGCATGGAGCTCAGCTCATTTAAAATTATGCTATTAACTATATTTTTTTAAAGCATAATGCCATCCTGCAATGTATAATTAAAAGGTAATGCTTTTATGATAAATTATAATTTGAGATCAGATTGCACATGTTGGATACTTGACTAACTATAATTACAATTGTAGACCATTCTATATATGCAAATGTATATTAGTACAGTTTTAATAAATTCATAAAACTTGTGAAATTGCAAAGAAAAAATCAATACAAATATCAATTGATGTGAAACACGGAAAGTAAACTGAAGAGGCCAATACAATATTTATAAGCGAATACTGTAAGCTTCTAGATTAGCCATAAGTGTACAAATCATCAAATGCATCAAGCCTAGCAATATTTTATATATTCCACTAATTGTAATCGTTAAAAGGTACCAGTTACTATACTTTAAAAAACAATTTATTCAATTTTAATAAATATATTTTCGTTTTATTGTTGTCTACATTTTGATCCCGGGGACACTTGATGTGTTCCGAGTGGGGGGG
>CAXITT010000798.1:305714-327080 GCA_964033795.1 Lymnaea stagnalis
ATTAAAGTGTTTATTAAAGTGTTTATTAAAGTGTTTATTAAAGTGTTTATTAAAGTGTTTATTAAAGTGTTTATTAAAGTGTTTATTAAAGTGTTTATTAAAGTGTTTATTAAAGTGTTTATTAAAGTGTTTATTAAAGTGTTTATTAAAGTGTTTATTAAAGTGTTTATTAAAGTGTTTATTAAAGTGTTTATTAAAGTGTTTATTAAAGTGTTTATTAAAGTGTTTATTAAAGCCTTTCAACTTTTGAAGCTGCAAAGTACACATCAATAAAAATAACGAGATATGTGAACAACAAAAAGTCAGAGTTTGGCTTAACATCAGGAGCGGACGATTTTCAAAACAATTCGATATTTATAATCAAAATCTGTAAGCCTGTAAAAAGATGAAATTGAACGATATGGGTCATGAATATATATCGAATAGAGCAATATTTTTTTGTTTCTCTCATTGTCATTGATGAAAGACACGCATTTCTATTATGTTCAAAAAAATGCTATAAAAATTGAAGTTTAATTATTATTTTTTTTTTTTTTACATTTTTCTCCGGTTGAGGGCACTTGACTTGATCTTGTGGTAAGTATGCCCCACGGGGGGAAAACTCTGCGTTTGATATCAACCCTAGCTGCGCCACTGGATCTGACGACTAAAGATACCGATAAAACTATACTTCTGACACCAGATTTAAATAGCTGTAGTGGTGATGTAGCACATTAAAATAGCATTTGTATTTTTGACCACAGTAATTTTAGCGGCACAGCTCCAGATATTATATTGCATTGACAACCGTTTGAATGATTTAAAAACAACACAGCCTGTGTACTGATATGATGAGTATCGTTGACTGCGCCCTTATGAAATGAAACCACAAACCCGATATGTTTAGACAGTGTGGGTGGACACAAGTACTGCAGAATGTATTGCAATTTGTGCCTGGTTGACCACCACATCACACATCCATAAACCTCAGATCAACTGGATGCGTGTATTTTTATAATAAAATAATAGAGAAATAATTCTCAAAAAGTGCTGTCATTTTTTTATGTTAGGAGAGCACCAACTGTAATGCCAGTGAATGACATTTTATGTTAGCAGAACACAAACTGTAATGTCAGTGAATGGCATTTTATGTTAGCAGAACACAAACTGTCATGCCAGTGAATGACATGTTATGTTAGCAGAACACAAACTGTAATGATAGTGAATGACATGTTATGTTAGCAGAGCACAAACTTTAATGACAGTGAATGACATTTTATGTTAGCAGAACACAAACTGTAATGCCATTGAATGACATGTTATGTTAGCAGAACACAAACTGTAATGCCATTGAATGACATGTTATGTTAGCAGAACACAAACTGTAATGACAGTGAATGACATGTTATGTTAGCAGAACACAAACTGTAATGCCAGTGAATGACATTTTATGTTAGCAGAACACAAACTGTAATGACAGTGAATGACATGTTATGTTAGCAGAGCACAAACTTTAATCCCAGTGAATGACATTTTATGTTAACAGAACACAAACTGTAATGCCAGTGAATGACATGTTAAATGTTACGTTAGCAGAGCACAAACTGTAATGCCAGTGAATGACATTTTATGTTAGCAGAACACAAACTGTAATGCCAGTGAATGACATGTCAAATGTTATGTTAGCAGAACACAAACTGTAATGCCAGTGAAGGACATTTTATGTTAGCAGAACACAAACTGTAATGCCAGTGAATGACATGTTATGTTAGCAGAACACAAACTGTGATGACAGTGAATGACATGTTAAAAGTTATGTTAGCAGAACACAAACTGTAATGCCAGTGAATGACATTTTATGTTAGCAGAACACAAACTGTAATGCCAGTGAATGACATGTTATGTTAGCAGAACACAAACTGTAATGCCAGTGAATGACATGTTATGTTAGCAGAACACAAACTGTAATGACAGTGAATGACATGTTATGTTAGCAGAGCACAAACTTTAATCCCAGTGAATGACACTTTATGTTAGCAGAACACAAACTTTAATGCCAGTGAATGACATGTTAAATGTCATGTTAGCAGAACACAAACTGTAATGCCAGTGAATGACATGTTAAATGTTATGTTAGCAGAACACAAACTGTAATGTCAATGAATGACATTTTATGTTAGCAGAACACAAACTTTAATGCCAGTGAATGACATGTTAAATGTTATGTTAGCAGAAAACAAACTGTAATGCCAGTGAATGAAATTTTATGTTAGCAGAACACAAACTGTAATGCCAGTGAATGACATTTTATGTTAGCAGAACACAAACTGTAATGACAGTGAATGACATGTTATTTTAGCAGAACACAAACTGTAATGACAGTGAATGACATTTTATGTTAGCAGAACACAAACTGTAATGCCAGTGAATGACATGTTATGTTAGCAGAACACAAACTGTAATGCCAGTGAATGACATGTTATGTTAGCAGAACACAAACTGTAATGCCAGTGAATGACATGTTATGTTAGCAGAACACAAACTGTAATGCCAGTGAATGACATGTTATGTTAGCAGAACACAAACTGTAATGCCAGTGAATGACATGTTATGTTAGCAGAACACAAACTGTAATGCCAGTGAATGACATGTTATGTTAGCAGAACACAAACTGTAATGCCAGTGAATGACATGTTATGTTAGCAGAACACAAACTGTAATGCCAGTGAATGACATGTTATGTTAGCAGAACACAAACTGTAATGCCAGTGAATGACATGTTATGTTAGCAGAACACAAACTGTAATGCCAGTGAATGACATGTTATGTTAGCAGAGCACAAACTTTAATCCCAGTGAATGACATTTTATGTTAGCAGAACACAAACTGTAATGCCAGTGAATGACATGTTAAATGTTATGTTAGCAGAGCACAAACTGTAATACCAGTGAATGACATTTTATGTTAGCAGAACACAAACTGTAATGACAGTGAATGACATTTTATGTTAGCAGAACACAAACTGTAATGCCAGTGAATGACATTTTATGTTAGCAGAACACAAACTGTAATGACAGTGAATGACATGTTATTTTAGCAGAACACAAACTGTAATGACAGTGAATGAAATTTTATGTTAGCAGAACACAAACTGTAATGCTAGTGAATGACATGTTATGTTAGCAGAAAGCAAACTGTAATGCCAGTGAATGACATTTTATGTTAGCAGAAAACAAACTGTAATGCCAGTGAATGACATGTTATGTTAGCAGAACACAAACTGTAATGACAGTGAATGACATGTTATGTTAGCAGAGCACAAACTTTAATCCCAGTGAATGACATTTTATGTTAGCAGAACACAAACTGTAATGCCAGTGAATGACATGTTAAATGTTATGTTAGCAGAGCACAAACTGTAATGCCAGTGAATGACATTTTATGTTAGCAGAACACAAACTGTAATGCCAGTGAATGACATTTTATGTTAGCAGAACACAAACTGTAATGCCAGTGAATGACATGTTAAATGTTATGTTAGCAGAGCACAAACTGTAATGCCAGTGAATGACATTTTATGTTAGCAGAACACAAACTGTAATGCCAGTGAATGACATTTTATGTTAGCAGAACACAAACTGTAATGCCAGTGAATGACATGTTAAATGTTATGTTAGCAGAACACAAACTGTAATGCCAGTGAATGACATGTTATGTTAGCAGAACACAAACTGTAATGACAGTGAATGACATTTTATGTTAGCAGAACGCAAACTGTAATGCCAGTGAATGACATTTTATGTTAGCAGAACACAAACTGTAATGACAGTGAATGACATTTTATGTTAGCAGAACACAAACTGTAATGCCAGTGAATGACATTTTATGTTAGCAGAACACAAACTGTAATGCCAGTGAATGACATGTTATGTTAGCAGAACACAAACTGTAATGCCAGTGAATGACATTTTATGTTAGCAGAACACAAACTGTAATGACAGTGAAAGACATGTTATGTTAGCAGAACACAAACTGTAATGACAGTGAATGACATGTCATGTTAGCAGAGCACAAACTGTAATGCCAGTGAATGACATGTTAAATGTTATGTTAGCAGAGCACAAACTGTAATGCCAGTGAATGACATTTTATGTTAGCAGAACACAAACTGTAATGCCAGTGAATGACATGTTAAATGTTATGTTAGCAGAACACAAACTGTAATGCCAGTAAATTTCCTGAGTGATAGGATTGCGAGTTAGAAGCACAATGTGACCCAGCTATTGTGTAATGTTGTGTAAAGGAATGCGTACAAGTCCGGTGAAGTAAAAAGTAGAACAAGGAAGATGAAAACTTGTAAAAAAAAACATAGTGAATCAAAAGGACGATAAAATTAACAGGCAAACGTCATCAGAAGACAAAAATAAAAAAGGAATATCCCAAGAAGATTTTGGTCTCAACATTTACGACAATCTGCCTCGCCGGGCATTATATCTCAATATTTACAACTCTCTGTCTCGCCAGTAATGACATTAAAAAAATTACAACAATCGGTCTCGCAAGTTATGTCATCTCAAAATTTACGACATTCTGTCTCGCCAGTCACGTTAACTCAATATTTACGATAATCTGGGTCGTCAATTATGTTAGCCCAATATTTGTGACAATCTGTCTCGCCAGTCATTTTAACTCAATATTTACAACAATCTGTCTCACCAAGCATGTCATCTCAATATATAAGACAATCTGTCTCGCCAGTCATGTCTACTCAATATTTACGATAATCAGTCTCGGCAGTCATGGTAACTCACTATTTACGATAATCCGTCTCGCCAGTCATGTCATCTCAATTTTTACAGCGATCCGTCTCATCACTCATAACATATCCATATTACGACAATCTGTCTCATCAGTCATGTCCCGACAATAGTCTTCATCATTACATTTTTTTTCAAATTCTCCTTAGTGACCTTCTTAACAGCTATTAGAAATGTATTTCCCATTCACTATTTAGCTACAAAATAAGACATCTAAATATAAATACTTATTTTAAGCAACGAAAGAGAAGAAATGATTGAGTTACTTGACTTGCTTTAAGACGACAACATTCAGTTGATACGATATCATGAAAAACAATAAAAAACCGACAGCCTTTTGATAATGAAAACAATCAAAATATTTAATTATTGTTGAACGCCGTAATATACCCATTGGTATTGAATTGTACAAACATTTCTTAAGTTAAAAGTCACAGGATTGAACAAAGTCAATGCGAGTCAATTTCATTTTTTTTTAAATAATCATTTCCAGCAACCCCACCCCACCCAAAACGTACACGTCAGTAAGCCGAGAAACATCATGTACGAAAGATAAACACACACACACACACACACACACACACACACACACACACACACAATAACACAAAACGTCTTTTTTTTAAAAAAACAATTTTATTTATTCGATGTGGTGGACCAATGATTGTCAAGTATTGATTTGCGGCACGTGTAAACGGGTTACTCTCCAGACCATTTGTCTTCTGTCTCACACAGTCTACCGGTCTCTGCAGTGTCATCATAGACAGCCCCCAAACCCGTGATCTCTGTTGACATGGCAATTTGATACGATTTATTGCCACTTGAGGAAAGATATTTTTGACGCTCTTTCCTGCCAATCACCAAGTAAGTTGTTGTTTTTTTCATCATGTATTAGGTCCGTCAAGCTCAAACTAAGACCGACAGCATCCGTAATCCTTAAATTATATCCCGTAACAGTTTCTAGCGGTGCTAACAATTGATCATCAGTCCGATCTGAACACAATATAAGTATCATTGTCCATAGGATCTTTAAGTATAATTTACATAATGTGATTATTTTATAAACTGGGGTTTAAATTAGCATAATTTTATAAAAATCAGATTCTAATCGTCTATAAATAAGTAACAAATTACAGTGGATTTATAATTCTCTAGTTTAGACTCTATTTATTCGACTTGATATGAGTTTTATCTGTTTGATCATTTTGTTATCAATTTTTAAAACCAATCACTCCACATCTTAGTGACGAGGTCATTTGATTTAGGTGAGTATTTTATTTGAGTCGACTCTTAGCGTACATCAGTCAGGTAAAGCATGTTTAAATATTTAGTGTCTAGCGCAAGGATGCCTAACACAAATGACTTCAAGAACACTTGTATCACAAGTAAATTCCTCACGGGCAACTTGCATCGCGAGCCAAATCTTCACAGGCCACTTGGATCGTGAGTCAATTCTTTAGAGTACACTGATATCACGAGACGATTCTTCGCATGCCACTTGGATCGTGAGTCAATTTTCACGGAAACTTGTATCGTGAGTCTATTCTTTACAGGACACTGGTAACACGAGACAAATCTTCATGAGCCACTTCTATTATTAGTCAATTCTTTATTTACCACTTGTATCAAGGGTCAATTTTTCACAGGCCACTGGTATCACAAGTCAATCTTCCACGGGATACTGGTATCACAAGTCAATTCTTCATGGACAACTTGTAACATGGGTCATTTCTTCGCGGGCCACTTGTATCGTGAGTCAATTCTTCACAGGCCACTTGAATCGTATTTAATTTTTCACTGGCTACTTGTATCACGAATTAATTCTTCACAGACCAATAGTATCTTGAGACAAATCCTAACGGGTGATTGTATCGTGAGTCTATTATTCAAGGGCTTCTTGTATCACTAGTAAATTCATTATAGAACACTAAACGAGTCAATTATTCACGGAAATCTTGTATCCCGAGTAAATTCTTCAAGGGCAACTTGAATTGCGAGTCTATTCTTCAGGGTCACCTTGCATTGTGAGTCCAATCTACACGGGCTGATTGTATCAAGAGTTAATTCTTCACGGACACTTGTAACGAGGGTCAAATCTTCACGGGCCACTTGAACCGTGAGTCAATTCTTCACAGCTTCTTGAATCGTGAGTCAATTCTTCACGAGCTACTTGCATCACGATCCAAATCTTCACGGGCCTCTTGTATCACGATCCAAATCTTCACGGGCCACTTGTATCACGATCCAAATCTTCACGGGCCACTTGTATCACGATCCAAATCTTCACGGGCCACTTGTATCACGATTCAAATCTTCACGGGCCACTTGAATCATGATCCAAATCTTCACGGGCCACTTGTATCGCGATCCAAATCTTCACGGGCCACTTGTATCACGATTCAAATCTTCACGGGCCACTTGAATCACGATCCAAATCTTCACGGGCCACTTGTATCACGATCCAAATCTTCACGAGCCACTTGTATCACGATCCAAATCTTCACCGGCCACTTGTATCACGATCCAAATCTTCACGGGCCACTTGTATCACGATCCAAATCTTCACGGGCCACTTGCATCACGATCCAAATCTTCACGGGCCACTTGTATCGTCAATCAATTCTTCACGAGCTACTTATATCACTAGTCAATTCTCCACGGGCCAAAATTTATCTTGACTCAATTCTTCACGGGCTACTTGTATCACGAGCCTATTCTTCACGGGCCACTTGTATCGTGAAACAATTAATCACGGGCTACTTGTATCAAGAGTCAATCCTTCACGGGCCACTTGTATCGTGAATCAATTCTTCACCTGTTTTTTGTATCACAAGTCAATTCTTCACGGGCCACTTGTTTCGCGAAACAATTCTTCATGAGCTATTTGTATCACGAGTCATTTCTTCACAGTTCACTTGTATCGTGAATCAATGCTACACAGGACACTGATATCACGAGACGATTCTTCATGGGCAACTTGTATCACGAGTAAAATCTTCACAAGCCACTTGTATCTTGAGTCAATTCTTGACGGGCCACTTGTATCGTGAGTAAATTGTTCACCGAATTTTTGTATCACGGGTCAATTTTTCACAGGCTAATCGTATTGTGAGTCAATTCTTCACAGAACTCTGATGTCACTAGACGATTCTTCAGGAGCCTCTTGTATCACAGTACAATTCTTCACAAGCCACTTGTATCGTGAATCAATTTTTCACAGGCTACTTGTATCACGGTCAATTCTTCACGGGCCACTTGTATCGTGAATCAATTCTTCACGAGCTACTTGTATCGTGAATCAATTCTTCACGAGCTACTTGTATCACGAGTAAATTTTTCATGCGCCACTTATATCGTGAAACAATTAACCACGAGCTATTTGTATCGGAAGCCTATTCTTCACAGGTTACTTTTATAGTGAATCAATTCTTCACAGGACACTGGTATCACGACACGATTCTTCAAGGGCGAATTGTATCGTGAGTAAATTTTTACGGGCCACTTGTATCATGAGTCAATTCTTCACGGACACTTGAATCGCGAGTCATTTTTTCAGGGGCCACTTGTATTGGTAGTCAATTCTACACGGGCTACTTTTATCCCGAGTCAATTCTTTACGGACACTTTTGTATTGTGAGTGAACTCTTCATGGGCCATTTGTGTCGCGAGTAAATTCTTTATAAGCCACTTGTTTTGTGAGTGAACACTTAATGGGCCACTTTTATTGTGAATCAATTCTTCACGGGATACTTGTATTGTGAGTGAACTCTTCATGGGGAATTTGTATCGTGAGTCAATTCTGCTTGTATCACGAATCTATTCTATATTTGCCACTTGTATCACAATTCAATTCTTCACTTACTACTGATATCACGAGTAAATTCATCACAGGCCACATTTATCGCGATTCACATTTCATGGGCAAGGTCTTTTTCGAGTCAATACCTCACGAATCACTTGAATCAGGAGTTAATTCTTCACTGACTACTTGTATCGCGAGTCAATTTTCATGGGCCACTTGTATCGTGAATTAATTCTTAATGGGTTACTTGAATCAGAAGTCAAATCTTCACGGACTACTTGTAACCTGAGTCAATTCTTAACATGCTGTTACGCCATTTAACTTAGTAAAGAAAATAAATACCAAATAAACGATATACATACATTTTTATTGATTCGAAGTGTTCATAATTCTCAAAATATTTTTAAAAATTTTGTTTTGAATCCAAACAAATTAAATACATACATTCAATACACAAATGTAGCCAATAGAGCTATACGTCATTTGTCGCTTTGATCGATGAAGATGAAGTATGGACAGTAAATCGAGGACGCTGGCCATTGGTCTCCTGAAGCGCAAGTTGTAGGTCGTGTCTAAGGACCCCCAATCCTCAGAAGATGTGTTCTTAATTTCAAAATGGTTGGATGCTTGGATTATGGCACACACATGAAATTAGTTTTTGCATCATTCTACACTTCGTACGAGAACAACAGAAGAACTGCTCGTGGAAATTTAAGTTTCCTTTACGTGTCCGTCTTTAAATGTGTCCTCAAGTTTTTGTTGCGGGAAATCCCCAGCAAACACCTAGACGAGCAAAAGCATTACCAGCACTCAAAGTAGATGAGACCCGTTAAACCTGGATGACGACTCATCTTATAGAAGGTTAAACCCGTAGATGGAGTATCACAGGCGGTATGACATTAGACCGTAACCCCGCCCCCCCCCCTTTTCATGACTAACTGGTGTTATTCGTCCTTTGCATGTGTAGATGACCAGGCTATCGTTTTAAGTGATTACGCATGTATTTCGCCAGTTCTATTTGTGACTGAAATTCTTGCCTACATGTAGGACACACGTATGTTTTGAAGTCCTGGTTTAATTGGGATATAGTGTTGTAGTATAGCCTATGTACTGACATACTGTTATTGTGGAGCCTATGTCTTTAACTATTTTTATTATAGAGCCTATGTCATAACCTACTGTTGTAGTAGAGGCTATGTCATGACCTACTGTTATAGTAGAGCTTATAGCTTTAACTATTTTTTTTACTTTAATGTAGAGCTAAAGAATTCCACCAAATATTTCCTTCCATTTTTTTAATATTAAAACCCAAATTAAAAGTGTTGCGCGACTCCTTTTTACCCAGCCCACTCTTGATTGAGAAAATATTGTTATCCAATAATTTAAATTAGTTCTAAAGATCCGATGACGTAATTTCTAGCCTTTCTTTTCTAGAGGGTCCTATTTTACACTATATATTAATTTAAGCCAGCAGGTTTCCTATCCGGAAGAGATTTTCACTACTTACTCCCTGTGCGTGTAAACTAATATTACGATCTTTCGAGGATTGTACATTTTCAGTTCCTGTGCTGTAAGTTGATATAGCTTTTATTTCTCTATATTTAAAATTGTTTCTTTTATATCAATTTAATGTTATAAAACAATCAAATATTATTAGAATCACTAGCCTTGGTATCACTTTTATTTGTATTCTTGAGTTGAGTTCTTTGTTACCCATTGTTCATTCTACGAGTGAAATTATCAAAACATATAACGGTATGTAAAGTGTACACTCTTGGTCCCTATCTTATGTTTTTTTTTGTTTTGGTGTACTTCAGTTCAGAGCTGGCATTTGGGTTTTGTCATCAATGAATAAGTCTCTTTCACTAATTTTTGTTAACGAATCTTAAAACAAAATGTTTTCTTTAAAAAAAAAAGCCGTTCGTTCGAAAGGAAAGTTGCACCCTCAGCAGTGCCTTAAAATTGCGCCTTCTCGTTTTATAGACCTATGGTATACGATAAACACAGAAACGAGAAAAATTTCCATATATATATTTATTAACATTTTAGCGCCCCCAACCGTTTCATTTTCACACCCAGGGCTGCTCTACTTTACGCCCCCTTCATAAGCTCATATACAAAAATTATTTGAATTTGAAGCTGTATTAAAGAATGTTGAAGTAAAAAGACATACACAAACCAGAACTGTATCCATTGAAGGCACCGCTGTCCAAGGAGCACGATCGTTTTTCTTTTTGAACGTAATTTAGATCTCATTCATTAGGAAATACGAATTACAGGAGGACTCATGAACAAAGATATATTTCACTGTTATGGTTTCAACTTAAAATTATTATTATTATTGTTTTTGGTATTATTTGACCCCTTCCTGAACCCCTTCCTGAACCCCTTCCTTAGCCCCTTCCTGAACCCCTTCCTGAACCCCTTCCTGAACCCCTTCCTGAGCCCCTTCCTGAACCCCTTCCTGAACTCCTTCCTGAACCCCTCGAAACTTGTAATTGTTCACTGGGAACACCCACCTCAGATGAATTGTCTTCCCTTGTCTTCATTGAAGGGAAGCAGGTGAAACTCAAGGATCCGTCGCTGATCTTCTGAAATCTGAGTGCTGTTTGGAGCCTCACATCTGGCAGTTGGCCATTGAGAACGACTCAAAGATATACACGATGTTGGTAAAACTTGGCGTTATATTGTTGGTGGTATTCTCAGCATCCACCAGCTTGGGAAGGGAAAGTACAAAACCAGTTTCAAGTCATTTTGTTAAGAGCGGTATGTTGTTTTATTGCTAAAAAGTATATGGCGTATTGAAAGGACGGACTACATTCGTTGATTTTTTTTTTGACTTACGTAATCAACGATGTTCTTTTGTGGTTTAGTATTCTTCAATTTTGTTGTTGTGATTTAGTATTCTTCCAGTTTGTTGTTTTGATTTAGTATTCTTCCAGTTTGTTGTTTTGATTTAGTAGTCTTCCATTTTGTTGTTGTGATTTAGTATTCTTCCATTTTGTTGTTTTGATTTAGTATTCTTCCATTTTGTTGTTGTGATTTAGTATTCTTCCATTTTGTTGTTTTGATTTAGTATTCTTCCATTTTGTTGTTGTGATTTAGTATTCTTCCATTTTGTTGTTTTGATTTAGTATTCTTCCATTTTGTTGTTGTGATTTAGTATTCTTCCATTTTGTTGTTTTGATTTAGTATTCTTCCATTTTGTTGTTGTGATTTAGTATTCTTCCATTTTGTTGTTTTGATTTAGTATTCTTCCATTTTGTTGTTGTGATTTAGTATTCTTCCATTTTGTTGTTTTGATTTAGTATTCTTCCATTTTGTTGTTGTGATTTAGTATTCTTCCATTTTGTTGTTTTGATTTAGTATTCTTCCATTTTGTTGTTGTGATTTAATATTCTTCCATTTTGTTGTTTTGATTTAGTATTCTTCCATTTTGTTGTTGTGATTTAGTATTCTTCCATTTTGTTGTTTTGATTTAGTATTCTTCCATTTTGTTGTTGTGATTTACTATTCTTCCATTTTGTTGTTTTGATTTAGTATTCTTCCATTTTGTTGTTGTGATTTAGTATTCTTCCATTTTGTTGTTGTGATTTAGTATTCTTCCATTTTCTTGTTGTGATTTAGTATTCTTCCATTTTGTTGTTTTGATTTAGTATTCTTCCATTTTGTTGTTGTGATTTAGTATTCTTCCATTTTCTTGTTGTGATTTAGTATTCTTCCATTTTCTTGTTTTGATTTTGTAAATCGTAAATCATCGATTTTTTGTTACAATTTAGTTTTCTTCAATTTTCTAGCTGGGATCCGGTAGTTCAAAATTCTTCGAGATTGTTGTTTTTTATTTAGTAATCTAGTGTTTGTGTTGTGTTGTATATAATTATTCATCAGTTGTTGTTGTTTTTGTTGTTTTTTATTTAAAAAATCGATTTATTTGGTGTTTTTTTTTTTGGTTGGCCTGATTTTTATGTCTCAATATACTTTTAAAATGTAATATTTAAAAAAGAATAATTAACCGAATAATTTCCAGACAGAAAAAAATTAAAAAGAATATGATCTCATTAACTAACACATGTACAATAATTTATCATTTAGAAATACCGAATCTGAAGAAATCAATTTTTGGAATTGTTTTTCATATGATAAGTGTTTACTTCATACTAACAATTTATGAATTTACCTTTCTCGAGATCTTAAATCTATTACATCAACAATTCCAAAATGTAATAGCTCAAGGCCAATTGGCCAAACACTGTATATGTGAAAAATTGACAATTTTGGCACCCGACATTGTCGACCTTTCTCATGGCCCTGCCTACTTGTTTAAAACTTAGAATAAACAAGTGAACTCTTACATGTTTTTGCAGACATAAAATTGTGTGGGTCAAAAGAATTTATGTGTTACTATACTGGAATATGCCTGCCACAGTCTTATGTCTGTAACGGAAGGAACGACTGCGACGATCGCTCGGATGAAGCTAACTGCCGTAAGCAAATAATTACATTTTATCTTTTATTATAATAACGTGGGAACAGTGATCCAAGATGTTGTACCATAAATTAATATATAAAAGTTGTAATGAACATTTACCGGTCCATTTCATCTGTGGAGATGTACGAGCAGGTATAGAAGTTTATCCACATTTCTTTACCAAAAGTCATAGATTTTTATCCATAGGGCGTTACCAGAATGTTTTAGTTTAGAATGTTATCTATTGTACTTTTCCAGAAGGCGTAGAAGGTTATCAATGGTACTTTATGAGATGATGTATAAGGTTATCCATGCTAGTTTACATTAAGGCGTAGAATTTTATCCATTGTACTTTAGCAAAGGCGTAAAAGAATTTTCGTGGTCTTTACCAGAAGTTGTTTATATGTTCATATTATTCTGTATTAGATGAGTTATAAGGTGTCATAACCCTGAATAAGTTAGTTTACCACTCTTCTATGTCCAAGAACCTTGAACAGGACAGTACTTTTATGAGATACGTAAAATTGTCTTGGGGTAAAGAGGGTTTTTGTTTGGGTAGAGGTAGCACCTTTTGATGTCTGTCATGCTGCACCTTCGGGTGGACAGCATCACTGATCCTCATCCATCCTCTAAATTTCTAACATGTTGATTCAAGCGCCATACCCTAGAAAACTTCCTCAGCTGGCGGACTAAACCATGTGAGGGGTTGGTGTTAACATGGCACCCCTGGGCATAAAACCTCCCTGATGCAGGTTACCGGCCAGAGCGCAATGTTCCGAGACGAACTTTAACGACCACGTGTTCAAGACAAAATCGAGCCACCTAGTTGCACGTAAAGAGGTCCTCTTTCATGCACCAGGTCGTGGAGCTGGAGAGGACAGCCCCCCTGCCCCCAAATAGAGAACGTCTGACCCAAATCCCAGTTAATCCGCCTTATGCGGAACCCTCACGCCCCTCCATACATTTGGCCTTGACAGATGCAGCAGTGACGAAACGAAGCCCTGAACATGTACAGAGAGTGGCTGCCCTTGAGACCATGGATGTGTTCACGCACATACCTGTGAAAGTGTTCACGGACGGCTCTGCTGACTTTAGGAAAAGAACTGCTGGGTACGGTGCTCTTATTCAGTACCCAGTAGGTGGACCACCCAATGAAAAACTCTCCGGGCCTTGTGGGACTACAGCGTCAAACTTTGACGCGGAGCTTATAGCTATGCACAAGGCCTTGGAGAGAGTCCGTATCACTCTGGAAGGGACGGAACATGCGGGGCTCGATATTGTCGTCTTCTCAGACTCAAGATCCGCTCTTGAGATCTTGGAGAAGAGACAGGGTACCACAAGCTTGGTCGACGTCATTCACAACGACATATGCAGACTTGATGAAATAGGGTGCAAGGTTGAAATGCAATGGATACCAGGGCATGTCAACATCAGTGGCAATGAGATAGCTGACACTCTGGCGAAAACCGGGGCAGCCCAGCCTCAGCCAGAAGTACCAATGACTTACTTGGGAGTCAAAAACTGGCTGGCGGACCACTTCAGGCAGAAGTGGTACAGGCAATGGGCTGACAACACGACCGCCAGAGGCGTCTATTCGAACTTGCCTACTCCTAGCAAACAAGACCCATGGTGGGGGTTAGGTCGTAGAGTGCAGAGTCTAGTAACGCAGATGCGCACCGAGCACTGCCCCCTGCGCACATATTTCTGGAGGTTGGACAACAACAAAAAAGAACTGCTGGGTACGGTGCTCTTATTCAGTACCCAGTAGGTGGACCACCCAATGAAAAACTCTCCGGGCCTTGTGGGACTACAGCGTCAAACTTTGACGCGGAGCTTATAGCTATGCACAAGGCCTTGGAGAGAGTCCGTATCACTCTGGAAGGGACGGAACATGCGGGGCTCGATATTGTCGTCTTCTCAGACTCAAGATCCGCTCTTGAGATCTTGGAGAAGAGACAGGGTACCACAAGCTTGGTCGACGTCATTCACAACGACATATGCAGACTTGATGAAATAGGGTGCAAGGTTGAAATGCAATGGATACCAGGGCATGTCAACATCAGTGGCAATGAGATAGCTGACACTCTGGCGAAAACCGGGGCAGCCCAGCCTCAGCCAGAAGTACCAATGACTTACTTGGGAGTCAAAAACTGGCTGGCGGACCACTTCAGGCAGAAGTGGTACAGGCAATGGGCTGACAACACGACCGCCAGAGGCGTCTATTCGAACTTGCCTACTCCTAGCAAACAAGACCCATGGTGGGGGTTAGGTCGTAGAGTGCAGAGTCTAGTAACGCAGATGCGCACCGAGCACTGCCCCCTGCGCACATATTTCTGGACGTTGGACAACAACAGAGATCCTACCTGCCGGCATTGCAGCCTGGCCCCAGAGACCTTAGAACATCTGTTGACGGAGTGTCCCGCACTAGATCTCCCGGGGGAAGCCAGGGCGGTTGGAGGATCCTTTGTGAGGGAAATGTTGTATGGCTCAGCTCAACAGATGGAGTTGATAGCCAATTTACCAGCCGGGGTCATAAGAGAGTAATCTCAGACCTTCACCAGAATATGTGCGTTAGTTAGTTGCACGTCTTAGGCTGTGGTTAGGCATGGAGAGGGATTTCCTCCGCCATGCGACAACTGCCCTTGCTACGCTACAAGTACATGAGAATAGATTCACAATCCATACCGGCTAGGATGTCGCCCGGGTTACCAGGGGCCACACCTACCATCTTTGAGCGGACGGAGATGGTGAATAATGCTACTGGTCAGCCAAAAAAACAAACAGTTTCAGTGATAGGAATAACATTACACTAGGTACCTGGAGCGTGAGATCGCTGAGAGAAACGTGCAAGGTTGAGGAATTAGTGCATGAAATGAGCAGATACAGATGGGGCATCCTACGTCTTTGTGAAATGAGATGGAAAAACTTTTGAGAAACATCGACCAAATGTATTTTAGTGGACGGGAGGACACGCACGAACAAGGAGTTGGCTTCCTCGTCCATAAAACCATTAAGAACAGTATTACGAGTTGTCGACAAGTTTCTAGCCGGATCATCTCTTTCATCTAAGGGCAATTCTGTTCAATATCACCATCGTACAGGCGTGTGCACCAACTTCAGATTATAGTTACAAGGAGGTGGACGACTTCTACCATCAGCTCCAGGATGTGATAAACCAAACCCCCAAGAAACACTTTCTTATTGTTCAAGGGGATTGGAAAGCCAAAATAGGAAAGCATGCCTATGAAAATGGAAAAGAACGTGTAGATGCCACTGTAAGGCAACTTCAAACGAGAGTGGTCCGAGGCTCTTTGAATTCACCAGCTTCAACGAACTCATACTGGCCAACACATTATGTGCAAATAAAATATCCAGGAAGAAAACATGGCATTGCCCCAATGGGAAACACCACTCAGATTGACAACATCATGCTACAAAGACGCTTCCGGTCTGGAATAAGCATTGACATAACTCGCAGCTTCCCTTAAGCTGACATTGGAAGCGACAACGATCTAGTCATGATGACTTTTAGGATGCACTTATAGAGGGTAAACAAACAGGGAATTACCAGATTCAAATTCGACCTTAAAAAGCTCAAGGATCTCAAAGTAGCAGAGCCCTTCCAAGAAATAATAGAGGAAAATTTGCAGCGCTTAACATCATAGTTGCCGACTGTTCAGACATGGACACAGTGATTGATAACTTCAATACAGCTGTGATGGACACAGCTCGTGACATCCTTAGTAAACATCATCCAACCCGAAAACCATGAGACACAACTGACATACTTGTTCTGTGTGAAAAACGAAGGAAGTTAAAGAAAACAAAATAGTAGATACAGAGGGGGTCAATAAATTTGGGACCGTTAACCAAGCCATCAAAAAGGTATGAAAATGACAATAAAGAACTGGATCGAACAGCAATGCTACGATATTGAAAAATTATTGAATAAAAACAATAGCACAAAAGCATACCAGTTTGTGAAAGAACTAACCAATGCAAAACAAGGGCATAGTACTATAATAAAAGAAAAAAATGGTAAATGTTTGACCGAGGAAAAAGATGTCATAAAAAGTTGGAATGAATATTGTTCAGAACTTTACAAAGAAAATACAAAAATAGACCTAGAGATCCTTAATTTCCATCCATTAATAGTCAATGATAACTACCCCTTTCTTCACGCAGAAGTAGAAATAGTAGTCCAAGCGCTCCAAATAGGCAAGGTCAAAGCAGTTAATAATATTATTCCTTCCGAGTTAATGACAAAATATTAATCAAAATAGTATGATCCAAGATTTGCATCTAAATCGTATTTATCGGGAAAACCCAAACATCTGTAATTCTAAGTGCGTTTTAGTGCTTTTTTAGTGCGTTGTTAATATTCCTAAAATAAAAATTAAATTAATTTGATCAAATAGTTACGAAAATGACGTAATAGCGGGATTTCCTATTTTAGCCACAGCTCTAAGTTTCTTTGATTTTATAACTATGCGTGTCAAAACTGGTAATGTATTTTCCACTTCTTAAGAGTAAAATTAATTATTATAAGAGATGGTTTTTTAAATTGCTAAAATGTTATAAAATACAACTTTATCTTTATATTTTTAACATTTATTCATTTTTACTCCTTTTTATTTCTAAAAAAAAAGTATATGAAATTTATAAAGTAATTAAAAAACTTAACCTTTACATAAACATTTAAAACAAAAATGCCGTTTAATGCAATCAGAGCAGCGAAAGTACATATCCAAATAGAAATAACTAATGCACTTATCACTCATCCAAAAAAAAAGTATGTAAAATGAAAAAAAAAAAAAAGAAATCCATAGTTATTGACACGAAGACATAGTAATTTACCGGACGGTGTAGATATGTTCCCATTATTCTGTGTTAAATGACTTATAAGGTGTCACAATCCTGTATTAGATTGTGTAGCAAGTCATCTACTCTTTATTATTTCTTTTAAAAAACGTAAATGAAATTCATTAAATAATTAAAAGCACGTAACCTTTACATATACTTATAATACGAAAATGCCGTTTAATGGATTTAGTGCAGCAAAACTACATAACCAAAAAGAAATAACTAATGCACTTATCACTCATCCAAAAAAGAAAAAAGTATGTAAAATGAAAAAAAAAGTGTATCCAGAGTTATTTACACAAAGACATTATTGGTTACCCATTGTACTTTACTGGACGATGTAGATATGTTCCCATTATTCTGTGTTAAATGACTTATATGGTGTCACAATCCTGTATTAGATAGTGTAGCAATTCATCTATGTTCTGGAACCTTAAAAAGACCATTAATATTAAGACATAGGGAAAATTGGCATGAATTTTGATGATAAACCTATGAATTAATTAATACCAAATCTGAAATAAATTTAATACATTATGCTAAAAAATAATTTGGTCTTACCAATTTTTGGAATTGCTTCTCACATGAAATTTTTTTCTTTGCTATAACAATTGATAATTTAACTTTCTCGAAATAAACAATTTAAAACTTCAACAAGTCCCAAATGTAACAGCTCAAGGGGGGAAGTACACCGTGAAAAATGAAAAAAAAAAAGCCGATTTTCGAATTGCCAGTAACCACTGGTATCAAATTAAAGTGTATTCATTTCTGCACATTTATGTGTAATTTTTTTTCAATTTAGGTGAAATAGTTCTTGAGATATGATTTTTTTTTGTGAGATGGGGTGTATCAGCATTTGGAAATTTTTTTTTAAAATTGTCGTATGTCATGAATTAGTGATTTTAAAACAATGAAGCTCTCCCCTTTAACTTTACTATAATAATTGTTTTATACAATGATCAGTCCCTTTTGCAAATGGCGGCGTTCTTCTACATGTGCTAAATATTTTGTGAATTGAAAGTTTGTTTATATATTGTTAATTAATTTAATACAATGCCTAGTGACAAAAAACATTCCTATCATATAAAGAAGCGCAAATTTTGTGGAAATAGGTATACTAAACCTAGTATTGGACAGAATGAAGTGAAGGAAAATATTTTAAATGTAAGTAACAATGAAAACAATGCATCTGATTGTATTGTCGAGACTACTGAAGATGAAATACACTTGTCGAAAATATCCAAGTGTAGTTCTCGCGACACATCCAATGCCACGCCCACCCTGAACAGGTCAGAAATATTGATGCATCTATTGATGGAACTTGGATGACTAGAGGCCACACATCCCAAATAGGGGTAACAACTTTGATTGGGTGTGTAACTGGAAAGGTTCTGGATACAGGTGTACTTTCTAAAATATGCAAGTCTTGTGAGTATTGGGAAAAGCAAGATACCAGTTCTGAAGGTTATCAGTCATGGAAAAAAAATCATGAATCGCATTGTACCGCCACCCATAAGGGATCATCTGGTGGAATGGAGGCATCAATAGCTGTTACCTTATTTTCAAGATCAACAGAGAGATATAACTTAAGGTACACTAGATTTATAGGAGATGGGGATACTAACAGTTTTAAAAGTGTCTATGACTCTAAACCTTATGGTGATCTGAAAGTTGAAAAAAATAGAATGTGTAGGGCATGTACAGAAGAGAATGGGTACTCGTTTGAGGAAAATGAAAAGTTCTTGGACTGGTAGAAATTTAAAAGATGGAAAGAAAATTTCAGGTAAAGGTAGGCTTACAGATGCACAAATAGATCAAATTCAGAACTATTATGGCAATGCCATTAGGGGAAATAAGATGGATCTAAAGAGAATGCGAGAGGCTGTATGGGCCATTTATTTTCAGAAGTTGTCAACAGATGAAAAACCTATGCATAACCTATGCAATGACTCCTGGTGTCCCTATATAGGGATAACAATACTTGTTCACGCACCGATCTGCGCATGTCCAAAAATGTCGATAAAACGTGTTCTACAATATGGCGTACAGCTACACGGTATCTTTGGAAAATTGCACACTACGTCACCTTTGTTTATTAAATAATTGCGTTCCTCATCAGTGACGTGGAGCGCATATTTTTTCAAAACATTTGATACCATTTTGCCGCAGGTTGGACTTCGTACCGGCAACTTATTTACTATTATATACGGGTATGTACTTAAATAGCTTATTACTTTTTAATGTAAAATCGCAACTCTTTGAACTTTACTGCGCTACTGCTTCATATATTCACGAAATGGAATAACTTTATTTCGTTAATAATAATGATTGCTGAAAAAAGTTAGAGACCCCCTAGTTTTAGAAAATCGAGTTTTTCATCAGTTATCCCCCCTCAAATAAAAAAAATTGGGTTGTCGGAAATGGCTCTCGTCATTAATATTTTAATATGAAGATATGAAAAAGATGACTATTAATGTTCATCTTCAAAAATTCGTGGAACACTTATCAGTTAATTGATGGGAAACAGTTTTACTATATTTTAAGAAATTATTATATACCAGTAAATCAAAGATTTTTAAAATTAATTTTAGTTTGTGTAGTCTGTTGAATTTCGGACCAGTTTTGTCCCTTGATTTACATAAACTATTATACAATAATGTAAGAAAATATCGATTTTAAGTTTAGAAATTTTATGAGAGAAGGTCTAAACATTTTATCCGATCTTCTTTATTGAATCAATAATAGTTAAATAATCTTAATAATAAATGCTATTCTCTAATTAGTGACATTACTATAAGAGAATATATGATATTATAGTGTATATTTTAATAGTAATAGGCCTAGGCCTAAGCCTAATAATAATAATTAATACTGATAATACCATTACTAATAAACTAAAATACTATTCAATTCCATTAATACAACTGCATTTACTCATACAGTTACAGGCCTAATTTAAGTTAGTATTTTAAAAACATTAATAAAGCATTTAATTATAAATTAAAGACATCAAATAAACAAATATCATTAAGTTAACCAAGTCTTAGTTAACTTAGTAATTATTCTTAAGGCTCAAAGACAGTTTACATAGGCAAATATATAATATTTCTAATAAAATAAAACTAAAAGAAATTAGTTTTACCAAACAAAAAAATTGAATAATATTAAAAAGAAGAAATTAGGTAGATTCAGGATATGATTAGCTGTTATTTCTTGGTTTCATTCAGACATCGGAGAAAATAAATTTTAATTTTCTATTAAAGAAGTCCTTCCATTGACAAGTAAGCACGTTTGGACAAAGACAAAGTATATGAAAGAGAGATCATGGATTTATCAACAAGACCAAGCAGTTTGAAGAGCAGTCTAAATATAAAAATGACAGGCATAACATCCCCATTACCTTAATTTAATCACATACCCCGGTACTGATATGCTCC
>CAXITT010000799.1:21007-32318 GCA_964033795.1 Lymnaea stagnalis
TTTTTTTTGTCCCACTATGTTTTAGAAGCAGACCTGGCAAACCTAGAATGGTTGAATTTTGTAAATCCTTTTTCTTTTTTATTTCAAAACTCTAATAGGCAAAAATGATGTGCAATTAAATCGAATGCGGGAAGGGGGGAGATTTCGCTCACTCTGTTGACGTTGACTGGTGCCCTCGCTCAACCCTCCACCCCCCTCCCCCCCACACCCGGCTTCCGCGATAGATTTCTTCTTGTTTACATAAATCCACACAGGTCATTAGTACAGCGGTTCTCAACCTGTGGCTCGCGACCCCTTTGGGGGTCGAACGACCCTTTCCCAGGGGTCGCCTAAGACCATCGGAAAACACATACTTTACAGTTATGAGGTAGCAACGAACATAATGTTGTGGCTGGGGGTCGCTACAACATGAGGAATTGTATCAAAGGGTCACGGCATTAGGAAGGTTGAGAACCACTGCCATAGTATCACAAAGACAAGAACAAAAATAAATTAATTGAAGGTCAGGAGGTCAATGAATTTTAGAACTGTAACAACGTTACGTTATAGTTATTTTTACAATAAATTTACTTCATTTAAAAATGTTTCTATAATGGTCTTCATCAAAGCTGCAAATGTCCTAATGAAAATATAATTACTATGACGATGTTGTTTGAGTCTTTTTTATTTATTTGATGTCTTTTAATACAAGTTTTGTAGGCTACTTTATTTATTACCTAATTTTAAACAAGACTTGTGTCAACAAAATCAGTTTATAGTTGTTTTTTAATTTGTCCACAGTACTTTTGCCACCTAAGTTTACAGAAATTATACACAAAAAGGATTTGTGAGTTTTAAGATCATGTCAAAAGTCCATTCCGATTTGACCAGCTACAGCTGACCACGGATGATTCCCACTACGGCTGACCACGGATGATTCCCACTACGGCTGACCACGGATGATTCCCACTACGGCTGACCACGGATCATTCCCACTACGGCTGACCACGGATGATTCTAAATTATGTTTAATTTAATATTCAACTTGTCAGGACAAGTATTTAAAAAAAATAAAAAATTATAAAGAGTGTCTGTGTGTGTGTGTGTGTGTGTGCTAAATTAATCCCAACATGTTCATGTTCATGAGAATCCACTTACGTGACGTAGTCGAGACAGCAAGTGATATAACATGGTACAGGTACGTTGCGGGAACTTTCATCAACGGCAGTACGACTCTACCAGCTGCGACGGCGAGTGCCACAAGACTTGACGGCAGTACGATTCTCCCAGCTGCGTCAGCGAGTGCCACAAGACTTAACGGCAGTACGATTCTACCAGCTGCGACAGCGAGTGCCACAAGACTTGACGGCAGTGCGATTCTACCAGCTGCGACAGCGAGTGCCACAAGACTTGACGGCAGTACGATTCTACCAGCTGCGACAGCGAGTGCCACAAGACTTGACGGCAGTACGATTCTACCAGCTGCGACAGCGAGTGCCACAAGACTTGACGGCAGTACGATTCTACCAGCTGCGACAGCGAGTGCCACAAGACTTGACGGCAGTACGATTCTACCAGCTGCGACAGCGAGTGCCACAAGACTTGACGGCAGTACGATTCTACCAGCTGCGACAGCGAGTGCCACAAGACTTGACGGCAGTACGATTCTACCAGCTGCGACAGCGAGTGCCACAAGACTTGACGGCAGTACGATTCTACCAGCTGCGACAGCGAGTGCCACAAGACTTGACGGCAGTACGATTCTACCAGCTGCGACAGCGAGTGCCACAAGACTTGACGGCAGTACGATTCTACCAGCTGCGACAGCGAGTGCCACAAGACTTGACGGCAGTACGATTCTACCAGCTGCGACAGCGAGTGCCACAAGACTTGACGGCAGTACGATTCTACCAGCTGCGACAGCGAGTGCCACAAGACTTGACGGCAGTACGATTCTACCAGCTGCGACAGCGAGTGCCACAAGACTTGACGGCAGTACGATTCTACCAGCTGCGACAGCGAGTGCCACAAGACTTGACGGCAGTACGATTCTACCAGCTGCGACAGCGAGTGCCACAAGACTTGACGGCAGTACGATTCTACCAGCTGCGACAGCGAGTGCCACAAGACTTGACGGCAGTACGATTCTACCAGCTGCGACAGCGAGTGCCACAAGACTTGACGGCAGTGGTCTCAAACTCACGGCCCGCGGGCCATTTGTGGCCCGCAAGAGATTATTTTTCGGCCCGCGACATGATAGCAAATTTAGTATTAATGCGGCCCGCGTTGTTTCCCCATTCTCATATCTCTAATGTGAATATCCGCGACGGTTTCAGTCGAACCTCACCGACTAGTCTAATTCTGATATTTATTATGTTTGTATAGATTAGGATGTTGATTATAATAGTAAAAACCGTTTTAAAATCGGACGAAATGTTTTTAATTTGTATCATTTTATGCAACAAACAAGGCCAAAGTGCGGTTTTGAGAAAACACGCTTCGAATATTTTATATACATATTTCAAAATTTTAAAAAGTCAGTTAGTGGGTAATGCACCAAAATAATTGTGTAAATCGTAGCCATCTGACACAGCATCAACGAATCCCTATGAAAATTCCGAACCTGTCAGCTAGGTCACTTGCGTTGTCAGGTCTCTGGCAACAAGCAGTAGGAGGAAGAAAGTGAAGCCTATTTCTTGACAACCCTTAAAGTTACTAAAGGGGTTGAACAGATTGTAACATTGTAACATTTTTACTTTATTGAATCTGTAATCGCTTTTTTTGTGTGTAATACTTGATGCGGCCCAGTCTCACTCAGACTATGCCTCCTGCTGCCCTCGGATGATTTGAGTTTGAGAACCTTGCTTTACAGCATTCCCAATATGGCGAAAGCCTCACTCGTTTTTAATGCGCCTGTAAGCTGAACAAAGTCTGGATGGCGACCCGTAGTCAGGCGACCGTAGCCGTCTTCACGAGGTTTATTCAAATACTCTGGAATCCACTTTATAAATCATAATGTTAAGCTATGTTTGTCAGAACATCCCGCTCTCCCCTCCCGCCCAAAATACTGCATTATACTACGATTACCTTCAGGGATCGAGTCTCCCCCCCCCCTAAAAAACAACGCATGTGAACGGCGTCGGTGTGCCTTAAAATCACAACATAGAAATAGATTTTAATTTTTATGGCCGGGGGGGGGGAGGGGGGAGAGGAGAGGAGGGGGAGGGGTCTTGGGTGAGTTTCCACACGTTTTTTCCAAATGACTAGACCCCCGGATAGTTTAAAATAAACATTTTACATTGATTCATCTGCCATTATAAAGTCTACCACATATCATGAATATAATATTTGAATATTTGTGTATACTTTTAATCGTTTTAAACAAGTTATGAAGTGCTCTTCTTATATCTAAGACAAAATGTTACGAAACTAGGAATTGCCATGCGAAGTCTTTTAACAGTGGGTCACGTGGATCTGAGTGTTACCAGAAAAAGTTAACCTCATTTTTTATAACATTTGCCGGCCCTTAAACAATGGTCCTAAAGACAGCACTACACCCTACGTGCCAGCCCTTAAACAATAGTCCTAAAGACAGCACTACACCCTACGTGCCAGCCCTTAAACAATAGTCCTAAAGACAGCACTACACCCTACGTGCCAGCCCTTAAACAATGGTCCTAAAGACAGCACTACACCCTACGTGCCAGCCCTTAAACAATAGTCGTAAAGACAGCACTAAACCCTACCTGCCGGCCCTTAAACAATAGTCCTAAAGACAGCACTACACCCTACGTGCCAGCCCTTAAACAATAGTCCTAAAGACAGCACTACACCCTACGTGCCAGCCCTTAAACAATGGTCCTAAAGACAGCACTACACCCTACGTGCCAGCCCTTAAACAATAGTCCTAAAGACAGCACTACACCCTACGTGCCAGCCCTTAAACAATGGTCCTAAAGACAGCACTACACTCTACGTGCCAGCCCTTAAAAAATAGTCGTAAAGACAGCACTAAACCCTACCTGCCGGCCCTTAAACAATAGGCCTAAAGACAGCACTACACCCTACGTGCCAGCCCTTAAACAATAGTCCTAAAGACAGCACTACATCCTATGTGCCAGCCCTTAAACAATAGTCCTAAAGACAGCACTACACCATACGTGCCAGCCCTTAAACAATAGTCCTAAAGACAGCACTACACCCTACCTGCCAGCCCTTAATTAATAGTCCTAAAGATAGCACTATACCCTAACTGCCGGCCCTTAAACAATAGTCCTAAAGACAGCACTGCACCCTACCTACCAGCCCTTAAACAATAGTCCTAAAGACAGCACTACACCCTACCTGTCGGCCCTTAAACAATAGTCCTAAAGATAGCACTACACCCTACCTGCCAGCCCTTAAATAATAGTCCTAAAGATAGCACTACACCCTACCTGCCGGCCCTTAAACAATAGTCCTAAAGACAGCACTACACCCTACCTGCAGGCCCTTAAACAATAGTCCTAAAGACAGCACTACACCCTACCTGCCGAACCTTAAACATTAGTCCTAAAGACAGCACTACACCCTACCTGCAGGCCCTTAAACAATAGTCCTAAAGACAGCACTGCACCCTACCTGCCGACCCTTAAACAATAGTCCTAAAGACAGCACTAGACCCTACCTGCCAGCCCTTAAATAATAGTCCTAAAGATAGCACTACACCCTACGTGCCGGCCCTTAAACAATAGTCCTAAAGACAGCACTGCACCCTACCTGCCGGCCCTTAAACAATAGTCCTAAAGACAGCACTGCACCCTACGTGCCAGCCCTTAAACAATAGTCCTAAAGACAGCACTACACCCTACGTGCTAGCCCTTAAACAATTGTCCTAAAGACAGCACTACACCCCACCTGCCGGCCTTTAAATAATAGGTCTGCAGACATTTACAAGCTTGCCTTTAAACAATCGGCCAACAGACAGCTCTACACTCCATCTGCTTGACTGTAAACAATATGCCTATAGAGTCAAGATTGAAAGTTACGTGTTAGTTTTTATGTTTGCCTGGCCGCTTCTCCATCTCCACGCCGTACAACATGATCTGACCAGTGTCCGAGACAGCCATCAGAGGGATGTCCAGTGTCCAGCCAAGCTGCGATGATGCTCTCAAGGTCATGGTATAGTGACCTTTCAGTACAGTGTGGAGAATGACCGTACCATTCTGGGGAAAGATGAAATAGTCTTAAAAATTTGACGTTTCTGATCATGCCTTCAACAGACAATCTTTCTTTAGGGACTTGGATGGCATCCAGATCAACAGCGCCTAAAAAATTGTTACATAACAATATGAGAAAATGATGATTCAATTTCATTGTAACAGAATGATAATTTCAAGTCATGTGACAGAATTATGATTTCAATTGATGTGACAGAATGATGATTCAAGTCATATGACAGAATGATGATTTCAATTGAAGTGACAGAATGATTTCAATTGATGTGACAGAATGATGATTTCAATTGAAGTGACAGAATGATGATTTCAATTGAAGTGACAGAATGATTTCAATTGAAGTGACAGAATGATGATTTCAATAAAACAAAGATAATGTTGAGATTTAGTCTATGAGTCATGCCTGGATGATTCATACATCACACAGAGGAAGAATTCAGCAAACATCTGATCAAATGCAACCCCCACCCACCCAACACACTTTAGTCCCTTAGTTTCATTTTCACACAGTCACACGAACCCATAAGCAGTCTTCTCATGTTCAAGACGTTCATCTGTATGTATCCTGGCTGATAATTCCCATTTCTTTTCTACATCTAACGCCACAGATGGTTTTTATTTTAAAATTATATACCCATTGATGGTGTTCTTTATTAAACAGTTATGTTTATGGAAAAAATTAAACATGAAAACCTGCCATCATTAAAGATGACTTGCATTTTGCGTGATTAATTTGTAATAGAGGAAATGCGTACTTTCATATGTAAAGTAATAGAGGACGTCGATGCCCTCCGCTGCGGCAGGGCCTTTCTGTTTGTATCCAAATATCAGATCCATCCAGTTGTGTAGATTGGCTAGTACATACTCACTTTCCTGAGAGAACAAAAAGTCAAATTTATTTCAATGTACTTCTTACTAGCGTCTACCATCAAAATCAATGCTATTTATTATTGAAACTATTTTATCTACACATTATACATTTTACCACACGATTTACCCATGGAATCATTTTCACATAGAAGCAAAAGAAAGGATAATTTAAAACATATTCAATGATGTTTTTGTGCTTAAACTTATATAAAACACATCTAGAGTCAATGTCTAGAAACTTCACAGATTATTACTTAAATAACAGTTCCAGTACAGTGCACAGGCAAGAAGTCCCATTGGTAGGGGTCATATCTTGTCATACAGTAGAATTCTGTCTGTGTTTATAAACTACTTACAGTTATTTGATATTATAGTGCCACGGGCAAGAAGTCCTATTGGTATGGGTCATAAGCAAGAAGTCCCATTGGTAGGGGTCATATCTTGTCATACAGTAGAATTCTGTCTGTGTTTATAAACTACTTACAGTTATTTGATATTATAGTGCCACGGGCAAGAAGTCCTATTGGTATGGGTCATACCTTGTCATATAGTAGAAGTCTGTCTGTGTTTATAAATGTCAAAATACTCAGAATAAATACTCATGTAATGCAAGATGTCTACCTCCTTGATTAAAATGGTAAAAAGTGCACATGACAAATAATTATTCTTTAGGTTATTTATATGTATGACTGTGACTCTGCGTTCCATATACGCGGAAATTAAAATTAGCCCTTGGGATTCTCATAAAGTTCGTTACTTGAATGTATATTTTGTCAAGTAGCTTTAGCTGGTTGATTCTCCACACATTGCCGCCGCCATCACTTGGCTGGTTATTTCTATTATATGTATATATATATATATATAGAAATTGCAGTTACTGGCATATATAGTGTATAAGAGTGATAAAATTTATTTGGAAATAAAATGAGTAAAAAGATTTGGTATGTTGGTCATTCGGTAAAAGCCAAATTCACAATTTTAGATAACTGCTCTGTATTTTTCGTGTTTGGTTTTTAAATTTTACTTCCAGCCCAATTTCTTTCTGTTCTGAAATTTGTTTTCTTCAGGTCTTGTGCCCATTTCTCTTTTTTTTTCATCATTTTTTCTTCTTTATTTTTAAAGGTATCCTACACCTATATTACGTAAAATTTCATAAAAAATGTATCAATCTTTTTTGTTGTACTGATGGAGAAATTTAAACTTGTTTTTTTGTCTAATTGTTTGTGTTTTCTTTAATCTACTTAAAAGATGTAACGGAGTCCAACCCTCTTATAATTGGACTGGGAATCATTTGTAGTAGTGGAAAATATTGTAATTTTTCGTCCTGGGTGTCACAATCATTATAAATCATAACAGTGGCGAAGTGGTTCAAATAAGTAATGGTGACTAATATTTTATCATAAAAAAAAGCAAAAAGAAATAAATCTCATGAAACTCCAAACATGCTTGGAACTATTATCATATTAATCTCAATCCTTCAATGAATAGCATCTTCTTGACTTATTTAAATGTTTTGTTGTTGTACTGAGGAAGGCATGTGCTGAAACGTTTACTTGTGTATTATGTATAATTGTTATTAACGCTTAAATTATATTGTTATATTGAAACAAGTTGTTCGTGTCGAATTAATCTTTCTTAAAATTCATAATGTATCAAAACAATTTAAACTGTTCAACCGAATCTCCATTGATATCAGCGAACAAACAATAAAAAAACCAGAATTAAATAAATGGACACTTGGCTGATATGTGGTGTCCGAGAGTGTATTTTAGATAGAGGGAGGAAGAGAGATGGACAGGGAAAGGAAAGGGTGGAGGAAGGGGAGAGAAAGAGGGCCGGGGAGGGGGGGGAAGAATGAGTTGCATGGGTGCATTGAAACAGCTAATAACAACGTTACAGCACTGTGGACATAACTCTCATCGACCAAACTTCTTTTGTCTCAGCCTTTTTCCTTTACGTGTAATCCAACCTCGAAAATTCAATTTGGTTAATAAAACAGCATTTAGAGGAGGGGAGAGTGAATGCACACAAAAAACATGTGGTTAAAAAAAAGTTCAACATTGGACAACACAAAGTGTATTCTTGAATATTCCATAGAAGTCAAAATATCATACTTCTAATGACTTTATAAGTCAACATATCATGACTTCAAATTACCTTATAAGTCAACATATCATGACTTCAACAAATGATCTACAAGTCATTACATCATGACTCAAATAACTTTATAAGTCAACATATCATGGCTTCAAATGACTTTATAAGTTAACATATCATGACTTGAAATGACTTTATAAGCAGATATTGATTTTTTATCCATTATAAGAAAATCCACCAAAATGAGATGGGAGAAATAAATTACGATCTATCTTATATCAACATTTTTTTAAATTGAAATTGTGATTTTCAATATACAAGACATCTTTTAATTTACACAGCAGCCTTTGAAAATGAGCCAATTAGTTTACACAAAAGCATTTAAAATCAGCCAATTAGTTTACCCAACAGCCTTTATAATCATCCAGTTAGTTTTCAAAGTATACTTTAAAATCAGCCAATTGGTTTACACAACAGACTTTAAAATCAGCCAATTAGAAAACACATCAGCCTTTAAAAAATCAGCCAATTTGTTTAGAAAGCAGACTTTAAAATCCTCCAATTAGTTTTAAAGGCAGTGTTTAAAACCAGCCAATTCGTTTAAAAAGCAGATCTAATATTTAAATAAGTCTTTCAGATTATATTACACATCAAATTTTTCTTTACATAAAAAAAACCATCCAAAGCGTTGTACGCTAAAGAATATACTTTCCTTTTTTTAAAATACTTTTTAAATTCAATTTTTTAATCATTAATTTCAAATGTCTATACCCTCTTAGCCAAATCCAGCACAACTTAAATGTCTAGTGTCAAGTAAAGACTGATATATCTAACCTCATCTAATAAGTGAGTTATCCAACCCCATCTTTTGAGTAGTTTATCTAACCCCATCTATTGAGTGGGTTATCCAACCCCATCTTTTAAGTGGGTTATCCAACCGGATCTAATAAGTGAGTTATCCAACCCCATCTTTTGAGTAGTTTATCTGACCCAATCTATTGAGTGGGTTATCCAACCCCATCTATTAAGTGGGTTATCCAACCGGATATATTGAGTGAGTTATCCAACCGGATCTATTGAGTGGGTTATCCAACCTCATCTATTAAGTAGGTTATCTTACCCATCTATTGAGCGGGTTATCCAACCTCATCTATTGAGTGGGTTATCTGACACCATCTATTGAGTTGGTTATCCAACCTCATCCATTGAGTGGGTAATCTGACCCCATCTATTGAGTGGGTTATCCAACCTCATTTATTGAGTGGGTATTCTGACTCAAAAATGATCCATATAGAGAGAAAGTGATGAAACAGGATAGGTGACGAAACAGGATAAGGGATGAAACAGGATAGGTGACAAACCATGATAGCTCACGGTTTTGTGTAAAAAATCACTAAGATTTTAAGATTTTAATATTGTTATTTTAAGCAGATTGTTTTTTTAACTGTTTTCTTATATCATCATATGCTGCACATGAAATACTACAATGTAAACAAAATATTATGCAATTTTTTTAGATCAATAATATATGTATGTGTTTTAAAAAACATATGACATTTAAGGCTGATTAACATACAGAATACATATATGCCATACTGATCAACAAAGAAGTTAAGTTGTGTGCTTTTGTGTCTGCAGTTGTATGTGCATGCATGTGTTAAATGTGTTCATTAATGCTGACGTATGTTTTAATAAGTGGTGTTGTATGTGTTCATCATTGGTGTTCTATGTTCATCAATGCAGTTTTATGTTACATTAACTAAGCAACGATTCCCTCAAAGTGAACATTTAGCCAGTTTTTAGGAATGTATTAAAAAATAGATTAAGTGCTAAATAATTTAATGTTACAATATTAAATGTTAACATTGAAAGCTACACAAAATGTGAAATGTGATAATTTTCATTGCCTTTAAAATGCTAATGACAGACATGATTTAACATCAACCAATTAAAATTATTCATTAACAAAAAAATTTGTTTAGAAAGACAAAAAGTGAAAATTTAACTCCATTTCCAAGCAGTAAATATTTCACTTAAGGTATGTACAGGAATTTTTACAAGAAATATGTTAAAATACTTATTTTTAAATTTACATTCACTATGTGTAGACTGATGAAGTCATGCGTGGGTAAGATGATGAGTGAGTGATGCATGCGCCCACACTAGATCTATAAAGGTGTCATTTATTATTCTAAGGTTTGGATCCAAAGATAAAATCTTCATGTAGGTATACTGTTCTTCTATACATGTATTACATTTGATATTAAACTTTAATAGAAATTTCTATTTATAACCCAGCAAGTAGGACAATGCGCTCCAGTAGGTCTACTCACTAGCCCCAGATAGGAGAAAATGGGAGGGATGAGATAAGAATTGACGGGAGGGAGGAGGTGAGATTGGAGGGGATGGGATGGGAGGGATGAGATAGGAGGGGATGGGATGGGAGGGGATGAGATAGGAGGGGATGGGATGAGATAGGAGGGGATGAAAGGGATGGGAGGCTATAGAAATGTTCCTTGAATATTTCAATAACATGGTATGGGAAAAGTCACTGATTTTTCATTACACTGCCCCACATACGCTTTTACAATAGCAATTGATTTACTAACAGATTTCAATGTTGTTCCTAAACAAATGTCAATCATTTATTGATTTGACTAAACAAATTTCACCTTGACTATCTCACAGCTAGCTGAGTTAACATTGGCGTAGATGACATAAAAATTGGAGCGATCTGTGACGACTTCAATGTCAACATTGGGACCTGTGTGCAGGTAGTGGACGGCAACAAACTTGTCCAGGCCATGCCACCTGTACATCACAGACAGCAGTTGTTCGCCCGTGCCGCTGTTCTCTGCATTGGACACCATCAGGTAGTGGTCGGTGCCGATGTTCAGGTATTCCCAGTCGACAGCGCTGTGTTTGAGGGAAAAATATTTTATAGATCAGCTTTTCACCACTGAGTTTATATGGACGGGGGGGGGGAAAGCATTCAGACTGAAGCAATATAATGATTTAATTTTTAATAAGAAAAATAATAAGAAAAATATTTTATCAGAAAGAAAGATTTGGACTTGATATCACTGACTAATGAAATGTAAGAAGACTGACTGGATATCACTGACTAATGAAATGTAAGAAGACTGACT
>CAXITT010000799.1:35041-48868 GCA_964033795.1 Lymnaea stagnalis
CATAAATTCAAAAATTGATTACCTTGAGCATGATTGGCAATGGCCAGATAATAGTCACCATTTATTTCAATGGCCTCAATGTCCCTTGCCGTGTAGGTCTGGATGTTTTGGTAGACGACAAACTTGCAAGATTTCTTGTTCCACTTGAAAATTGTGGAATTGGACGGGACAGATTTCAAGGATCCATAATTTGCCACTGCAAGGAAAAACTGAAATTCAAATTGTGTAAAAAATCAAACTGTGTCAGTTTAAAAAAAAAAATACTTTTGTCAGAATATAAAATTATTGATTCTGTTTGGAATGTCATTAATTAATGGAGCACAGTGAGTTTAAATGTGATATTCTTATAACAGAATTATATTCATTTTATTTACTCTAATAATGTGCTGATTTAGCTGAATGCCTCAACAGGAACAGAGTTTAAATACAGTCAGTGATCTACAAGAGGGGATCTACAGGCGGGGATCTACAGGCAGGGATCTACAGGTGGGGATCTACATGCAGGGTTCTACCAGCAGTGATCTACAGGCAGTGATCTACAGAAGGATCTACAGGCAGGGATCTACAGGCAGTGATCTACAGGCAGTGATCTACAGGCAGTGATCTACAGGCAGTGGTCTACAGGCAGTGAGTATCTACAGGTGGGAATCTACAGGTGGGGATCTATAGCTGTGTATCTGCTGGCAGGTATCTACAGGTGTGGATCTTCAGGTTGGGATCTAAAGGAGGGGATCTACAGGCAGGGATCTACATGAAGGGATCTACAGATGAGGATCTTCAGGTGGGGATCTCCTCCCTTCTCATTTATCAATAACAATTTGTTTAATTAAATGAAAAACAAACAATTCACAAAAACATAACACTGCCAAGACCAATGTCTCAACACTTAAGAGAGAGCTATAGTTTTTAGGGCAGTGTTTTTTTTAATTTTGGGCATCTGACTTTATTGTCAAAGTTCTGAGTGATCAGCTAGGCTGGCTCATCTTAAGAGTCGGGCCATTCAATAAGATTTTATCAACATACTGGTCACAAGTTTATGCATTATGCCACTTATCAAAATCCAAGCCACATATTTTTAAAAATATTAGATCATGTGCTACCAGCTGTGGACATATTGAAAAGCAGTCATTGCTTAATCTGATTTTCTAGTAGATTTTAATAAACAAGTGACAAATTTAACTGCATCGACACTACTACTCACCTGGCTATGGATAGAGAAAAACTCCCAGGACTGGGCTGACTGGGTGAACAGCCACTGGTAGAATGTGAACTTACCATTGACCCACTTATACATCCTTGACCTTAAACAAATAAACAAAATCTGTTTTAAACTTAAATTACAATATTTCTAAGATTGTTTCACTTTACAAGCTAAACATTTTTAATTATTTTCAATATTAAATAAATAACAGTTACATCAGGATTTCTCAACCTGTAACCCAGGGGCCTCCCTAGGGTATTTGCCATCCATGACAATTTAATTTAGCTATTGTTCAATTTTAGGGATACTTTTAAAGACTTTGTAGTGCATAATTAGGATGCGTGTTTAATGCCCTTGCAAGTAAAATTCAAATTCATATTTTATTTGTTTCATCATTCCAAGGCTCGATCCAATTTCAGTGATAGTTACACAGTACAAACAGTTTAGAATTTCTCCAATTATTACCTTCTATAGTTCTCACTTAATCAATTGTGACAAGATCAAATATTCTCTTCTTTATGAAACAGAAATTTAAAAAAAAATTATTAATGAGATTGCCTATTATTCTCAATGAGTTCATTCACTCTATCTGCTTGACATGATTTCTTAATCTTATGAAACAAAACATGTCTCCAACTTATCAAATTAATTTTAAAATTACCGCAGTGAACTTCGATCCCTGGCATCTGTCAAGGCAAACACAGCAAATTTCCCTTCTCCAGGTAGGTCAAAAACTTCAACATCCAAAGACCCTTGTCCGGTATCCAAGACCTGGTGAGGCACCAGATAGTCCAGTCGCCTTTTATCTGAACATCAGTTATTGAATCATCAGATTGGATACAACAGACTAGCTTTAGTTTGATGCTGATCTTTTGATATAGAATATTTATTTTTTTTTTGTTTTTAAAGGGACTTTTATGATTGATCTCTATAAAGAAATAATTAAAACAATACTGATGCTAAATAACTTTGAATTATGTATAATATTCCCCGGTATAAATACAACTCCGGTAACAGTCATAATGTTACCAGTTGACAACTTACAGAATGAATACTATGGACACCTTGATAACATGGCTGTCCATGTTTACCTTAATAAACTTACCTGACTTCACCTTAATGTCGCGCCACACTCCATTGACACACACCTTCAATTTACCAGCATGGACATCAAAATCAATGTTGCCCACATCTGACCACTCACAGACTCCCCGCCCTGACTGGTGGTATGTTAGAGATGACAGACCTGAACACACAGGAGAACAATCAAATTGGTTAATGACAAAATAATAATGATATACTTTTCCTCATGTCATAAAACTTAAACATTCATAAGCTTGATGAACTGACTCTATTCAACAACACAACATGAAAAACAAAAATTATTTTTGTTATAAGAAGTGGGACAACTTTCATATCCATACTCAAAATTTTAAAAAAATGTTATTCCCCTTGCCTGGATGAACACTTAAAATCAGTTCAGTAGACAAAAAAAAAATAAAAATAAGAATGAATTAAAATTAAAGTTATGATTTGGTAATACCAAAACTGAGAAAGGTGAGTTGGTGGAGCAAAGTGAAGGGACAGTAATGGGACAGTGCAGGGACCATGAAATCACTAAAAACAAGTTAATAATAATTATTACTACTATTAATTAGTTTTAATTCTTCAATTGAAATCTAGAGTGTAGTAAGTGAGCAGTAAGTTGAGTAAGTAAGATTACTAATCTTACTTACTCAACTTACTGCTCACTTACTACACTCTAGACCATAGTCTAGTAAATCTAGTGATACTAGTGACAGTTGTAGTGCAGTAATAGTTGGTTATGGATCATTGAGTGTTGAGAAAGGTTGGAATTGGAATAATTAATGATTCATGATTACGAATAGCTTGGATTATGCCTTATGAAAGTAAAGTTGAAATATTGGCATTGATTGGCTGGAACAGTTGGCTTTTCAAGGGGGGAGGTACACCTTGAACACAGGTCAACTACTAAAAAATTCACCAAAAAAACCCTATTTAAGTTACAGGTGTCAAATTTTCACTGAAGTTAGAGGAATGGTCATTCTACAATAATAACACATAAAATAACTATTAGTACTTGAACATAATAGTTTGCTTATATTGAAAAAAAAAAAAAAAGAAAAATGGGATGCTGAAAACAGGCATGTCAGACAAAAAAAANTAAGTTACAGGTGTCAAATTTTCACTGAAGTTAGAGGAATGGTCATTCTACAATAATAACACATAAAATAACTATTAGTACTTGAACATAATAGTTTGCTTATATTGAAAAAAAAAAAAAAAGAAAAATGGGATGCTGAAAACAGGCATGTCAGACAAAAAAAAATTAATTAGAATGTTTTAAGCTCAAATTTATAACAATTTTTTAACTATACAGAAATATGGATTAGCTTTGGCTACAACTAGGAAAAATGTAATTTATTGAATTCTTTTTGTATCACAGCATCCCAAAGTATCTTAATTTTGACATTTTAAAATCAAACTTTGATGGATTGTAAAATGTGTACTTATTAATATATTACAATATCCTCAGTTGCTGGCATAGATAAGTATATAATATAGCATCTTGCAAAATTTCAAACAAATTGGTTGATATTTTAAAAAGTTATCATTTTTTTATATGAATTAAATGTCGAAATTTTGTGAAAAAACGCGCAATAATTTTGTTCATTAAGTAAATAAATTTTATAATTTTAATGACCCCCCTGATGGATTGTAAAATGTGTACTTATTAATATATTACAATATCCTCAGTTGCTGGCATAGATAAGTATATAATATAGCATCTTGCAAAATTTCAAACAAATTGGTTGATATTTTAAAAAGTTATCATTTTTTTATATGAATTAAATGTCGAAATTTTGTGAAAAAACGCGCAATAATTTTGTTCATTAAGTAAATAAATTTTATAATTTTAATGACCGCCCTGAAAGATAAGGATGTAATTTAGCTTCAACTTTTGACTCTTCTAACCCAAATTTAAGCCTTCTTCTGGTTCTTATATCTTCTAAGGCCTTATTCATTTGTTTGTGTGCCTTCGATATCCACTTAGCACCCATTATAATGAAATAATTGAACGTAAACTTTCCAAAGGAAAGCTGCAAAATCTTAGAGGAGCCTCCAATACTTTGGATCCATCATTGAAAAGAAGGGATGCTAAGTCAACACTAATGTGGACAGCTTTTAAACCATGATATTTGTTCTTAGGGCACATTTTCAATATAATTTTATTCATCGATTCGTTCGCATTTTGGGTATAATATCTAAAAATATACTAAAAAATAATTGGATGGTAAAGGTATAAAAAAAATTGGCCTAATTAAATTAATTTCTGCTGATTCCCTGATGTTATAAACATTAAAAATTAATGAAATGATTACAGATGTCTTAATTTTCCCTTTAATCTAAATGAGAACCATTTACTCCATACATGTCTATCATCAATTTAATTTCTGAATTGTTCTGGGTGGACGTGGCATTTGGTGTTATCAAGACCACTAAATTTTATTTCTAGTCAAAGTCAAGGAGTAATAGTCATATTCAACGATTCAATGGAATCAGATTGTTTTGATTAATTTATTCATTTAAAATATCCTCGTTGGGTCCAATATTAGGCTTAGTATATCTATTTTCATAAAACGCTCGTTTCTTTGAAGGTATTGTATAAACAAATGATAAAAAATATTAAGACAATTTTAATATTCACAAAAATGTTTTGTTTCCTTCCATGGAAGCCGCCATATTTAAAGGACTGATCATTGTATTAAACAATTATTAGGGAGGTCATCCTTGTTTTAATACAATTGAGAGAAAAAGTATAAGGATTTTTTAATATTTTTGTTTGGTTTGTTTTTTTTTTTTTGTTTTGTAAATTCTGATACACCCCCTTCTAACAAAAAAATTCATATCTCAAGAAATATTTAACTTATATTAAAAATAGTTACATATAATTGTGCAGAATTGAATAGACTTTAATTTGATATCAATGGTTAATATTAATTCGAAAAAAGGCTTTTTTCCATTTTTCACGGTGTACCTCCCCCCTTAATTTGTTCATAATTCATTTTCATATTATTTTTAAACAACTTTGATTTAGAAGTAGCAGTCGTTGTAACAATATTTGTAGCAGTATTTGCTTGTTTTGTACGAAAACGATTTTCTTTTATGGGTTCACTAGGGCCTGAGTCTGAGGTACTATCTACTACTTACTGCTAGGGTTAGTGTCACCCGGCCAGCCATGATTTTTTTTGCCCCCCCCCCACCGCAAAATTTTATTATGAACGCACTATATATATATATAATAAAACAAAATAATGCTTTCAAAAAGAAATTTAAAGCAAAATTTTAACGTGAGAGCTGAAAAAAAGGATTCGACCAAATTTCCATTCGATCAAATTTCCGACAATCAATTTTTCCGTCGACTAAATCTCTCTCCATCAAATTTACGGATACGCACACAAAAACATGTCCGTGGCCTGTGGTAGAGGGCACGCCTCTGGCTTAGAGTAATTTCCCACTTCACGTGGGTTCCTTCAGATGATACTCAAGATGGCGTCTCGCATGAATAATTTTGTTGAAGCAGTTGCCAGCCGACAAGACGGAACTTGAGCCATGTAAGGCTCACCGTGACCTTGACCCACAATAACGGATGGGAGACATTAACAAAACAACAACAAAAAACTCCACGTCTTGTGTAACTACAGAAAGCATCTTAAGCATGTTCACCGTATAACTATGACCAGGGAGCGTCTACACCCCCCCAACCCCTGCGTGGTGGAGGCCAAACCACTTAACCTTCCCACCCCCCCTCTCCCCCGACCTTGGATTTGGTAAATTTTGTCCAGTGGGTCACGTCAGTCAGGGTATTGGTGTTTGCTTAGAATTAATTCTGGGGTTTCACTGTTAATGTTAATGTTAGTGATACAAACCGAACTTTTAGCACAACGTGCACTGTCCGATAATAATATTAATAACAAAACTATTTCACCATTTTTTTTACCAAAATTAAATGATCAAATCATGCGTGATTGTGCAAAACATGAATTTTAGTAGACCTCTAACGCTAATGTTTTATGTCTCGTGGCTGTGCCGTCAAACGCGTGTCGTACTTTACAATCAACATCTCCCCCCCCCCCCCCAAAAAAAAACACAAAAAAAAAAAACACAAAAGAAAAAACCACCACAACACACACACTTTAATACGTGGAGAAAATGGCAGAAAAAAAAGGGGGGGGGGGTCCCCCTACCCCCAACCTCACTCAAATTACAGCAATTGCTCACCTCCCGCCTGTGTAGATGCCCCTGATTATGACACACACACCCCACCACACACACAAAAACAACAATAACAACACAATTTCACACAAAAATACGCCAATGGGACTTAACAATTTAGAAAAGCGTTAATTTCAAAGTTACAATCACTTTCTTCGTTAAAAAATATAACAAAATTAAATAAAATTAAATTAAATAAAATTTAAAAAAAAAAAATAATAATAATGTGCTAATGATGTAAAAATATACGTCTGCCAGTCCAACCTGGCACACTGAGATTTGTTTTCTCTAAATAAGACAAAAAGATAAAAAAAAATTTAATGCCTGTGTGTGTAAAAAGTGGTGTGCCTTATATATATATATATATATATATATATGTCACATTTTTTTAAAAAAAGTATTTATTTTTTATTTGTTATTCAGCAGAATTTTCCTCGGAGATGGGCCATCCCACACCTGATGAGCCATCTCACCTCTGAAGGGCCATCTCACTTCTGATCGGCCATCTCACATCTGATGGGCCATCTCACATATGATCGGCCATTTCACATATGATGAGCCATCTCACACTTGATGGGCCATCTCACATATGATCGGCCATCTCACATATGATGAGCCATCTCACACCCGATGGGCCATTTCACATATGATCGGCCATCTCACATATGATGGGCCATCTCACACCCGATGGGCCATCTCACACCCGATGGGCCATCTCACACCCGATGGGCCAACTCACACCGGATGAGCCATCTCGCCTCTGAAGGGCCAACTCACATATGATGGGCCATCTCACATATGATCGGCCATCTCACACCCGATGGGCCATCTCACATATGATCGGCCATATTGTGGCGTTCGGAAGAAAGGTTATGGGGGTGGTCGGGGGGGGGGGCTGTAATGAAGACTACACATAAATTAATCATTAATAAATATAAAGACTGTAGGCCTAAGCCATAACTGTGCAATGCACTTTGTTTTGAGAACCAGAGAGACTTTAGGCCTAAGCCCTAACTGTGCTATGCACTTTGTTTTGAGAACCAGAGAGACTTTAGGCCTAAGCCCTAACTGAGCTATGCACTTTGTTTTGAGAACCAGGGAGACTTCAGGCTTACTAAGCCCTAATTGAGCTGTTCACTCTATTTACAGAAGCAGGAGGTAATTTTATCGAGAAGTTCAACTGATTATGAATGAGATCCCAGCAATCTGTTGCTGTTCTGCCCCTCGTTAACACATCTGTAGCTTCTTGTTCGTCGGCTCACAATGGCGTCAACTGGTTAATGTTGGGTTGAATGGACAAACGTAGTTCCACTGATGCACGTAAGCACACACGGTGTGAGGTGAAGGTGTTGGAATAATACGATGTACTCTTTTACTAAGATTAGCGCCGGGGGGGGGAGTGGGGGGGGGGGGGGGGGGGCTAGCTAGAGGGAGGGGAAAAAAGCTTGGCAGTTTGTGGCGCTGGGGTGATGGTAGAACCAAAGTATCGAAAATATCGATGTGCGAATAATGATGAATATTGCAAATATGAATATTACAGCCCCCGCTAAGCTTCGCTTTACAATGCCGCTATGAATTCATCAACTTCACTCCTAGTTAAACAAATGCGTTGCACCAAAACCACGTGCTCGAGCCATGCCTCTGGTTGCCTTGTCCCTCGAGTTAAACAAAGGTGTTACATCAATACCACGTGCTCGAGCCATGCCTCTGGTGGCCTTGTCTCTCGTCCCTCTCCCCTATAGACACCAACGAGGCCATGACAGGCAATTCAGGCTCCTACCAGCAAGAGGCCAGTATAGGAGCTGCTCATTCCTGCCCAAGACAATCAGGGACTGGAACAATCTTTCAAAAGGAACGGTTGAGGCGACAACACTAGACACATTTGTGTCTATTGCCTCCAGCCTTCAAATCCCTAGTGCATGATTTCCTCATCAACACCAGTAACAGAAACATTGCAAATCCCATCTACATGCATAGGAGCCAAAATGATCAATAAATTGATCGTGGGCCCTTAGGATATAGAAGAAGAAGCCTCCAATATTGTTGCACCTAGTGGAACCAAACTGAGCAAAATGGCACAATGTGTCGCCAGTGACGATACAAAAATGTAACACATTCGTTTCTCTTCCATTTTCTTGCCGATCGTCAAAATCGAGACGAAAGCGAAAGGAGAGGAAAACGAATGCACTCAGTTCACACCCTTACTCCTGTTCTCATTGTTTATGGTTGAGGTGATATCGTGAACCCCAAACCCCTCCCACAACTACAATATTTATTTATTTTTTTTTACATGTAAAATGTCATTATTAATAAATGCAAGACATTTTATATTTAGAAGAAAGGTAAGATTTATTTTATTTCACATGTAGCTGGTTCCCGCATTCAAATCTGTTAAGTACTTAACAACAATAACTTGTACACATACACAAGTTACAAGAGTTATATCTAAACATATCTTGTACACATACACATGTTACAAGAGTAATGTCTAAACATATATTGTACACATACAAAAGTTACAAGAGTTATATCTAAACATATCTTGTACACATACAAAAGTTACAAGAGTTATATCTAAACATATCTTGTACACACACACGTTACAAGAGTTATATCTAAACATTATCTTGTACACATACACACGTTACAAGAGTTATATCTAAACATAGCTTGTACACATACACACGTTACAGTAGTTATATCTAAACATAGCTTGTACACATACACACTTACAAGAGTTATATCTAAATTCAACCACATATATACATTATAATCTTAAAGTTGTGTTCATGTATATCCTCAGAAAATATATGTGATAGATTATCAGTCCTGTTTACTCTTACGATTTTGGCGTACAATGTACGATTTTAAGATACATACATTATGTATACTGTATGTTTATTTTTGACTATTAAGATAATGTACTGAACGATTTTGTGATGATATTGTACGATTTTAAGAGTTTAAGGGTAAACAGGTCTGGATTATGATCCATTCATACAACAGATAAAGTCATACATTTTCTCTGCATTGTGTGAAGACGTTGTTGTCTTGAGAAGAATTCGACAGTAATCGTTGACTTTATGAAGCCAGAATTTGTACCCACAGAATATATAATGGCAGCATGCAAACCAGCAAAATGTATGCTAACAGAATATGTACCCACAGAATATATACCGACTTCATGTAGGCCTATACCGACAAAATGTATACTAACACTTACTAACAGAATGTGTACCACAGAATATATACCAACATCAGGGTATACCAACAAAATGTATACTAACAGAATGTGTACCCACAGAATAAGTACCAACAAAATTTATACTAACAGAATGTGTAGCCACAGAACAAGTACCAACAAAATGTATACTAACAGAATTTGTACCCACAGGATGCATACCGGCTAAATGTATACTAACAGAATGTGTACCCACAGGATGCATACCAGCTAAATGTATACCAACAGGATGTGTACCGGCAGAATGTATATACTTACAGAATGTGAACTATTGGGAAAGTATATGGACAGGAGTATACTGACATAAATATTAACCAACAAAATGTATACCAACAGATCTCTCGAAATTTATTTATTTATTATTCATTCATTTTTCGAAAGATAAAAAAAAATGTTTGTTTTTTTACAATAACCCAAGCTGGAAAAATAACTGACATACATTCATAACAATAACTTTATAATTCATTTGACTGTGTTATAGAAACCGGTTTTTGAGCATGGGACATTGCTCAGGTTTTTTTTAGCATTTCATCGCTGGTGACATCATGGCCCTAAAGAATGTGTATGTCTGTGTGTGGTGGATTGGGGGGGGGGTCGTCTCTCATGTGTGTTCACACAACAGTTTTGGATAGTCTTCAATCAAACTGTATGAACTATGAACCGAATCACCACCCCTGGAAGAAGACAAAGAGGGCACAATGCGGCCATGCTGAGGAAGAACAAGTACCCCAGGTCAGTGTCAGCTTCAGTGAGGTCCAGCTTGACCTTGGCCGCCCAGGTACTCAGGCAGATTACGATGAAGACAGCTGTCGGGAGAAGAAAGGGGTGCAGGTTAATAGCATCTTCGTTACCTGTCTATCAAACTACACAGTACCTGTCTGCCTATCAAACTACACAGTACCTGTCTGTCTATCAAACTACACTGTACCTGTTTGTCTATCAAACTACACTGTACCTGTCTGTCTATCAAACTACACTGTACCTGTCTATCAAACTACACAGTACCTGTCTGTCTATCAATCAAACTACACAGTACCTGTCTGTCTATCAATCAAACTACACAGTACCTGTCTGTCTATCAAACTACACAGTACCTGTAAGTCTATCAAACTACACAGTACCTGTAAGTCTATCAAACTACACAGTTCCTGTAAGTCTATTAAACTACACAGTTCCATGTTTGCATCAACCTTAAAAAAAACAAAAAGTCTGCCTAGGTTTTAAATGTGTTCGAGTCAGTCTGTCATTTTTATTTTATGTTTGTCTAGTATGTCAGTGCCATCCTGAATGTCTTTGTCAGGCTGAATATCATTATTATCCATAAAGTCATTGTCATCAAAATGTCAATGTCAGGTAGAATGTCATTGTTATCCAGAATGTCATTGTCATCTAGATTGTCATTGTCATCCATAATTTCATTGTCATCTAGAATGCCTACATCATCCAGAATGCCATTGTCATCCTGAATTTCATAGTTATCTAATCTAGTATGTTATTGAAATTCAGAATAATATGGTCATCTAATCTAGAATCTCATTGTCATCTAGTGTGCCCTTGTCATTAAGTATGACATTGTCATCTAGCATGTCATTGTGATTCCCAATGGTCCTCTAATCTAGTATATCATTTTCACCTAGTATGTCATTGTAATTTAGAATATTATGATTGTCTAATCTGGTATGTCTTTGTCAGCTAGTAAATGATTATCATTTCAAATGGTATGGTTATCTATTTACTAGCATGTAATTACATTGACAACTTCTTACCGCCAGCGAATCCCAAAAATTAAGGCCATGACATGAAGTATTTTATGAGGGGGCCTCGTGTTCAGCATGGGCAGAACCAGAAACAAGAGCGCTGACACGAAGACGGCTCCACTGGCTGTCACACCCAAAATAGCAAAAGCTTCGCATATTTTGAAAACATCTGAGGAAAAGGTTCATATTTATATATTTTTAAAAATAATGGTGTGAAAAATAGTTTAACCCACAACAAAAATTTAAGTATTAGTCATATGGGATTTTAAAAGGGTTTTGAAAAAATATGCAGGTGTAACTGTGGGTATGTAGGTATGCATGTGGGTATTTTTTAATTTAAATATGGCTTTGTAAGTTTTTTTAAAAAAATCATTGAGAAGAAATGAGACAAATAAAAAAAAATAAAGTTACTAAATATTTTTCTTTGAAAGTTAATAAAAATTTCGGTATTATATGGGATTTTAGCGATTTTTTTACAACGTAACAACGACTCGTAAAAACGTAAATTACAGAAAGAAATACAGCAAACGCCAAACTACAACATCTTGAACGCGCACCTGGGTTTGTCTTATGTGCATAGGTCCAGCTGTATCTTATCCTGCATGCGCCAAAAGAAACAGCACTGAAACTGTCGATTCTTGAACACGTACGAGTGCTTGTCAACGGTGCAGATCTCATGCCGCCCCACGTTTCCTGAGGTGGCAAGGAAGTTCTGTTGGGCAGTTGTTGTCGTTGTTGGAAATGCATGTCTGACGGAGGGGAAAATAAGAATTTTTTTTTTATATTAAACTAGTACAGTGGTCAGCAAGTCCTGGCTCTTAAGCGACCTGAGTGCAGCTCGACCATTTGGCCACAAATCGGTTTTGACTCCGAAAAAAATGGTTCTTGAAAAGAAATTTGGCGCTCTAAAAAAACTTTAATCGTCCTGCTGTTGATTTTTGGCTATTTTGACTAATGAGTTTGCCGACCACTGCTCTAGACCAAACTTGAGGAAATATGTTAAAAAAACTGGAGGGTTTTGAACGCATATCATTCACCACTGTTTGTGCCATCTTTCATTTTCACTTTACGCCATATCTCTTACATTTTTCAACCGATCTTAATGGGACAACTGTAACATTTTTAACTTTACTTTTTATCTAAATAATTATTTGGTCATTTTGTACATGTACTTTTAAAAAAATATCTGTTATAATAAGTTTCTTGAAGTTTCTACAAGGGGGGCGTCATTTCAGGGGTTTTTTTCTGTGGGGGGAAGGGGGCAAAACCAAAACTTGGTCGGCTTGTTGTTTATTACCGGACGTGTCACAATACATAACACTTTAAATAAAACATGCAAACATTCATGTTGATAGGGCAGGGTGTGGTATCTGCCCCCCCCCTAATTTGCATTTTTTATTTAAAGTGTTATGTTTCTAGAGGGGTTAAAGGGTTTAAAGATTATATTAGTATATCAGTGTCGTATTTATGTCTTTAAAAGTCTTTGGGGCTGTCCTCAAATATTATTAAATTAGATTTAACTCTTTCCATGCCAGGGGGTTTTCCACATTCGTGCCAGACCAGTATTCGGCCAATGGAAATTTTTTAGGGTGCTCCTATCTATTAATTAATTTTTAATACATTTCTTTTAGCAAGATTGCTGTATTTCATATCAAATTAAAGGAAATTAGACAGAGAATAATAATATGTAAAATATAAAACAATATAACAACAATAAGTTAAATTTTTTAGGTCAACTTGTGAGATAAAATTTTTTATGTTTTTAAAATTGCACACCAAATCTGAACTTATCAGACTACCATACGGTCTGTGTAGCTGATATCCTATTCTGCTTCAATCCCCAAAGAGTATATCTACTCCTACTTCCATGGGCCCACGTTCTGGAACCAGCTCCCCTTCCATATCCGTCATTGTGAAACCTCGTACATTTTCAAAAAGTCCCTTAAAACTGATCTGTTTAGGTCCGCCTATGACCTGTGATGCACCCTCATTTTCTGTTTCGGGTTGATCCTGAAGTATAGGCCAAAACGTGTCAAAGTGTTATATAGCCATTTTCATTGTTTCTATAGTATAGTAGTTACTATCCTAGTGTCTAATTTTTTATTTTACTTAGTTTACATGTTTTTAATAATTGTAAAGCGCTTAGAGCTTTATGGTAAGCGCTATATAAAAATGCCTAAATAAATAAATATCCATTTTTGATCATAATGCATTTTACATTAGGAAAATATTCCAATTTTTTACAGAGTTATACCCATTTTTGTAACGTTAGGAGTATTCTTATCTGAATCCTCACTGTTGCCATAGCAACAAAGTGGTTTTGAAAAAAA
>CAXITT010000799.1:63391-83835 GCA_964033795.1 Lymnaea stagnalis
TTATGTGGGAAATATTTGTTAAAACTTTAAATAAAATTGTCAATGTCCTGTCTTAAAATTTGTGACAGTTTCGATTTCTTTCTCAATAAATAGCTGGTGATTTACTAAGACTAAGAGGCGAAAAGCGAGTGTTACGCACTGACTTGTATTGGGAGAAATTAATCTCCTATTTTAATTTTTAATTGGCTCGTTGTAAGCAGTGCCTAACAAAGGACGATACCATAGAATCAACAATATTAAAGATACGACCCAAAACAGTTTCTAGTTACAATTAATTAAGATTTATTATGTCTTAAGATAATTACAAAATAAAATAAAATAAAATTACAATCTTCAACTTACAGTATGGCAGATCTCGTACCGGTACACAGTTAATACAATTAGAAATAATGATGCCAATAAATAATGCGAAATAAACACACATAAGTAGGAGCACACAAATACACAAAGAATAAAACACGCCTCGTAATGTTAAGAAAATCTATGTGAAAAATCTCCGTCTTTCGTCGTGCCTGTCAATCCCTTATATAGGTGGGTCTACCGACGTCCAAGCCCTGCCATCGTGACATTTCGAGAAAAATCCCAATCATTCTACCAAATACTATTTGGAACAGACTAACTATTTCCATTCGCCGGCGGCGTAAACAAGTTACTTCAAAGGCCTAAGCCACACCCCTTTGTGAACACAGCGTCTCATGCGGGGTCAATCAGAGGGCACGCACGAGAAATATGATGTAAACAAGCTCTCTATAACACGAGAAAGTAATGAAATATATGTCAGTAGCGAAATAAACACCATTGCAAACAGATGACTAATAGAGCAATTTGGTTCCATCCAGAAACATAAAATCACTAACACTGCCTCTCATTTTACTCACCACAAAACCAGAGTCAACTTAGGTGGCATCTAAATAATTAATTAAGTGCCATCTATCAAACTAGAGCTGACTAACCATGGGCGCCGCAGGAAAGTTTGTCGAGAAAAAGTCAATCCACTTGCATAGGAAGGGGGCTGTGGAGTATCTAAATCATCTAAATCATTTAGTATCTAAATCATCTTCATTACTAGATTTAAAAAAAAAAAAAATGATCTACGTAAATGGCTTAAACTAAAAAAGAAAATAGGAAAGAAAAAAAAATCTACCCGTCCTAAGAGAAATTGACATAGCAAACAAAAAAAAAACAACTAAAAAGAATAAAACTATGAATCTATGAAATAACAAGGAGAAAAAATAATTAAAAAATAATAATTCTCATACTATCATTGTTATCAAACCCGGCTCCGAAGCCATTTAATCTGTACGGAGCCACTCCAGGGGCGAATAGTTATTTGCGATTAAAGGTACTCGGGTACCTTTAGATGCAGCTTTAACTTAAAGTAAACTTTGGATTGCCCCCGGGGGAAAAACTTTGCATCGCACTGGGCCTAGGACCAATACTTTGCCTTGCCCCGGGCGAAATGTGCTTGCATTGTCCTGTTAATGTTAACTACTTTGTAAACTCTTGTAACTGTAACATTCTTTCGTTTAAATTGACTTAAGTTTGGTTTGTAAATTTGCCGTGGTTGGACTTCTTTTGAGCTCATGTTTCTCTAGGTTTCTGACATCTTAACAGTGGAGTAGTCAGACATTGTTCCGACCGGGGCACATTTAAATTCCCCCCCCCTCCCCCCGGAAATCAAGGGCTCCGAAGCCCCGCCGAAGGCCCCCAAACCAAAGTAGAGGTTGGGGGCTGGGGTGGGAGGAGCTCATTGAGCCCTTTCCCGAAAAAAAATATTGTTGAATTTAAAATACAAGGATATATTTTTGCGCATACGTGAATTCAGTATTGTGCTAATCTACACGCTATGAATGTGTGTGTATATTATATGTTTAATTGGTACTAAATAGTGACATTGTCTAATGATATAATATATTTAAGTTACTGTAAGACTATTAAACTAAATAGTCATATATTTATTATTTTAAAATGCATTTAATATATATAGTCCACTGCTGCCCGGGTGTGTCGAGTGAGTTGTGATGTTGAGTCACATTAGGATCTAGGCTGAATAGCTAAAAAAAAGGCTGAATAGCTAAAGAAAAAGGCTGAATAGCTAAAGAAAAAGGCTGAATAGCTAAAGAAAAAGGCTGAATAGCTAAAGAAAAAGGCTGAATAGCTAAAGAAAAAGGCTGAATAGCTCAAGAAAAAGGCTGAATAGCTAAAGAAGAAGGCTGAATAGCTAAAGAAGAAGGCTGAATAGCTAAAGAAGAAGGCTGAATAGCTAAAGAAGAAGGCTGAATAGCTAAAGAAGAAGGCTGAATAGCTAAAGAAGCGGGTTGTCCGTTCTGGCCTTAAAACAAAAATAATGTCAAGCATTGAAGTTTCTCAGGGTCTCACGCTGCTAGGGGTCTCTCACTTCTAGGGGCTACACACTTCTAGGGGCCACACACTTCTAGGGGCCACACACTTCGAGGGGCCTCTCACTTCTAGGGGCCACACACTTCTAGGGGCCTCTCACTTCTAGGGATCTCTCACTTCTAGGGGCCTCACGCTTCTAGGGGCCACACACTTCGAGGGGCCTCTCACTTCTAGGGGCCACACACTTCTAGGGGCCTCTCACTTCTAGGGATCTCTCACTTCTAGGGGCCTCACGCTTCTAGGGCCATCGCGCTTCTATGGGCCTCACGCTTCTAGGGGCCTCTCACTTCTAGGGGTTACACACTTCTAGGGGCCTCACGCTTCTGGGGGCCACACACTTCTAGGGCCACACACTTCTAGGGGCCACACACTTCGAGGGGCCTCTCACATCTAGGGGCCACACACACTTCTAGGGGCCTCTCACTTTTAGGGGCCTCACGCTTCTAGGGCCATCGCGCTTCTATGGGCCTCACGCTTCTAGGGGCCTCTCACTTCTAGGGGCCTCTCACTTCTAGGGGCCTCACGCTTCTAGGGCCCTCGCGCTTCTATGGGCCTCACGCTTCTAGGGGCCTCTCACTTCTAGGGGTTACACACTTCTAGGGGCCTCACGCTTCTAGGGGTCTCACGCTTCTAGGGGCCTCTCACTTCTAGGGGCCTCTCACTTCTAGGGGCCTCACGCTTCTAGGGGCATCACGCTTCTAGGGACCTCACGCAGCTAGGAGCATCACGCTTCTAAGGACCTCTCACTTCTAGGGGCCTCTCTCTTCTAGGGGCCTCACGCTTCTAGGGGCCACACGCTTCTAGGGGCCACACGCTTCTAGGGGTCTCACGCTGCTAGGAGCATTACGCTTCTAGGGGCCACACGCAACACGCTACTCATATGATAAATGAATACTGAAAGATCTTTTGGCAACTGAATTTGGCTCTAAATTTCTTGGTCAATAAAATCATTTTTTTAAACGGTATTTGGCTATGAACTTTTCTTGAAAAAAAAAATCATAGCAGATCTATATGAATTTTTCAACCAAAAAATGTCATCAATTTACTGCACAAACTCAAAGAAGTGACATGAGAGGTTGGAACAATACATGAACTCTCGACATGCGAGCTTCCATAGGAAGAAATAAATTAATCTGCAATTAATCTCGTTAAATTTTCAACGGATTTGAAATGGTTGTTGTTTTTTTTTTTTTTTTTTTTTTGGGGGGGGGGGGGGGGGGGGGGGGGGGGTTTTTAAAAAAATTTTAAAATTTTTTTTTTTTTTTTTTTTTTTTTTTTTTAAAATTTTAAATTTTTTTTTTTTTTTTTTTTTTGGGGGGGGGGGGGGGGTGTGAAGGAAGGGGTTTACTAAACAAATGTTCAAATTTCTTTACTTGTACTTGTTTGATCTTATCAAATCTTGAACTCATCAAGATTCATTGTTAACTTGATTTTAAAACAAGAAGTGTATGTGAATGTATTCACAGAAAACACCAGCGCGGTATGATACACAATGCAGACTTTGCTGATGGTTCTTATCAATTGCTTTTTTATAGTACATGTATTTATAACAAGTTAGAGGCGAGCCAAAAAATAATTAAAGGGCAGCCATTCAGTTAGACAAGGGCTCAAATAACAATAAATAACAACACAACATTAATCTTATTTTAAAAAAGGAGTAAAATATTGATATGCTCTCATCATTGTAATAATTATTTTTATTCCCTCTTATAAAACATTTTACATCAAACATAATACATGGTAAATTCATAACATCCCACAATAGAATGACATATCCTTTGCTGCTTTGTAACCAATGAAATATACACAATTAAAATAATTAAATGTACACATCGAACATTTTAAGAAAGAATCAATTAGCATTGGAGTCATCGAACAAATCAATATTAAGATGCATGATATTAACCCCGCTTTGAGATTAATGGAAGCATTTCAAGGAATAATAATAGCTCGGCCCATCACAATAATACTATTAGACTTAAACAGCCAGCATTCAAATGTATGTTATTTCGACGAAAAAAATATTTGCATTATCATATATAATTCTTTTGACTACAATGACGGATCTTCAAGACTATCTCGGGCCACTTCATATAAATAACTTCCATTGAAAACATATTGCATATCATCAGTGTTTGGCAGCATAGTTAAAACACTGACTATCTTTTGCAAGCAACTTGCTGATTGAATGACTTTAAGTTTGAACTACGCTCACTCAAGAGTCGGGATGTATTAGCTCAGTTGGTACATTTTTAGCTTTTCAGAACCTACACATAATTTATCACAGTTATTCATGCGTTTCTGACAAATAAGAAAATATGATGGGACATCCGAGCTACCGAGATCACATGTTTGTTCATATTCCTAATGGCTAGATACAAGTTTCGTGTAGAGAGTAGATGTCTTAGAAAAGGGGATAAATTAGCCGATATATAACATCACTGTGTAAATAATTAGATGTAAATAAGCCCCAAAAAATCTATTGTATGCATTTTTTTTGTGCGACTTAGCGATGGCTATAGTTTATAAGAAATCATTGCATCATATTACTTTCATCTTCCCATTGAAAAAGAGGACAGTCTGATTTTTGGGGTTTGGGGCTGCAAACGTGATTGAATGTGGTGTCATCGGTAACGAGTATAAATGATGGCATATGTAGGCAGTGGCGTATCCACAGATGTATCACAGGAGTTGCAGAACTGTTTTTTTTTAAAGCTATGAAATAATGTAAAAAACGTGTAAAATAATGGCTTTTAAACAAGTTTCTGCTCCCTAGTTGCGTCCGCGGTAAATTGTTGGCACGCAGTATCCACGGTACTATTCTACGAGAGACCCATGGAAACGCCTCTGAGTTTCAACCTGCTAAACCTCATGGCAGTCCTTTTAGTTTGTTATGGGCGAGTAGATCCTTCAAAAATGCTACTGCTGGGTGAAGCCTGCACCGCCATTTGTTTACTTAGCCCAGTGATCGGAAAACTCATTTGTCCAAAGAGCCAAAACATCAGCAGCAGGACGAGTTAAAAAAAATGTTGGGAGCCAAATTTCTTTTCAAGAACCATGTTTTCCGGAGTCAAAGACGATTTGTGGCCGACTGGCCGAGCCGCACTCAAGGTCGCTAAAGAGCCGCATGCGACTCGCGAGCCGCGCTTTGCCAACCACTGACTTACTGGAAAGCTCTGATTTATCATATATATCTAACGATAACACATTTTTATTACATAACATTACAGTAACATTAAAATAGCAGGTACCCATGCAAAATTTACTGTAACCCAAGTGTGGTAATTTTTTAAATAATAAAAAGTAAGCAGGCGTTAAATAAGTCTTTTGTGCACGCCATGTGTGGTTGGTATATTTGTTATACGAGTGAAGCCGCCATTGCATAAATGTTTAGTGTACTCCAAGTGTGGCATATTCATGTTTATAATACTGTGAAGCCGCCATTATATAAATCCTTAGTGAATTCCAAATACGATGCTACTAGTGAAGCCGTCAATTAAGTACCAAGAAACCAATACAAGACTTCGTTGCAAGTAATAAGACACTAGTATCTGTACACTGTAATCACCCGCTATCCAATACATATCTCAGGACATCCTCGTGCCTGCACGCCCTATTGGATAGTTGGTAATGCGCCCCGCCCCACCCCCTCCCCATTTTTTTTGTCCACTGGGACTTTCGTCAGTTTGGTGTTAAACGTAATCCGTACAATTGAACATATAATTATAATAGAATGAAATGTACATACATCCCGTTCAACATAGCTTTCACATTTTCACAGAAATCAAACACACAATATGACCATTTGTTGATCATGTACCGGTACCCGACATGTTAAATATTGCATCAGTATCCGCGCGCTTCTGAGGTGGTTTAGACTAGATATTTGAATAAGAAGAGATATCCACCCCCTCTCCCCAATCCTTGACATATTCTCTTCTATGAGTCACCAGCCCCACCCACAATAATCTCGAATGCATTTACTTCAATTGATCAAGCTCCGCAGTGCCTTACGCCATCTTGGATTATTAAAATGACTTTTTGTTAAATCAGAACTTTTTCTGCGTCAAACAGTCTTTGGTAAATGAGGGAAGGGAAATTGGTGGTTACATTGTTGTGTGTGTGTGAGTTGTTTTTTTGTTTTTTTTGGGGGGGGGGGGGCACGACCCGAATATGAGAGAGATCTGTTCAATGTTAGAGAAGAAGAAGTACCTTGATCAGGAATATGCTACACTCAGTGCTGAGAGCAATGTTTCAATATATGACAACTCAAACTCGTTTGAGCACCTGAATTTTGTTAATCCCCCCCCCCACCTTCAGCCCCCCCCCCCACTCCCTTAAAAAAAACCATTTCCCTTATTTGTTGTTTTCTACATATGAAAGATTGTAGAACCATGCTTCCAATCAATATATATTGTATCTGGGTAGGACCATTCTAGAGTATCGACATCAGACATATGTTTGTATCGATTGTGTCATTTAAATGTCAATGCAGGGTGGGGGGTGTAGACATGTTACACATTCGAACTGCCAAGGTTGGTGGCCATTGTTTGTTTTGGAAGGTAACTTCAGCCATCTGACATTAGCTGTATTACAAGATTGACCAGTTCTCTCTCCTTAGATCTATCTACCAACAGACATCGATCATGTTTGGAGAGAAGAGCACGAATAGTGTCCGCATGACTCAGGGATGTTTTCCTATCGCCATTGTTCCCACGTTTTACCGCAACATATTTCCATAAGAGCTGCCTGCACGTCTGACAAATTCTAGCTGATGTTGAGTTCTTGTATTGAGATGCCCGACTTGTGGAGCGCTCTCCTCGCCGCCTCCACTACCGGCCCACTCGTGTACTTGACCGTGTCCAGCTCCAGGTCCGGGAACACGTCCCAGTGCACGCTCAGCGTGTCATTCTGCCAGACGAAAGCTGGGCCTGGAACGAAACAAAGATCAGACGGCCGTTCAGCTTGGACGATGCTCTAGTTTATCATGGCAAAACATTTTTTTAAAAAAAATAGGAAGATAAAGATTCCAGAGAGGCCTAAGATCTTTATGTTATTTCATTTAATTGTGAGTGATGATGTGTTTCATTTCGTTTTACTTTATATGTTAACATTAATGACCACAAAAGAAAATAATTTGCAAAGAATATTTAAAATACAGATTAAAAGAATTGCCTTACCTGGTGGGTTTTCATTTAAATCTGCCTTATACCCGGGAAACCATGTTGGATGGCAATTTTGGTTTAGGCACTTGACCTGGAAGTGACGATCTAATCTAAGAACTTCCGGGTTATGTTCAATAATCTAAAAAAAAAAAATACAAACAGAAAACATCAAGTATTTCACAAATCAAATTATTATTATTATTATTATTTTGGTAGCAATCTTAAATGTTTACAAACACAATTCAATCGACCTGAATCCTGGTCTAAAGCAGATCTATCATCCTCAAATCTCAAGTCGAAAGTTAGTATTCATTTGAAGCAGTGGTTCTCAACCTTCCTAATGCCGCGATCCTTTAATACAGTTCCTCAGGTTGTGATGACCATCAAACATAAAATTAATTTTGTTGCTACTTCATAAATATGTGTTTTCCGATGGTCTTAGGCGACCCCTGTGTAAGGGTCGTTCGACCCCCCAAATGGGTCGCGACCCACAGATTGAATACCGCTGATTAAAAGTCTTAAGCAGTCATTAATGCACCTGAAAAAAAATATTAATTGAACCATTCTAAATGTAAGTACAGCTTGTTGTATTCAACGTGTACAGGGTGTGCGACACTTAACAGTTCCATTGTCACTGGACCTAAAGTCTATTGTTAACCTTATGTCCAAGGACGATTTCGGGATGGGCGAGGGGGGGGGGGCAAAATTGAACTGCAGCCGGGTCGTGATTTGGAAAACACATACTATTTTTTCACTAACCTCAAATTCCATTGTCACTGGACCTAAAGTCTATTGTTAACCTTATGTCCAAGGACGATTTCGGGATGGGCGAGGGGGGGGGGGGGCAAAATTGAACTGCAGCCGGGTCGTGATTTGGAAAACACATACTATTTTTTCACTAACCTCAAACAGATTGCCAATATAGTCCTACGCCAACGATACATAAAAGTGTTCAAACGATACATACAAGTGCTCAAACGATACATAAAAGTGTTCAAACGATACATAAAAGTGTTAAAACGATACATAAAAGTGCTCAAACGATACTTAAAAGTGACCAAAAGATACATAAAAGTGCTCAAACGATACATTAAAGGCTTAAAAACCCTTGCCTTAAGGCTAGTATTACCTTGTAAGCCAGGAACTGGTCGACGAACCAAAAGCGTTCATTATGTCTGTGAGAATGAAGGTTCCTCAACTTAAAAAGATAATCGGAATTTTTCTTAGACATGATCGTAGTGTGTGAGACGGAGTCTGGCCAGGAACCGTACAGCATCCAATCAGGGGAAGCCACTGCGTCGTAGCTGGAACAAACAGATTAATTTTTTTTAAAAAATAATTATTAAACTATATCATATCTCTTAGCTGTAGTTAAAAATATTTCCGGGAATAGCTTTTAATATCAGAAAATTAAGTTAAATATTTGTTAGCTTTCTAGATGAATATTAAAATCTAATTTCTGCCTACCCCCAACTCCCTTTTTATCCGCCTTAAGCTTAAGTTCAATTTCGCAAATATTTCATAGCTCTCGCCTTTCACCGCTTTTCAAAAATAGATTTCATACATTGTGACATACATTGGCGGAAAGACGAACTGACAATACTCAATCTTCGTATAAATAGATCATAAGAGAAACTCACAATATGCTCCATCTTCCTATAGTTAGATTATAAGAGGAAATGACAATATGCTCCATCTTCATATGGTTAGATTATAAGAGGAAATGACAATATGCTCCATCTTCAAATAGTTCATAATAACTTAAAGTAGGGTTGTTTATTACGAAGTGTCTACACCATATCACTAAGGTAATATTTATTGTTAAATAAACATAAAACCATGACATACCACATAAATATACCACCATGACATACCACATAAATATAATACCATGACATATCACATGAATATACCACCATGAAATACGACATTAATATACCACCATGACATAGCACATGCATATACCACCATGATACACCACATAAATATACCACCATGACATACCACATGAATATACCACCATGACACATCACATAAATATGCCACCATGACATACCACATAAACATACCACCACGACACACCACATAGATATACCACCACGACACACCACATAGATATACCACCACGACACACCACATAGAAATACCACCACGACACACCACATAGATATACCACCACGACATACCACATAGATATATCACCATGACGTACCACATAGATATATCACCACGACATACCACATGGATATACCACCACGACATACCACATAGATATACCACCACGACATACCACATAGATATATCACCATGACATACCACATAGATATATCACCATGACATACCACATAGATATATCACCATGACATACCACATAGATATATCACCATGACATACCACATAGATAATATATCACCATGCTATACCGTGAAATATATTTGTTTCATTTACTTGATATTAATGTTATGCATATTTAGCACACGAGAAGAGCTCCAGTTACACTTCCCATAATGTATATTGAATGGACTGCATGCTAATGTAAGGACGCACTTTTAGAACGATCAAAAACCCTTTAAGCAAACATGCCTCTGCCAACATGCGTTATGGAAATTTACAAACACGAGATGAGGTTGCCTTGGCCGGGGGGGGGGGGGGGGGGGGGGGGGGAGGAGCACATCTATACAAATAAAAGCTTTGACAAAAAAAATGGAAGCAGAAAAATACATGCAACTGTTGAATAGGAAGCAATATGTGAAGTCTGCATTGAGTGTTCAACTGAATGACGTGTCTGGGGGTCTGTCAATGCTGTGCACCGGTTTCAGCAGTCCTGCTCCAGTTACCGAATTTAAAGCCACCGATGGTGGAGAGAAATTCAGACTCTAATTGTCTGCGTCTGAGGAATGTCATCTATAAAGTGTGCCATCTATGTCTAAGGCTAATCAGCACAATGTCCACTGTAAATTGAACATGTGTAATTTTCGGGGTGGTTCATACACAGGGCGCGACACATGGTTGTTGAATCAATGATGGATTGAAAACATCTTCATGAATTGACACACAAGGACACACTCCAAAGTTGTCAGTGAAAATATTTATCGGGTCTTAATTCCACTCACCCAAACAGCTCTTCTGGTATAGTGTTGGTCCAGATAACTCTGGTGTCACAAAATACGCCGCCATACTTGAGCAGAATTGAAACACGTGTAATACCTGTAATATTTAAGGATACATTACACCATCCGAGTAAGTAGCTGTCAAAGTCAAACAGTGCGTCTTAACGACTCTGTCATATTTTGTAACAACGACTGTCCAGCAACAGAATCAAAGTGTCACTGGGAGTTCCTTAACAAAATCATCCTCATTGGTCCTTCAATTTGTATGTTTTTGAATAATTTATTTTCACGTTTCACTAACTTACACTAGTGGTTGGCAGCCTGCTGCTACTTTGAGTGAATAAATGCGCCTCTTTTTGTTCATGATTACATCCTCCCTTGTCTACAGCTACCTAAGTATTTTTTTAGTCTAACATAATGGTATTGGATTTTTAAAATACATTTACTGCTGAATAGAAAGCACTATTTCATGTCAGTGTAGTGATACATACATATAACTGTAGAGAGTAAGGAACTGCCTAAGCGGCCATAATGTAATGGATGGAAAAGAAGTTATGAAGATGTATGTCTCACGAGTAATGAAAGATACAATGTATGAGTGACATCACGTGTTAGTGTCCAAAGCTAAAATTTAAAGTGTTCAGGTTGAACGTTCTGGAAGTTTCTAGTCTATGCAAACACATGAGACTGCTGAGTGTTTGTACGTCAATGTGGCAAATGCCAGACTCTGTGACAACTAACAACATACATGTGGCAACTGCCAGACTCTGTGGCAACTGCCAGACTCTGTGGCAACTAACAACATACACGTGACAACTGCCAGACTCTGTAGAAACTAACATCCATGTGGCAACCACCAATATCTGTGGCAACCACTAACATAAGTATTTGAGAGACCACTAATCTGATTGTTAACAAATGCAACCTCTCTTTCATCTCCCAGATACTGTGACCATCATCCTATACTGTGACCATTATTCTATACTGTGACCATCATCCTATACTGTGACCATTATTCTATACTGTGACCATCATCCTATACTGTGACCATTATTCTATACTGTGACCATCATCCTATACTGTGACCATTATTCTATACTGTGACCATCATCCTATACTGTGACCATTATTCTATACTGTGACCATCATCCTATACTGTGACCATTATTCTATACTGTGACCATCATCCTATACTGAGACCATCATCCTATACTGAGACCATCATCCTATAATGTTGCCATACACTGTGACCATCATCTTAGTGCACAAGTTCAAAAATAAACGGGCTACATTCATATCTGTATCGGCAGAAATCTGTCACATTCTGACACCACTTAAGATAAAGTTTATGCATGTAAATTAGGGATTCTCACCTTGTGCTAGTTCTTGTGTCATCGTAGCTCGGTCGTGAGACCTTTCTGGGTACTCGCGATACACGTGGAACACTCTCTGAGTGGATTGCAACTTTTTCCACCACATTCCACTCGGTGGCTTTATTCCGTGCACATAAACCTAAATAAAGAGAATCCACATTTGAAGACCTCAGCGGAAAAACCAGACATTTTAAGTAATGTATGTTTGTAAACCAAAGCTCGTTGAATGCCACGATGGGAATGTAGATGGTGCGCCTTAAGTCTAGACACATAGGAATGTCATCAAAATGACGCAAATGTGGAGCTACTGCATAGGGTTTATGAAAGCCTTGAAAAGAGGGTTTACGAAAACCCCGAAAAACATTTGAAAAGTGGGTTTATGAAAACCTTGTAAAGTGGGTTTATGAAAACCCTGAAAAGCGGCTTTATGAAAACCCTGAATAGCGGGTTTATATAAACATTTGAAAAGCGGGTTTATGAAAACCTTGAAAAGTGGGTTTATGAAAACCCTGAATAGCGGGTTTATATAAACTTTGAAAAGTGGGTTTATGAAAACCTTGAAAAGTGGGTTTATGAAAACTTTGAAAAGTGGGTTTATGAAAACCTTGAAAAGTGGGTTTATGAAAACTTTGAAAAGTGGGTTTATGAAAACCTTGAAAAGCGGGTTTATGAAAACCTTGAAAAGTGGGTTTATGAAAACTTTGAAAAGCGGGTTTATGAAAACCTTGAAAAGTGGGTTTATGAAAACTTTGAAAAGTGGGTTTATGAAAACCTTGAAAAGTGGGTTTATGAAAACTTTTAAAAGTGGGTTTATGAAAACTTTGAAAAGTGGATTTATGACAACCTTGAAAAGTGGGTTTATGAAAACTTTGAAAAGTGGGTTTATGAAAACCTTGAAAAGTGGGTTTATGAAAACTTTGAAAAGTGGGTTTATGAAAACGTTGAAAAGTAGTGGGTTTATGAAAACTTTGAAAAGTGGGTTTATGACAACCTTGAAAGTGGGTTTATGAAAACTTTGAAAAGTGGGTTTATGAAAACCTTGAAAAGTGGGTTATGAAAATCTTGAAAAGTGGGTTTATGAAAACCTTGAAAAGTGGGTTTATGAAAACTTTGAAAAGCGGGTTTATGAAAACCTTGAAAAGTGGGTTTATGAAAACTTTGAAAAGTGGGTTTATGAAAACCTTGAAAAGTGGGTTTATGAAGACCTTGAAAAGTGGATTTATGAAAACTTTGAAAATTGGGTTTGTGAAAACTTTGAAAAGTGGGTTTATGAAAACCTTGAAAAGTGGGTTTATGAAAACTTTGAAAAGTGGGTTTATGAAAACCTTGAAAAGTGGGTTTATGAAAACTTTGAAAAGTAGTGGGTTTATGAAAACCTTGAAAAGTGGGTTTATGAAAACTTTGAAAAGTGGGTTTATGAAAACTTTGAAAAGTGGGTTTATGAAAACCTTGAAAAGTGGGTTTATGAAAACCTTGAAATGCGGATGAAACTTTACATTACAAATGGTGGAAAAGTCATTAAAGATGTTACGAAACAAAAAAAAGGTACTGTAAACATTTTTCATGAACTTTTTATTTTATAAAATCACCAAATTCTTTTCCAGACGCATAGAGTAGGATTTTTTATTTATTTTTTTTTATTTTTTTTTGGGGGTGGGGGGATCCTACCGTTTGAAAACTAACGGCAGCTGGCCCATTCAGAATCTGTAAAGTTATAGAGTTTGCCGCTCCCCAATATTACTTGAGCAAGGCTTATAACACAATTAAACCTAACATTTTTGGATCAAAAGTGAATTTCAATTAATGCCCCGAATGTGTGAGCGTATGTCTGTATGTGAGGTCGTATGTCTGTATGTGAGGTCGTATGTCTATGCGCATGTGAGATCGTGTGTTTGTGATTGTGTGTTGTGANCATGGGGGAAATGTCACACACACAACACCTTAATGCAAACTACAGATAGTACATTTATATGATGACTTCATGGGGGAAATGTCACACACACAACACCTTAATGCAAACTACAGATAGTACATTTATATGATGACTTCATGGGGGAAATGTCACACACACAACACCTTAATGCAAACTACAGATAGTACATTTATATGATGACTTCATGGGGGAAATGTCACACACACAACACCTTAATGCAAACTACAGATAGTACATTTATATGATGACTTCATGGGGGAAATGTCACACACACAACACCTTAATGCAAACTACAGATAGTACATTTATATGATGACTTCAGGTGTTTTTTAGGCTGACTGGTGACTTATAAGGTGACACACCAGGCTAAATCACTAAGTGTTCCCTGTTAATTAGATATATGTATTGTTCGTCCGTTGAGGATCGACGAGGACCATCGAGTCGTCTGGTGACTGATGACTTGCGCGGATGACTTTGTTTAAAGTGAAGAAGAGTTGCGCGGCGTCTACCTCACTCTCTCGTCCGAGCCCACCATGTCCAGTGGCAAGACTCTACGTCAAGACGACCAGAGATGGGTTCGGTTGCAGGAATTGTCATTGTTTGCGGCTTACGGGACTCCAACTCCGGGTTTGAATTCAGAGTTTCCTTCTCTTAGATGAGTTGCCGACCAAGGTTGACGAGGTTGCTCAGTTTAGACCATTTGGCCACCCAGTCACCGTATATATATATACACACACACCGGTATATATATATATATAAAGTTCATTTCAAAAACACGCTTCATCCCCAAAGGCTCGAAGCGCGGTACAAAGTCAACAAAATACAAATCTATAATCTATATATATATACAGAGGGGAGATCAATTATCCTTACATATGTATAAAAAAAAAAAAAAAAAACTCAAAGAACAAACAAAAACACGCTTCAACCCCAAAGGCTCGAAGCGCGGTACAAAGTCAACAAAAAACAAATCTATAATCTATATATATAAACAGAGGGGAGATCAATTATCCTTACATATGTATAAAAAAAAAAAAAAAAAACTCAAAGAACAAGATATTCTTATGTGCAGGATTAACACCAACAAATTACCTTAGATAACCCTGCAACGTTGAGAGCGCTGAGAATACTGATGTAAGTGCTGAACTTCATCTCGCAATCCCAGCAGATGTAATGACCGATGTTTGGGATGGCCATCTTCTGGTTGACCTTCGGTTGAACATCCTGCACCCCGTAGCCGGCGAGGCGGCTCAGCGTCGCAAAGTTTGAACGGGTGTCCCAGATGTCCGAAGGGAAGATCTCCTCAGCGACCTTGACGCAGATGATGTCCCCGTCGCCCTGCTCGTTGTACACGTCGATGGTCCCGCACGGGTTGATGGTCCCCTGGGCCATGGGCCGACCCTTGGCCAGCACGACGTTGAGGCCCGTCTGACTGGACGGACTGATGAAACCGTTCTTCTTGGCGACGATGATGCCGTCCAGGTACTCGGTCAAGGACTTGACGACGACCCCGGACATGAACTCCGCCGCGCGGAGATGGACGGGGAAATCTACTAAGATGGCGTCTTCGGGGACGTAGATGCCCCCGAAATATTCTAGGATACTCAGGACCAGAAGATATCTCTCGGCGCCATGCTGGGGACACGACGTCATGTTAAGCTTCTTGAGCAGCACGTGGTCGTTCTCTGAGCGGGTCTGGTTGAACCACGTGTAATAATGCTCGTTGTCGATCTCAGGCAGATCCTGATAGTGAAAAAATATTTTGTCCGGCTTGATGAGATTGTCTGCCCTCTTGATACTCAGAAAATGCCTGAACTCGAACTTACGGCGCCCGCACCAAATGAAATGAACGATAGGTGGCGCCAGGTCAGGCAGCAGATCCTCTTGGTTGTCATAGTTCTCAATGTCGGCGTTGGGGTTCAGGTTGACGGCTTTAGGAGCCGCCGCTGGCATTTCCTGTTTGACGACGACCGTGTTGTCCACCTGGGGTAGGGACTCCTGGAACGTGACGACCGCAGCCTGTTGCGTGTAGATGACCATCAGAACGAGCGCGGAGGACGCCAGGAGCCACGCATACACTCGCCTACGCTGCGCCCTCGACCTGGCCTTGTGAAGCATTCTGAAGAACGAGTGGAACATTGAACCTGTGGAACAAGACAGTATGTGTCCGATTAGATTTCAACTTGAACCTGTGGAACAAGACAGTATGTGTCCGATTAGATTTCAACTTGAACCTGTGGAACTAGACAGTATGTGTCCGATTAGATCTCAACGGAAGTCATTTTAACCGTTTTCATTGTTCCATTAATTTTTGTTCCACCCCGAGACATGTGGGCCTTTGTCTTGTTCCAGTTTTTGGTAAGAAATATATAAAGAAAATATTCTACAACTTAGTCATAAACTTGAGTATTTTAGTCAGGCGAATGCATAATTTAGTCAGGAACATGCATGACGGATAGCGACATGAAAACTTCAGCCAGGAGTATATACAGTGCAGTCAGAAATCTGTAACATTGATACAAAGTATATGCAGTTGAGTCATCGGCATGTCTATTCAAAGTCAATAAAAATGTGCTATTCAGTCCAGAACAGGAAGAACTCAAACACGGACAGGAAGAACTCAAACACGGACACGAAAAACTCAAACACGGACAGGAAAAGCTCAAACACGGACAGGAAGAACTCAAACACGAACAGGAAGAACTCAAACACGGACAGGAAAACCTCAAACACGGACACGAAGAACTCAAACGCGGACAGGAAGAACTCAAACACGGACAGGAAGAACTCAAACACGGACAGGAAGAACTCAAACACGGACAGGAAGAACTCAAACACGGACAGGAAGAACTCAAACACGGACACACTTTATTCAGACATCGATTTCTCCGAAGTCGGGTCTAACAAAGTGAGATCAACCTGCCTGACATAGGTCCTGTCATCGACCAAACTTTGTCTCTTGTCACTGCCTGACATAGGTTCTGTCATCGACCAAACCTTGTCTCTTGTCACTGCCTGACACACGTCCTGTCATCGACCAAGCTTTGTGTCTTGTCACTAAGTTCGAAATAGAACGCTGCATTTAACATTCAAAGTGGCGGTAGACCGTCCGACCTTTTCTCCTCACAGTGGAACAGATCTTCCCTTGTACATGTACACAATATCCCCATGGTTTATAGTGATAACAGAATTGTTTGATTCCCTTGTACATATACACAATATCCCATGGTTTATAGTGATAACAGAATTGTTAGGAGCATTGCCTGAAAGGCTTACGTGCCTTCTACTAACGTTAAATTAATAATATACATATTATTTTTTTAATGTGGGTTGTTATTACAATTGATCAAGCACGCCACGACCTAAACTATTCATCTGCTAAGATTATAATAATTGAATGTTCAGGTGAATCGGTCTAAGATTATTTTATTTGAATGATCAGGTGAGTCAGTCTAAGATAATTGTATTTGGGCATCAATGTAGGTCGGCACTGTTTGGGTTATCAAACACAAATCGCCATCACTTATTCAATCTTGGACGTTTCGAGAAATACATTAGACAATGACCTCCATACATTAGACATTGACCTCCATACACTAGACATTGACCTCCTTACATTAGACATTGACCTCCAAAATTAGACATTGACCTCTATACATTAGACATTGACCTCCATACATTGGACATTGACCTCCATACATCAGACGTTGACCTCCATACATCAGACATTGACTTCCATACATCAGACATTGACCTCCATACATCAGACATTGACCTCCATACATTAGACATTGATCTCCATACATTAGACACTGACCTCCATACATCAGACATTGACCTCCATACATTGGACATTGACCTACATACATCAGACATTGACCTCCATACATCAGACATTGACCTCCATACATTAGACATTGACCTCCATACATTGGACATTGACCTCCATGCATCAGACATTGACCTCCATACATCAGACATTGACTTCCATACATCAGAAATTGACCTCCATACATTAGACAATTATCTCCATACATTAGACATTGACCTCCATACATTAGACATTGATCTCCATACATTAGACATTGACGTCCATACATAGAAATACATCAGACATTGACGTCCATACATAGAAATACATAGCAATACATCACACATTGACCTCAATACATAGCAATACATCACACATTGACCTCAATACATAGCAATACATCACACATTGACCTCAATACATAGCAATACATCACACATTGACCTCAATACATAGCAATACATCACACATTGACCTCCATACATAGCAATACATCACACATTGACCTCAATACATAGCAATACATCACACATTGACCTCCATACATAGCAATACATCACACATTGACCTCCATACATAGCAATACATCACACATTGACACGCATGCGTTGAAACAAAACCACGAATAGACACAAATATTTTATTTCAACTTACTCTTCCTATCGTTAAAACGGGAACGAAAAACCATGTCTTGACAAATATCTCAAATTTATATTTAATGTAGTGAAATAATGCACGCCCAATCAATTGCCAATCCTCAACGAAAAAAGAAAAACACTGTTGATGTCATGAATAGATATTTGAAAGTGTAGCCTAGGCCTGCACATTATAACAGAAACACACCATTCCACACGTCTTGAAATCACAAATATTTTAGAAAGCTTATCGGGACTATCAAAGGAACTAAGTCACTTGCGTGACATTTCAATATATTTACTTCACACACAAAGTCTGACGTTCAGAAAACACACAAAACGTGTAATGGTGATGTCATAACCATCGCTCGCGGTCACACAGTCCGTGAACAGAAAATGTTTCAAACAATTTACTTTCAATATGAGAACAGGGGCGGAGGGGGAAAAAAGAAAGGAAATGTTTCCCCGAACCGAATGTATTATACTCCAAAATGTATTTTTTTTTTCTTTTCTCTGCCACCCAAAGAAAGTGACTCAAATAATATCATGCTTGAGAGATCAAGTGTAACCCAACACCGTCAGCAGACGGGGTATAACTTAAATAAGTTATACCTGGTTCTAGATTAAGTTGCCGTGCCAGTTGGGTTCTAGATTAAGTTGCCGTGCCAGTTGGGTTCTAGATTAATTTTAATTTAAAGTTGGGGGGGCGAGGTGGGGAGGGGAGAGGGGGGGCGAGCCGAACTCCTTGTGTTGTTACTAAGTCTGTAATCCCTTTGTCTCTGGCAACAGAACGGTAGCCTATAGCAGTACGGCGATGTTGTCGTTTTTCCCTTATCTCCTAACTCAAGAGTTGCTGTCTCAAAAAAATGTCGACCCACCTAGCTATACAAATAAAAGTTGGCGATCTCATAATCTGTTCTCTACTAATGGGTGACACCTTTAACACCGACATCTCGGTCACAACAACTTCAACAACCTCCCAACCTTATGGCAATTCTTTTTTTTTTTTCTTCTTCTCCAAAAATTGAGTTTTACTGTCAGTTTCCTTATAGTGTTCCTTACAATTAATGTCTAATTATCCATATCAATAAAAAAGGGTCGAATCTCGCTTATATTCTATATGGAATTACATGCCATTAGAGGTAGGCGATAAGAGAAATAAATTGATATTCGCGATTTTCTGAAAACTGAAAATGTGGACTTAAAATTTAAAACAAAAAAATGCTCTTCAATTCTACAAGATGAATTATGTTGCGTCCAGGGTATGTTTTCAAAAATGCGAAAAATTGACGGTACTTATTTTTTTCCTTATATTCAATTGTGTGTGTGGGTGTGTTGGGGGGCAGTGGCGTAGGAAAGGGGGTTGCGGGAGAGGGTGGTCCACCCCGGGTCTGCACTTTGCTTTCTCTATATGGAAGTGGATCCTTTTCTATTCGGTCAACTACACAGGGGGGGGGGGGGGGGGGCGCGAAATCGTGACAGATAAAACCTTTCCTATTTATCAAACTTATGAAAAAGAAAAAAGACACTCCTTTTTTTGTCTCCCTACTCTAAATCCCAAAATGAGCAACATCAAAATAAATGGTTTTCATTCATATATATATATGCACATATATTATCATAACCATAATATATACAGAAGCGCTGTGCAAGGGGGCCATAAGCCCCAGTTTCGATTTATTTTTATAAAAAACACTCTGTAGTCCTTTACACTTAAATGTTTGCGTCTTTTAATATTTATGAGCCAATCTCTCGCTTCCTCTTCTCAATACTCAATTGAGAACCATTGTTGACACTGGCAGCCCACTGCCATAACACCGAACTGCAATCTATTGACATTTGAATTTCATCTTTCCCCAAACTGTTAAAATGTATGAAATAAAGAATATTTGCACTTAGCTTGAACAGATGAAACACGGTGGTTCTCAAATATTATGTGTTAGAAATTCATTTTTGTTGATATTTTGATTGAATTCCTTTTATAAGGCAATTTCACCTCTCCCCCCCACTTTTTTTT
>CAXITT010000799.1:83848-94485 GCA_964033795.1 Lymnaea stagnalis
CCCCCCCCCCCCTCCTCCTCACTGTGTGGCAACAGCTTTAGAACTCTAGAATCGCTGTGCCAGAAAATAAAAGCGGTTTACTTAAGAGCTTATACGATGCGCGGAGAATATGACAGAGCAAGGAGTATGTGCGGCGGGGGATCTTTGTACTGTAATCGTATGAGCATAAGCATCAAGCTTTTTCTGATTACTTTACACTGAGTACTGTATGATTTTTATTGTTCGTCCTTCGCATGCCAAGACGACAAAGGTTAGAGTGGTAGCTTTAAATTGAGCTGTACACCTTCTCGTCATTGCCCATCTGAGTGCAAGACTTAGTCAAGACGACTGAAAATAGACCAGGACGCAGTCGATGACCAGCCCCACAAGGTTGGGATCGATGACCAGCCCACAAGGTTGGGATCGATGATCAGCCCCACAAGGTTGTGATCGATGACCAGCCCCACAAGATTGGGATCGATGACCAGCCCCACAAGGTTGTGATCGATGACCAGCCCCACAAGGTTGTGATCGATGACCAGCCCCACAACGTTGGGATCGATGACCAGCCCCACAAGGTAGATCGATGACCAGCCCCACAGCGTTGGGATCGATGACCAGCCCCACAAGGTTGGGATCAATGACCAGCCCCACAAGGTTGTGATCGATGACCAGCCCCACAAGGTTGGGATCGATGACCAGCCCCACAAGGTTGGGATCGATGACCAGCCCCACAAGGTTAGGATCGATGACCAGCCCCACAAGGTTTTGATCGACTCAGTTTAGACCTCTCGTCCACCTAGCACCCTGAGTGCTGTAATCATAAGAAGTAATCACAGAGTCGTGTGAAGGCTTAGCACCGAATATTGTAAATTACTGTAATCATAAGAAGTAATCACAGAGCCGTGTGAAGGCTTAGCACCGAATACTGTAAATTATTGTAATCATAAGAAGTAATCACAGAGTCGTGTGAAGGCTTAGCACCGAGTGCCGTAAATTACTTTAATCATAGACGTATCATCTCCCAAATTGTGTGATGACTTGGAAGTGATAACTGTAATCATAAAAAGTATTATCCATCATGATGGCTGATGGATTAGTAATGGGTACGGTAATCATGGCATAGAAACACGACCCCCCATGCCAACCCATGCAGAACATCATGCCATCAACCCATGGTGCGGCCGGGGTAACACAACAGCCTGGGATATAGGAATGTCTGATCCCATCACGGTTTTGCAAACCATTTATATAGAAACACTTATATCAATGGACCGACGATGTCGGGAGAATTGGTCTGTGCACTGGGGCGCGATGGTCTGGTTTATTCAAAGGTTCACAGCATTACTTCCACACGGGAGGCAAAGTTTGAGTGCCTAATACAGCGTGACTGTTGCAGTCTCATGAAACCTAATGTAACCAACTGTTGGATTCACGTGAAACCTAATGTAACCAACTGTTGGATTCACGTGAAACCTAATGTAACCAACTGTTGGATTAACATGAAACCTAATGTAACCAACTGTTGGATTGACATGAAACCTAATGTAACCAACTGTTGGATTCACGTGAAACCTAATGTAACCAACTGTTGGATTCACGTGAAACCTAATGTAACCAACTGTTGGATTCACGTGAAACCTAATGTAACCAACTGTTGGATTCACGTGAAACCTAATGTAACCAACTGTTGGATTCACGTGAAACCTAATGTAACCAACTGTTGGATTCACGTGAAACCTAATGTAACCAACTGTTGGATTCACGTGAAACCTAATGTAACCAACTGTTGGATTCACGTGAAACCTAATGTAACCAACTGTTGGATTCACGTGAAACCTAATGTAACCAACTGTTGGATTCACGTGAAACCTAATGTAACCAACTGTTGGATTCACGTGAAACCTAATGTAACCAACTGTTGGATTCACGTGAAACCTAATGTAACCAACTGTTGGATTCACGTGAAACCTAATGTAACCAACTGTTGGATTCACGTGAAACCTAATGTAACCAACTGTTGGATTCACGTGAAACCTAATGTAACCAACTGTTGGATTCACGTGAAACCTAATGTAACCAACTGTTGGATTCACGTGAAACCTAATGTAACCAACTGTTGGATTCACGTGAAACCTAATGTAACCAACTGTTGGATTCACGTGAAACCTAATGTAACCAACTGTTGGATTCACGTGAAACCTAATGTAACCAACTGTTGGATTGACATGAAACCTAATGTAACCAACTGTTGGATTCACGTGAAACCTAATGTAACCAACTGTTGGATTGACATGAAACCTAATGTTACCAACTGTTGGGATTCACATGAAACCTAATGTAACCAACTGTTGGATTACCATGAAACCTAATGTAACCAACTGTTGGATTAACGTGAAACCTAATGTAACCAACTGTTGGATTCACGTGAAACCTAATGTAACCAACTGTTGGATTGACATGAAACCTAATGTAACCAACTGTTGGATTGACATGAAACCTAATGTAACCAACTGTTGGATTCACGTGAAACCTAATGTAACCAACTGTTGGATTGACATGAAACCTAATGTAACCAACTGTTGGATTCACATGAAACCTAATGTAACCAACTGTTGGATTGACATGAAACCTAATGTAACCAACTGTTGGATTCACGTAAAACCTAATGTAACCAACTGTTGGATTGACATGAAACCTAATGTAACCAACTGTTGGATTGACATGAAACCTAATGTAACCAACTGTTGGATTGACATGAAACTCTTATGTAACCAACTGTTGGATTCACATGAACACAATTCAAATCCATTAATATGTGAGATATCCCCATGTGTTGACACATTTTGTTGTACAGTTGTTGGTCGATTCCTCACGAGATATTGTTTGTAATACAGTGTGTATTCGTTTTCTCCAAACGTTTCTATCAATGAATTACTAGGAATGTTATCTATAGGAATGTTATCTATGACTTTAAACTCAGTGGCAGGGTTCAGCATTATTAAAAGGTTCATCAAAGGTTAATCAATAGGTGCATCAATAGGTTCATCAATAGGTTCATCAATATGTTCATCAATAGGCTCATCAATAGGCTCATCAATAGGCTCATCAATAGGCTCATCAATAGGTTCATCAATAGGCTCATCAATAGGTTCATCAATAGGTTCCTCAATAGGTTCATTAATAGGTGCATCAATAGGTTCATTAATAGGTGCATCAATAGGTTCATCAATAGGTTCATCAATAGGTTCATCAATAGGCTCTTCAATAGGCTCATCAATAGGTTCATCAATAGGTTCATCAATAGGTTCATCAATAGGTTCATCAATAGGTTCATCAATAAGTTCATCAATAGGTTCATCAATAGGTTCATTAATAGGTTCATCAATAGGTTCATCAATAGGCTCATCAATAGGCACATCAATAGGTGCATCGATAGGCTCATCGATAGGTTCATCGATAGGTTCATCAATAGGTGCATCAATAGGTTCATCAATAGGTTCATCAATAGGTTCATCAATAGGTTCATCAATAGGTTCATCAATTGGTTCATCAATTGGTTCATCAATAGGTGCATCAATAGTTGCATCAATTAGTTTCATCAATAGGTTCATTAATAGGCGCATCAATAGGTGCATCAATAGGTTCATCAATAGGTTCATCAATAGGCTCATCAATATGCTCATCAATAGGTGAATCAATAGGCTCATCGATAGGTTCATCAATAGGTTCATCAATAGGTTCATCAATAGGTTCATCAATAGGTTCTTCAATAGGTTCATCAATAGGTTCATCAATAGGTTCATCAATAGGCTCATCAATAGGCTCATCGATAGGTTCATAACCGAACTATTTTATTATTTTTTAATTATTTATTATTAGTCTTATTATTTTTTGTTCCGCCTTTAAAAAAAAAATCAACTAAAAACGAAAGCGGGTTAATTAAAAATAACGATTCGATTCTTCCCACGTGTTCCTCCAATCCCCATCGATTCTTCCCACTTGTTCCTCCAATCCCCACATTGTCCAAATGATTCGATTCTTCCCACGTGTTACTACAATCCCCACATTTTCTAAATCGCCATTGATGATACATACCTCAATGCATGTTTTAATGTACCTTAAAATAACATGTGTACACCATTAGAAATGACCAATCTTTAACATTTCATATTTGCCAAGTAATTCTGTTAGGCCTAGTTCAAATACCCTTTTTATGCAATATTTTTTTCTCACCCCCCACCCCCTTTTTTTTTAAAATGAGTATAGTTAAAGAAACCTTTTATTAGAGACACAAATCTTCCATCACAATTGCAAACAACAATGTGACGTTTCCAGAGGTTGGTGATCAATCGACTAATTGATATTCATTGAAAACTATTTCGCGCGTTAATCTGAAAACTATTTGTATACATTTGAGAAAAGATTAAATAATTTTCATCAATTTTAGGAAGACATGAAATAATTTTCATCAACTCTGGCAAGACAGATATTATTCTGTACAACGCGAGGAACCAAATTGTGTCACTTTTTAAAAAAAAATCACTTAATATTTATTGAACATTAAAGTAGAAAAATTAAATATAAAGTTTTTTAAGAAAACACCAAAAAGAACTTCTTTTATGACCATGTTTCGAGTTACTTCAGACCAAGGCTAGGGGCAACCTGGCAAGATGTGCAGTATTCATTACAAGGCTAAGGGCAACCTGGCAACATTAGCAGTGCTCATCACATGATTAAAGGCAACCTGGCAACATGTGCAGTAGGCCTACGCATTACAAGGCTAAGGGCAACCTGGCAACATGTGCAGTACTCATTGCAAGGCTAAGGGCAACCTGGCTACATGTGCAGTACTCATCACAAGGCTTAGGCCTACCTGGCAACATGTGCAGTACTCATTACAAGGCTAAGACAACCTGGCAACATGTACATTAATGATGGCAAGGCGAAAGGGCAACCTGGCAACATGTACAGTACTAATGGCAAGGCGAAGGGGCAACCTGGCAACATGTACAGTACTGATTGCAAGGCGAAGGGGCAACCTGGCAACATGTACAGTACTGATTGCAAGGCGAAGGGGCAACCTGGCAACATGTACAGTACTGATTGCAAGGCGAAGGGGCAACCTGGCAACATGTACAGTACTGATTGCAAGGCGAAGGGGCAACCTGGCAACATGTACAGTACTGATTGCAAGGCGAAGGGGCAACCTGGCAACATGTACAGTACTGATTGCAAGGCGAAGGGGCAACCTGGCAACATGTACAGTACTGATTGCAAGGCGAAGGGGCAACCTGGCAACATGTACAGTACTGATTGCAAGGCGAAGGGGCAACCTGGCAACATGTACAGTACTGATTGCAAGGCGAAGGGGCAACCTGGCAACATGTACAGTACTGATTGCAAGGCGAAGGGGCAACCTGGCAACATGTACAGTACTGATTGCAAGGCGAAGGGGCAACCTGGCAACATGTACAGTACTGATTGCAAGGCGAAGGGGCAACCTGGCAACATGTACAGTACTGATTGCAAGGCGAAGGGGCAACCTGGCAACATGTACAGTACTGATTGCANGGTTTCCTTATCCCAGAAAAACGGGAATGTCGATTTAGGTTTCCTTATCCCAGAAAAACGGGAATGTCGATTTAGGTTTCCTTATCCCAGAAAAACGGGAATGTCGATTTAGGTTTCCTTATCCCAGAAAAACGGGAACGTCGATTAGGTTTCCTTATCCCAGAAAAACGGGAATGTCGATTAGGTTTCCTTATCCCAGAAAAACGGGAATGTCGATTAGGTTTCCTTATCCCAGAAAAACGGGAATGTCGATTTAGGTTTCCTTATCCCAGAAAAACGGGAATGTCGATTTAGGTTTCCTTATCCCAGAAAAACGGGAATGTCGATTTAGGTTTCCTTATCCCAGGAAAACGGGAATGTCGATTTAGGTTTCCTTATCCCGGGAAAAACGGGAATGTCGATTTAGGTTTCCTTATCCCAGAAAAACGGGAATGTCGATTTAGGTTTCCTTATCCCAGAAAAACGGGAATGTCGATTAGGTTTCCTTATCCCAGAAAAACGGGAATGTCGATTTAGGTTTCCTTATCCCGGGAAAAACGGGAATGTCGATTTAGGTTTCCTTATCCCGGGAAAAACGGGATAACGATTTTCTCATCCCGGCGGGATCAATTAAATTTATTAACATATGTTATAAATTGAATTAAACTGTAAAAGAGTTGACTTTTATAGTTTTATGATTGTTGTCTGTTAATGAATAAAAATAACAACAGCGGTGCGGTTAGTTGATAGGTTGGCCACTTGCCAGCACTGACTTCATTTTCTACTGCTTATCACTAGCAATAGAAACGGATCACTAAATAAAATGTTATATGCTTGTTGGATATAACCTTCTGTTAGGAAAAAAACAACACAATAATTTATGAGTTTTGCATTTTTTTACAGGTTGCTAATTTTAGTTTCGAATCCGTCACGAAATATTTACAAGCAAAAGATTTTAACAACATGTAACAAAGGGTTCTTTTCGAATAAATAACACACAAAAAAAAACTAGGAATGTTAGTAGATGTAACTATATATGTATAATATGTCTTACTATGTTCATTTTGGAAAGAAACAATACATAAGGTAGTTTGACACATCTTGGGATAATCAAGTCACTACACAGGTTTCCAGGCCATGAGAAGTGACCTCAAATGGGGTTCACTGACATACCCTCACCAACAAAGATCTACTAGAAAGGACACACCAGGTGGCGCCCATTGATGAAGACATCGGAAAGAAAAGATGGAGGTGGATAGGGCATACGCTCTGAAAACCCCCAGATGGCATCACCAGACAATGTCGAACATGGAATCCACAGGGAAAAAGAAAGAGAGGAAGGTCTAAGAGTACATGGAGACGCGAGCTAGAGGCAGACACACAAAAATATGGGATACACCTGGAAGCGATTGGAAAGGAAAGCACAGGGCCTGATGATTGGAAATTCTTTTACACCGCCTATGCCCCAAACGGGGTAAAAATGCATAAGAAAAAGATGAGGACCCCATTAAGGGATTTCTCTGAAAAAAAAAAGGGGGGGGGGGCGCGACGGCTGAAATCATAGACCACAGGAATGAGTGATTTTTAAATAGTTTCTTTTTTATAATTGGTGTCTTAAAGTTTGAGTAACATTTCAGTCTTGGATTTAAATTTGCCTTAAATTACATTACACTGGAAAATTGGAATTCAAAATGTCCCTTTCCAAGAATGTACCCTTTTTAAAACCACATTTGTTTTCCAAACTATCGTGGTAAGTGTCGCTTTGCTTCTATATAAATTTGGTCGTGACTTGAAAACGCTTGAGAACCTGTTTGCTACAGCCACCCAGCTTAGTCATTCAGCGCAGTTAACTATATTTTACAATGCGTGGCTTATAGCGACCATTTTTTTATAATCTGTTATCGATGATATTCAAAATTTAAAAAACAACACAAAAAAAAAACAACAACAACAAAATCCTCTCAAATTGTGTACCCGGGATTTCCTGGGATGGGAAAATTTCCCGGAAAGTCTTTTGATTACTAAAAATCGTGCGGGTAACCCGGGAGAGCCACCCGGGAGAGCCACCCGGGAGAGCCACCCTATATCTCTGGCCAGACAATGCTACAATGCGGACATGTCCGTGCACAAACCAGTCTCAAGTAAACATTTTACCTATCAACATCGGTTGCGTGTAAATAGTAGAATTGCATTTGAAATAGGAAGCTAACAAGTCGGCTTAAACCTCCGTATAAGCAGTTGTTTGTTTCTTTGAAACAACAGGGAACCATGTATTCAACACACACGCGTCTCTATTGTAACGCTGTCACTAACGCCACCAAGTGGAGTTATTTATCTGAATAAAACTCCCCTATTAACTGCGCCAAATGATGTAGAAAATACCGCAGGTGCGTTTGGTGCATACTATCATCATTTGTTTTACGCTGATAGTCGGTCTAATAAATCGGCGGTGTAAAAGGGCGTGTGACGTTAGAATAGTATTTGAGTCCAGGGGCCCTGGCCTAGCCCGGGGGCGGGGTGGAGGTGTGGGGGGGGGGTGGGCAGTTCAGCCCTATTTTGAATCTTATTAAGTGGGTTACTTGAATGCATGTTTCCTCAAGTACATTTAGTAGAGGGGAAGTCACCCGTTGCGGCCGCCACGGCTTGGCGGGCTATAGCTACTCTACTGTTAACAGTAAGCCCCCATGTGCCATCTTTGCGAATGTAAGAACTGGATACTTTGAAACGGTGTTCCCCTTTTGTTCCCTCTGGGTTCAAGTGACAGAGATCTGTCATGTCATTCAAGAGCTTAAGTTTCGATTCAATGAACAGCAGCAACAACACAAAATGAATTGAATATAAATTCGCAAATGTGCACGCATATTAATGGAGAGATGGGGGGGGGGGGGGGGGGGGGGGAGAGGGGTGGTTGGGGTAACTGTTATGCAATTTTTAAAACCACACACGTGTATATTTAATGTCTGAAATATTTTATTTGAAGCTTTTAAAATAATATATAAATTTTCTCTTATATATTACGCTTCTGACGTGACCCTTGAACTGTTTCCATTTCCCGCTGCGTCCTAACGAGCTGGTTGCTCTCTATTCAGCGCATTTGGTATTGAGAGTATATTACAAATAACTTAATATGTTTGAAAGAAAGTATGGTTCAATTATGAGTTCACTAGCGCGCAAAATATAATTCACAATAACTGCGCTAAATGATTATTTTGTTTGTTTAATAACACAACTGCGTTTGGTGCGTAATATTTTCTATTGGGAAAATGAAATCGTCTCAATTTAAGTCTAGTGTAAAAGAATATTCGGTTTAAAAGTGGTTGGGACATGAGCATAGTTAATACAGTTCATGGGCGTCAAATAAAAAGTGTTCAGTGACGTATCATGGGGGGGGGGAGGGGGAGAGTGGGTAGAGCAAAAATTGTGTCTCTATAAATGTACGTCACTTGAGTTCATGTTTTGTCAAGCAACGTTAGTAGAGGGGAAGTTCACGCATTGATGTCATCAGTGTTTGACGGGCTACATCTAGTAATATTCCCAATTTGCAAGCTGTGATTTGTTCATTGGCTGCATGCCTCAAAACGCAACTTATTTATTTGACCTAATTATCAGGTCAAGTTTTCCCGGAACCAGAACCGTCGCGTGACGTTTTGCCCCCCCCCCCCCCCCCCCCATTTTTTTTTACTCGTCACCTTTCGGTTTTGAATTTACAAGCTAAAAATGTCCGATGTAACCCCCTGCTTAAATGGGGTTGACCTTCTTAGTTGACCTTCTTAGTTGACATTCTTAGTTGACATCCTTAGTTGACCTTCTTAGTTGACCTTCTTAGTTGACATTCTTAGTTGACATTCTTAGTTGACATTCTTAGTTGACCTTCTTAGTTGACATTCTTAGTTGACCTTCTTAGTTGACCTTCTTAGTTGACCTTCTTAGTTGACCTTCTTAGTTGACCTTCTTAGTTGACATTCTTAGTTGACATTCTTGGTTGACATTCTTAGTTGACATTCTTAGTTGACCTTCTTAGTTGACATTCTTAGTTGACCTTCTTAGTTGACCTTCTTAGTTGACCTTCTTAATTGACATTCTCAGTTGACATTCTCAGTTCCTACTTTCCTTTTTTATAATCTAAAGTTATGAATGTCAACCTCACTAGGGTGTGTGCTACTAAGCACTTTATACCATAACTTCTGGGGACATATCACTAGGGTGCATAGGCGCCCGCAGAAAACTTTCCGGGGGGGGGGCAAAAAATCGATTAACTTTCCGGGGGGGGAATATCACTAGGGTGCATAGGCGCCCGCAGAAAACTTTCCGGGGGGGGGGCAAAAAATCGATTAACTTTCCGGGGGGGGGGGGCTAAAATTTTTTAGTAATGTTTTAATATAGTTTTAATTAACTGTAGTGTATTTGTATGGTGAACGAACCGACAAGACATCAGCTTAGTTACTTTCTCTTTATTTTCTCTTTACTTTAATACATTTTTTGTCTATTTTTGTCTAAAATTTTTTTATCCAATCAATCCAGGGGGGGTTGGGCAAGTGCCCCCCCCCTTGCCCCTACCTGCGGGCGCCCATGCTAGAGTGTGTAATATTAGCCACTGTAAACCATAACTTCTGGGGACATATCACAGTGCTTCTGTAAAGAATTTTATTTTATTGAACACCCTTCTAATCCATATGTTTTTTCGAATAATGTCCTCTGCAGAACAGAAGTTGTTTTTGCTTTAGAACACCGGCAAGCCTAGTTTGGCCACATTTTCTTTGTCCATTCCAGATGGGCGTCGATAGACTCGCCAACAATGGATATAAAGGGGAACCCTGGGACACGCAATCACATAAAGCGGCAGTTTATTTCACTGGCTGTGACAAGATCAGACGTACACGGTGAGGTGAGGGGACCACATTAAAACCATTCAAGTCACTTAACGTCACTCCATTTCATTTTTTTTGTAAATTGACGAGCTGACTGGAATCCTGAGCTCATTATTTTATTCACATGGTGTGGTTAGTGTTCAAATTCTTTTTCTTCGCGGCGTGGAAAGTTCTACTGTATATATATATATATATATATATATATATATATATATATATATATATATATATATATAT
>CAXITT010000799.1:126819-143253 GCA_964033795.1 Lymnaea stagnalis
AACAGTAAATAACAGAATAGAATGTAACAGAACAGTAAATGACAGAAAAGAATGTAACAGAACAGTAAATAACAGAATAGAATGTAACAGAACAGTAAATAACAGAATAGAATGTAACAGAACAGTAAATGACAGAATAGAATGTAACAGAACAGTAAATAACAGAATAGAATGTAACAGAACAGTAAATGACAGAAAAGAATGTAACAGAACAGTAAATAACAGAATAGAATGTAACAGAACAGTAAATAACAGAATAGAATGTAACAGAACAGTAAATGACAGAATAGAATGTAACAGAACAGTAAATAACAGAATAGAATGTAACAGAACAGTAAATGACAGAAAAGAATGTAACAGAACAGTAAATAACAGAATAGAATGTAACAGAACAGTAAATAACAGAATAGAATGTAACAGAACAGTAAATAACAGAATAGAATGTAACAGAACAGTAAATGACAGAATAGAATGTAACAGAACAGTAAATGACAGAATAGAATGTAACAGAACAGTAAATAACAGAATAGAATGTAACAGAACAGTAAATAACAGAATATTACACAACAGAATAGTATGTAACAGAACAGCACATACAGAACATAACAGAGCAGCCGATAACAGAACAGTCGATAACAGAACAGCTGATAACAGAACAGCCGATAACAGAGCAGCCGATAACAGAACAGCACAGAACAGCATATAACAGGACAGCACATAACAAGGACAGCACAGAACAGGACAACAAAGAACAGAATAAATAACAGAACGCCACGTAACAGAACAGCACATAATAGAACATGAACCGTTCTTTTATATCACAAAACGGTATTTTCTAGTAAAGAAGCGTGTTTTATTTCAATGCCAAATAAATCTGTTTAAAAATATTTACTTTATATTTTGACTCGACCCCCCACCCCTCCCCACTAAAAGTTTTAAAAAGAAACTTCATAATATCATTTTATGTAGTAATGCAGTAAGACACTTCATAATATCATTTTATGTAGTAATGCAGTAAGACACTTCATAATATCATTTTATGTAGTAATGCAGTAAGACACTTCATAATATCATTTTATGTAGTAATGCAGTAAGACACTTCATAATATCATTTTATGTAGTAATGCAGTAAGACACTTCATAATATCATTTTATGTAGTAATGCAGTAAGACACTTCATAATATCATTTTATGTAGTAATGCAGTAAGACACTTCATAATATCATTTTATGTAGTAGTGCAGTAAGACACTTCATAATATCATTTTATGTAGTAGTGCAGTAAGACACTTCATAATATCATTTTATGTAGTAATGCAGTAAGACACTTCATAATATCATTTTATGTAGTAATGCAGTAAGACACTTCATAATATCATTTTATGTAGTAATGCAGTAAGACACTTCATAATATCATTTTATGTAGTAATGCAGTAAAACACTTCATAATATCATTTTATGTAGTAATGCAGTAAGAGACTTCATAATATCATTTTATGTAGTAATGCAATAAGACACTTCATAATATCATTTTATGTAGTAATGCAGTAAGACACTTCATAATATCATTTTATGTAGTAATGCAGTAAGAGACTTCATGATATCATTTTATGTAGTAATGCAGTCGTATGAAAAATATGAAAATTTATAATATTTATTTTTTTAAGGCCAAATGAGATATGTGCAGTGTGGATAGAATTGTGATATGTGCAGTGTGGATAGAATTGTGATATGTGCAGTGTGGATAGAATTGTGATATGTGCAGTGTGGATAGAATTGTGATATTATCAGTGTGGATAGAATTGTGATATGTGCAGTATCGATAGAATTGTGATATGTGCAGTGTGGATATAATTGTGATATGTGCAGTGTGGATAGAATTGTGATATGTGCAGTGTGGATATAATTGTGATATGTGCAGTGTGGATATAATTGTGATATGTGCAGTGTGGATAGAATTGAGGTATGTTGAGTGTGCATAGAATTGAGATACGTTGAGTGTGTATAGAATTGTGATATGTGCAGTGTGCATATAATTGAGATATGTGTAGTGTGCATAGAATTGAGATATGTGTAGTGTGCATACAATTGTGATATGTGTAGTGGGCATAGAATTGTGATATGTGCAGTGTGCATAGAATTGTGATATGTGTAGTGTGCATAGAATTGAGATATGTGTAGTGTGCATAGAATTGTGATATGTGTAGTGTGCATAGAATTGAGATTTATGTCGTGTGCATGGAATTCTTTCAAATTTTAGTCAAACTGTAGTCTTCTCCTCCCCCCCCCCTCCTTTCCCGCACGTGTTCGAGGAACACTGATCCGGCCCCTTGTTTAAAAAGCTTGGGGACCCCTGGCTTAAAATAATAATAAGCCTACAGGTTGGCTGGCTGAGTTTTTTTAAGTGTTTATTTTCTCCAACGCCATGGGCTCAGTGGCGTGGGACGCTAGAGCGGAGGTGGTGGGCCACCCAAGCGACACTTTACCGTCTATACATAGAGGGGCGGAACTTTCGGCCATCTGCAGAGGCTGTTGTCTTGTTAAAGCGGGTGGCAGAAATTTGGTCCGCCTCAGACGCCACTAACTCTTTTTACGCCAACCGCACGTGCGGCCATATTTTTCACACGTCATGTTTAATATAATAAGAGCCATGCGCCTGGCGTCTCTGTGTTTTTAGTACAATAAGAGCCATGCGCCTGGCGTCTCTGTGTTTTTAGTACAATAAGAGTCATGCGCCTGTCCTATCTGTGTGTTTAATACAATAAGAGCCATGCACCTGGCGCCTCTGTGTGTTTAATATAATAAGAGCCATGCGACTGGCGCTTCTGTGTTTTTAGGAAAATAAGAGCCAATCGCCTGGCGCATCTGTGTGTTTAATATAATAAGAGCCATGCGCCTGTCGTCTTTGTGTGTTTAATACAATAAGAGCCATGCGCTTGGCGACTCTGTGTTTTTAATACAATAAGAGCCATACGCCTGGCGACTCTGTATGTTTAATATAATAAGAGCCATGCGCCTGGCGACTCTGTGTGTTTAATACAATAAGAGCCATGCGCCTGGCGTCTCTCTGTGTGTTTAATACAATAAGAGCCATGCGCCTGGCGTCTCTGTTTGTTTAATACAATAAGAGCCCTGCGCATGTCATCTCTGTGTGTTTAATACAATAAGAGACATGCGCCGGGCGCCCCTCTGTGTGTGTTCACTTGTAGACATTAATTCCGTCAGCAAACACAGCCCGTAATTCCATTTACTTTTAAGTCGACAAAAAAATTTGATATAGTTTAGTTACGTCAACTTCAACGAAATTTCAATGGCAAGCCCAGGACTTGAGCACATAACGGTTTTAAAGTACTGCAAACATTTTTTTTTAAAATCATTTAGTATTTGAGTTTTAATCTTTTTTTTTTTCTTTTTTTTTTGAAATAAAAGGACTTAGTGGCGTAAGATGGCGAATGGATGAGGGGAGGGCGTTATTTTCTTTATATGGAGGGGTGGCATTTTAGTCCGGGTGCAGAGATACAATGGCAAGCCCAGGACTTGAGCACATAACGGTTTTAAAGTACTGCAAACATTTTTTTTAAAATCATTTAGTATTTGAGTTTTAATCTTTTTTTTTTTCTTTTTTTTTTGAAATAAAAGGACTCAGTGGCGTAAGATGGCGAATGGATGAGGGGAGGGCGTTATTTTCTTTATCTGGAGGGGTGGCATTTTAGTCCGGGTGCAGAGATTATTTCGTGGAAGGAGGGCCGCAAAAATGCTGGCCCGCTCCCGGGCGGCGCTCAAATGGCTCCCTCCGACGTCCATGATTTAGCTGACCATAACCTTAAGGGTTCGAACCGGGAGTCGGGACAGTAATTCGATTCCCGGCGCCCCCTCCCCCTTGCAGAATTTAGGTTTCTACCAGGCGCCCCGTGTTAAATTCCAACAACTGCGACTACAATTTCAAATAGCGAATACACCTTGAAATAGCGACTGCGCCTTGAAATAGCGAGAACGCCTTAAAAAAGCGACAGCACCTTGAAATAGCGACTACATAAACAAAAGAGTGGGTAAAAATAAATAAAATAGGTGTATTTAGTTTATCAAGTAACCGCAAGCAGTAGTTACCCAGTTACTCAAGTGAGTTACTGTTTGCACCACTGACTGCTAGATGTCACATGGCTTGATGTCACATTGGATTAAAAGAAGGACTAAAAGTATGAAAATTGTGTCATATTTCTAGGAATCCTTGGGAGGAAGTCGCAGCATCCTAGGACAGGGCCATGCCGAGGAAAAGCGGCGCCTAGGTGAAACTGGAAAATGGTGCATTGTAATAAAAAATGTAAAATGCCACCGTCCCCCCCCCCCTTTTTTTTTCCCCGTGGTGAACCAGTAAAAAGACGATTTTTGCTCCCTTTTCCTTGCCTTTCTGAAGTGTGTGTGTGTTTCATCATTTAATTCACTCTTTAGGTCCTATCTAAAGGAGATTTTGAAGCCCCCTGGTGTTAGCGCCCTGGGTGACCGTGCTCTTCTCCCCATTCTCATAGCTCTGCCCGAGGGGAAACGTGGCACCCAGAGTAGAGACCGACCGAAAGTGATATTTTTTATTTCGGCCGAAACCAGACCGAAAGTCAAAAATGACTTCCGACCAAAACCGGAACCTAAAGCTTAGCGAAAACTTTCGGCCGAAACTGACGCCGAAACCTAAAAAATAAGATATTTCCAAAATCGTTCGTTCATACGTTCTGTGGACATCGAAAACTGATGAGGGCAATGAGATTATCGTGAGTTGTAATAGATAAACATCTAGTGAATACTTTGGCTTTTACCATTTATATTAAAAATTAATTTTAAGTTTTTAAAATATATTTAAAGTTTTATGGTAAAAGAAAACTTTGACTGGGTGGGTTGGGGGGGGGGGCAAATTTCATTCAAAATGGACCCTTGGATGCCCTTTGCTTTATATAATATAATTACAACGCTACCAGGACATATGTCGCATCGATACAACGCTACCAGGACATATGTCGCATCGAATGAAATCTTAGACTATGCATTTTTTATTGGTATGGCCCACTATAATGTCCAGACATAGGCCTTGGGGGAACTCTTTGTTCCGCTAAACGAAACATTTTCGTTGAAACACACTGTCTTATTGGTCGACATTAAAATATTCCGTTTATCCGCAATTATCTTTTATCGGCTAGTCTTATATTTGACCCAGATTTTTATTTTTAATTTTGAACGAATGTTGAGCTACGTGTAGTAGGATAATTACAGCGTAGACATGGTTACATTGAAACTCTCAATAAGTATAAAGTAGTCTCAGAAAAGTACTTTCGCATCTCAAAATCGTACAACGCCATAGTGGAATAGTCAAGTCAAAATCGTACAACGCCATAGTGGAATAGTCAAGTCAAAATCGTACAACGCCATAGTGGAATAGTCAAGTCAAAATCGTACAACGCCATAGTGGAATTGTCAAGTCAAAATCGTACAACGCCATAGTGGAATAGTCAAGTCAAAATCGTACAACGCCATAGTGGAATAGTCAAGTCATAAACATACAAGTCAGCCGAACAAAGGGGGGGGGTGGGTTTTGGGGATGAGCTTGAGCCCCCCCCCCGCCCCCCCCCCCCCGTGAAGATTTGTTTGTTATAAATTCAAAACGCAGGGATGCATTTTTGTGTAAACCTGAATTTAGTTCTCGATCCTTCTAGAGAGTTCATCGTTATGCTTCTGAAAAATAAGGTTCCCCTTACCTAGCTTTGTTGGCATAAATCATTTATATCTAGGCTTAGTTTCTTAAACTCTTATCGGTTATTTAGGAAACCTTGTCACAAATGAAGTACTTTGAAAGAAAATCCGAACTTAAATTATAATATAATGGGGGGTGGGGGGGGCAGTTGACTTTCATATTTTTTTTTAAAATGACGGGGGAGACGCCTGTAAGAGCCACTGTTCACCCGTGCGAGACCGTGCAAATTCTGGGAACCTCTGCTCAAACCAATTTTTTTTTTCTGAGCTGTGTCATTCTCTAAAATTAGTAACGAAGCACCTTTCGACCAATAAGGGATTTAACAATTATAAATGCATGTTATTTTTAACTGGGTCAGAGTGATGATTTTTTTTTTTACATCCCTTGGTTAGTAGGTCAGCAGTGTCAAACAGTGCAAAAATAAGACGATGCCTGCCGATGCCTGCCGATGTTTTATCATTGTAGGTTAAACCGGTGGCCTGAAGTGCTATACAATATCTTCATTCCATGTGACAACTCACCCTCCAAGAAAGGTAAATGTGGGGGGGAAGGGGGGGGGGAGGGATCTATGTCATTAGCAGGTAAATCTTCCTGTCGTCTGCACGAACGGAATCCTTTTAAAAGGCAGCGTGCGGCAGATATATTTGCATAATTCTTGTGTGTCAGTGCAGACGTGTCTCAATACGTGGGCCTCGCTTGCAGCTGACGTGAAAGAAACCAAAACCCCCCCAAAATATCTCGACAGTTTTCACCTGTACTTGTCCGCGTCTGTCTGATTCGGTCCGCTTATCCCCGGGGATGTCAGGGCAGAATTTTTAAGTGGTTGAAGAGCGGGATGGCCTAGAACAGAGCACCGTCTAGTCGTACGGGGGAGGGGGGGGGATTATTTGCTCATTTATTTTTCAGGTTCCCAAAATGTCGGCGTCTTGGTGGAGCCGATGGTATCAGCCGGTGTTAGATGGAAATAAAAGCCTATTGACAAAAAATGGCAGGCTGACAATGGGAAATAAGCAATCGATGGTCCTTAAACTATGTTTCATAAAAGTGTGCGACTTTTTACAAATCATATTTTCAAATATTCTTGGGGTTGAATTGAGAAGTTGCGCCAAATAGTCTGGTCTAACGGTCACCGTGACGTGTGGTCAACAAGTTTCCAATGCAAAATGTTAAACACCACCCCCCCCCCCCCCCCCCAAGCGAACAAATGTGAACATTGAAATGTTCCGCCAGTTGGATGAGCATGACATTGTCAAGCATTAGTTCTAGAGGAAACGGGTTGTTATATTGATACAGAACAGGTCGTAGGAGCCGGTAGAGAGAATGTTCGGTGGTCTGGTACAAAGCATGCTTTCGGCTGTGGTACAAAGTTGGTTCAGTGATCTGGTACAAAGTGTGTTGCAGAATCTGGTACAAAGCATATTGGGTGATCTGATGCAGAGCATGTTGGGTGGTCTGGTACAGAGCCTGTTGGGTGGTCTGGTACAGAGCATGTTGGGTAATCTGGTACAGAGCATGTTGGGTGGTCTGGTACAGAGTGTGTCGCAGAATCTGGTACAAAGCATGTTGGGTTATCTGGTACAGAGTATGTTGGGTGGTCTGGTACAGAGCATGTTGGGTGGTCTGGTACAGAGCCTGTTGGGTGGTCTGGTACAGAGCATGTTGGGTGGTCAGGTACAGAATGTGTCGCAGAATCTGGTACAAAGCATGTTGGGTGGTCTGGTACAGAGCATGTTGGGTGGTTTGGTACAGAGCATGTTGGGTAATCTGCTACAGAGCATGTTGGGTGGTCTGGTACAGAGTGTGTCGCAGAATCTGGTACAAAGCATGTTGGGTTATCTGGTACAGAGTATGTTGCAGAATCTGGTACAAAGCACGTTGGGTTATCTGGTACAGAGCAGGTTGGAGCTATCGCATTAATAAACTAATGGCGAGATAAAGAAAGTAGAGCTCGCGTGATTCATACATAATTCAAGACGATGAATGCAAACATCAGACTGTTTCAAATGTCAACAATCTCATTTCACGGTAAAGGATTGGGTATCTACAGATATACCTACTGAAATAAGATATATAGTTTTTGATTCCTTCATATTAACTTCGCTTGTTTGCGTGGTTGGCTGGCTGGCAAAATCTTCGGACGGCTAACTGACCCACTTCCTCTCAAACTATCGAGCTGAAACGTCGCACATTGATTCGTTGCCAATGACAATACATTCCATCCAATGTTCAGCTTCACTCACCAAACCTTAACTCTTAAAACTAAGTTTTCCTATGTTTCCAGCGGAACATGAAGGACATATGATGACGCTGATTTCACGAAGTAAAATTCCCAATAACTTCGCTAAATGAGATTCTATTTTTTTAATTTTTAAATAGCATCTGCGTTTGGTGCGATTTTATCTTTTGTTTTTCTGAAATAGTTGATGAAATTATTCTGTGGTGTAAATGCCGGTGGGTGATTATAATAGTTCTATTACGTAGTTCGGGGGGGGGGGGGTTGAAACAAATGTGCCGTTGCGGGCGTTGGGGGGTTTATAGGATTTATAGGAAAAGTTTTGTTTTTAGGTGTTGTTTAATTGACATCACTAGGTACGTCTTGGTATAATCTTGGTACGTCTTGGTATAATCTTGGTACGTCTTGGTCTATCTTGGTACGTCTTGGTCTATCTTGGTACGTCTTGGTATAATCTTGGTACGTCTTGGTCTATCTTGGTACGCCTTGGTCTATCTTGGTACGTCTTGGTATAATCTTGGTAGTATAATATTGGTACTTCTTCGTATAATATTGTTACATCTTGGTATAATCTTGGTATGTCTTGGTATAATATTGTTATGTTTTGGTATAATATTGGTCCGTCTTGGTATATCTTGGTATGCATTATTTTATCGTGGTACGTCTTGGTCTATCTCGGTACTTCTTGGTATAATCTTGGTATGTCTTGGGCCAATCTTGATATGTCTTGGAAAATCTTAGTACGTCTTGGTATAATTTTGGTATATCTCGGTACGTCTTGGTATATCTCGGTACGTCTTGTTATGCCTGCACGTCGTCTTGATCAGTACCTGGGAATATTTTTGTACGGCCATTCAAAAGTTTGATGTCCACAAATATATACCTTTACTGTGGTGTGTCTACAGCATACACCTCGTTTTATTACAGCCACCTGTGCAGGTTTATGGAGGCTATGACAGTTGGAGTAGGCCAATCCTCCTCATATTCTAACGTGGCATGTCCGCTCTGTGTTAGTCAGGGGCACACGTTTATGGGGCTCACTATACAGCAGCGACATCAATATCAATCTGTAGAGGTGGGCGGTTCTACGCCTGCGCTGATATATTTAGCCAACGACCATAAAGGAATTATTCAACTTAAAAAAGGGCCATTTTATTTGTATGCCGTCGTAGTGACAATTTACTCGATTCTATTGCATTTTTCGGCAGTGTGAAGAGAATCGTTCTCATTTTTAAAACCTATATATTGAACTAGCGAGGATCCGGGCTGCGTTTCAATGCCACCCACTCTAAAAAAGAAAGTGTTTGTGTTTTAATAATGTTTTTAAAAGAACTTTCTATATTGACAATTATTTTTTCTTCTGTATGGTGTGTACTCGAATAAATTAAAAGGTTTTTCGATCATGGTCTTTTTCTTTCTTTTTTTTTTTTAATAGAAATGCTTTTAATCTCATAAAACTATACACCCACCTTACTTTTCACAAAGTAAAAACAAAGATATATTTTCCTTTTTTTTTTAAAAAAGAAAATTTTAACCCATCTCCATTTTCAAAATTAAATTTTCACATGTGTAAAATGATTGGATTTTGATATTCATGGGTATACTTATGTAAATGTGTTTTTGTTAACTACATTGATTTTCTTAATTGGTAAACATAATTATATCGGTAAAAAAAGAATGTAACGTCTCGTTTTCACAATTATAATATCATAGGATTTAAAGATATTGTCATCCTCGTAAAATTTTACGGTTACCGGAAAATTGTTTGAAAGAAATTTGATAGAAGGGAAATTTGTTCGAATCTTTTTTTCAGTCCACACGTTAAAATTTTATTACAATATCTTTTTGAACGCACTATACTGTAGAGCAAAACAAAACAATTCATAAAATTTCATGTGTTTTTAAATGGTTCAATGTTTGGCCTACCATTCCACTTTTCGTGCCCATTATCTATCTATCTATCTATCTATCTATCTATCTATCTATCTATCTATCTATCTATCTATCTATCTATCTATCTATCTATCTATCTATCTATCTATCTATCTATCTATCTATCTATCTATCTATCTATCTATCTATCTATCTATCTATCTATCTATCTATCTATCTATCCATCTATCTATCTATCTATCTATCTATCTATCTATCTATATATCTATCTATCTATCTAGCTATCTATCTATCTAGCTATCTAGCTATCTATCTAGCTATCTATCTATCTATCTATCTATCCATCCATCTATCTATCTATCCATCCATCCATCTATCTATCTATCTATCTATCTATCTATCTATCTATCTATCTATCTATCTATCTATCTATCTAACTATCTATCTATCTATCAACTATCTATCTATCTATCCATCTATCTATCTGTCTGTCTGCCTGTCTGTCCGTCTTTCTGTCTGTCTGTCGATCAGTCGGTCTGTCAGTCTCTCAGTCTGTCTATCATCTATTTATCTATCTGTATGTATGCCTATCTGTCTGTCCATGGGTTCCCACAAAGGGGGCAAGGGGGGTGGCACTTTAACGCCGTTATTTCTTCTATAAAGTCTGACATCGACTCATTGGCGCCCACAGGTAGGAGCAAGGGGGCCACTTGCCCCCCCCCCCCCCCCCCCCCCCCCGGAGGGAAGAAAAAAAAAAAAAAAATAGTCAAAAAATGGACAAAACCTTTATTAAAGTAAAGAGAAAATAAAGGGAAAGTAACTAAGCTGATGTCCTGTCCGTTCGTTCACCATACAAATACGCTACAGTAAATTAAAACTACATTAAAACATTACTAACAATTTTTTGCCCCCCCCCTAGCAAGTTAATCGATTTTTTTTGCCCCCCCCCTAGAAAGTTTTCTGCGGGCGCCCATGTGTCTGTCTGTCTTTCTGTCTATCGGTCGGTCGGTCTGTCTATCTATCATCTATCATCTATCTAAGAAAATCTTAACCCATCTCTATTTTGAGAATTAAATTTTCATTTGTGTAAAATGAATAGGTTTTGATGTTCGTGGATATAATTCTGTCAATGTTCTTACATTTTGTTAACGTCATTGATCTTCTTAATTGGTCAACATATGTTCATTTGTCAAATGAGAATATAGCATCTATTTTTCACAAGTGTAATATCATTGGGTTTAAAGATATTGTTATCCACGTAAAAGTGCACACACCCTATTGGCTACCCCCGATATATATATTTACCTAAGAATGTTGATTATTTATTAAATTCCTTATGAGGCGTATCCTGTGCTGCCTTGGGGGAAATGAAAGTAGCGTAATAATAATAAGATCATCCACTGGATTGTAACCCCTCACTTAAAACATTTTTTTTGCATTTCATTCGCGTTGTTCTTAATTAGATGAGTGATAAATACATTAGTGAATGCTATTTGGCTATATAGTTTTGCTGTACTGATTGAAATAAACGGCATTTGTTTTATTACAATTATATTTAAAGGTTGAAGTTTTTACTACTTTATAAAGTTCATAAAATTATATTTTTGGAATGAATAAGAAGTACAAACTTATTAAATGTTAAAATCACAAAGCTAAATTTGTATTTAATTTTAGCAAATTTCAGCAATGTATAAAGCAATCAATTATATTTATTGATTTTACTTTCAAGAAGGGGAAAATAAATGATCAAAATTGTACGCGGTTATTAAATCAGAGAACTTTTAGCTTTGGCCAAACAGGCTATTCTCGCCATGACGTCATTTGCGTGATTATTTAGAATAAATTAATTTTTATTATAATAAATATCTATTAATATATTTATATTTATTAATATATTTATAATATTTATAATATTGGTACTTCTTCGTATAATATTGTTACATCTTGGTATAATCTTGGTATGTCTTGGTATAATATTGTTATGTTTTGGTATAATATTGGTCCGTCTTGGTATATCTTGGTATTCATTATGTTATCGTGGTACGTCTTGGTATATTTTAGTATGTCTTGGTATAATATTGGTATGTCTTGGTATAATATTGGTAAGTTTTGGTATAATATTGGAACGTCTTGGTATAATATTGGTATGTCTTGGTATAATATTGGAACGTCTTGGTATAATATTGGTATGTCTTGGTATAATATTGGAACGTCTTGGTATAATATTGGTATGTCTTGGTATAATATTGGAACGTCTTATATATATTGGTATTTCAAACATTGCTCGATATTACATTTTTTATTAAGGACTGATGGATTGATACGAAAAACTATGTTTTAGTGGTTGTTGAATGATGGCCCCTGTCGTTATATTTCAAGAGTCCACATACCTTGTGTCACTGTGTCACCATGACGTCAAAGCACATCTCGGATAGTTGGACCATGTGTGTTGACGAGCTGTTAGGAAGAGTGGTAGCAAGTTTAGACAGGGCACTCTTTGAAAAAAGTTGACACTTTCATTGTTATTGTTACTGCTTAGTGCTTAGTGCTCGTCGTTGATTTCAATGCAAATAGTTAAATTATTTGATGGTCGTGGTGGTGGTGATGGTGATGGTGGTGGTGGTATGGTGATGGTGATGGTGATGGTAGTGATGGTGGCAGTGGTGGTGGTGATGGTGGTTGTGGTGTTTGTGATGTTGTGATGTTGTGATGGTGATGATGGTGGTGATGATGGTGGTGGTATTGGTGATGGTGATGGTGGTGGTGGTGATATTGGTGGTGGTGATAGTGGTAATTGTGATGGTGGTGGTGTTTGTGGTGGTGGCTGTGGCAGCGGATTTGATTACGGTGATGGTGGTTGCAGTGATGGTGATTAGTATTTGTGGTTGATTTTGGGTGGTTAGAAATAAACATTTTTAGCATTCAATGTAAGCCCAGGAACTGGACCATTATTTGTTTCAGGCAAGTCTAGTCTACGATAGAATTAATTCAACTGACAAAGTGGCCACAACAAGTTATTTTTAATCAACAAGACACATATTTCATACCACCTCATCCCCCACCACCCCCCCCCCCCCCAAAAAAAAAAAAAAAAAAAAAAACTAAAAAAACTCCAACAATTATTTCAATAAGTTCTATTTCAATGCTGGATGAATCGGATGTGTATTTAGTGTCGTATGATGGCTTAAGAAATGTGGTGTAGATTTAATGACATGGCGCAACAGAGCGGAACTGGTGGTAGAAAAGGGGAACCAGAATTTTTTTTTACAGGCAAGACAGTAGGCAGATGCGGCGGAAAGATAGCAGGGAGAGACAGCGGCAAGAAAGTAGGCACAATCAGTGGAAAGAATTAGGCAGAGTCGGCCAACCAACATAGGAAATAATTTTTAAGCTGACTGTGGAGTTAGGTTTCCAGTGAAAGGCTGCGACTGACCATTAAAGTTCATTTTATTTTGTGACCTATCATCTTGACCTCGTTTCTCATGCTGTTGTGTAACTGTGCTCCTGAATAGTCAACTTTTGATCAGGGGTCCTCAAACTACGGCATGCGAGTCAGATATGGAGACGCTGTGCGGGTATCGGGGTAACGGGAGCGATTATGGGTACGGATATTGACCACCTATTTAGACCAAAGAAGACCCACCCATGCGTCCCATTGAAAGACTAAAAAACTTTATGCTTTTTTAACGTGTTCTTCATTATTAAAAAAATGTCCTGTGTGATTTTTTTTTTAACCTTCAGATAATATATGTGCAGTTATATTTTCTAAAGATTAGTCTGGCCCCAGAGGGACAGTGAACCGGTCCCCCGAATAAAACTTTTGAGAACCCACCCCCCCCCCCAACCTGAATTAGATTCAACTTTAATAATGAATATGAAATACAACTCTCCCACCCCCACCCCCCACGGCCCCCCGAATAAAACTTTTGAGAACCCACCCCCCCCCCAACCTGAATTAGATTGTCGTCCCCCCCCCCACCCCCCTTAGGGAGACATTTTGAATTCCTGAATTCCCTGCTGATGTCAATATCTACAGAAACCAATCTCCTACCTGCTGCTAGGCTTGATTGCATTGTGGTAATCTTTTTGGGGGGGATTTCTGTTTGGGACCCCGCGTCTTTTCAAATACTTTCACCCCGACCGCTGCAGGTGAACAGAGCTTAAATGAAACGTAATGCGTCGCAGATGTGCACCAAAAAAAAGTATATTCTACTTAACAGCAGGGGCGTGCCTTGGAAAGAGAGGGTTTTAAACGTACAGAGAGAGCGAGAGAGAGAGAGAGAGAGAGCAAGCACTGCTTCCATGCGGATAGACATTGAAGTCCTTGTTGGTAGAACCTCTGTCAGATTGCAGCGCATATTTACCTTCTAACCTCCCCCCCCCCCCCCCGGGGTCCAGATCCAGTGAATCGTATGTTTGGGAATGAACAGGGGGCAAACACGCAAATCGGCCACACATTGAAAGCACGCGGCTAAAGATGATAACAAAGTTCTAAAAATTCTTCCAGCTGCCATGACCCCGGTGGGGTCAAGTGTGAACGCAATGGTTATGCCCATGTCCCAGTTTTTATGGCCAATAAGATAACTATTATCGCATTCCTTGGTATGTCTCTTCAGTTTGATACTAGAGAGTGAACATTTTCCCATTCAAAAATTTTCCAAGAAAATGTATTTAGTTGATTGGTGCACCCCCCCCCCCAACAACTTGTTTTATAACTGTGAGTAGTTGGTGTATGGTTTCCATGAAAGTACGTTGTCTGGCAGTGGAGTGATACATTATGACAAGTGGTAGAGACGTGTCAATATTCTAACTCAAAGAACGTGAACCGGGGGCTTGTGTTACAACAGGGGGGGGGGGGGGGTGCGTCAAAATAAGGGTACTCCGTTATAGTCACGTTTCACGCTAAATTAATGGTCATATGTCACGCTAATATGACGGTACTCCTTTATAGTCAAATGTCACGCTAAAATAATGGTACTCTTTATAGTCACATGTCTTTGGCTTTATAGAGTGCTCATTTACATTTCTGTACAGTCTTTCTTTGACTTCATAGAGTGCTCATTTGCACTTTTGTACAGTCTTTCTTTGACTTCATAGTGTGCTCATTTACACTTCTGTACAGTCTTTCTTTGACTTCATAGAGTGCTCATCTACACTTCTGTACAGTCTTTCTTTGACTTCATACATTTCGACTTATAACGGTAGTGAAGTATTGTGTACAAAAAACTTTTTTTAAAACATGTTAAGTTTTTAAAAAAATGACGTGGGCGGAGCTGCTGGAAACGGCTGGTTTATAAGAATTATTAAACAATTTCATATATCAGAAAATCTACCTAATAACTTTAATTTTAATCTGATTCTTCATCACGTTTCATGAACATTTATGGTTTTAACATTTTAACTTCATAGGTACTTTTATAATTTATATATGAAGATATAAAGACATATATCTTTATATCTTTAAATAAATGACCTTATAATATAAAGACATATATTATAAGGTAATAGTATGCAAGTAAATAGGTACTATCTGAATTTCGGCTTCGGCTTCGTTTTCGGCGCCGAAAGGGGTCATTTGATCACTTTCGGCCTGATTTCGGCTTCGGCTGAAAGTGATTGGGGTTTTCGGTCATCATTAATGCTCGACGTCTTGCTGTTATTGTATGTTATATGACTAATAATCTGCGAAAACTGCTCACAGCTGCATGATGACCTACTTATCCTTTAGTTCCAAAAAAAAACCTAAATTTTAATTAGGCCTAGGCAAATGTCAACAGTTTTATGGAAGAAAAACTAGTTGAATGGTAATATTTTATGTCATTATTTTTATTTAATTTTTTCAAAAATAAAATTTGGAACCCTAGGTTTATTCAATTCCTTCATTTTTTATATTTCTTTTGGTTTATCATGATCATGCTCATCAATTTTGTCATAAGCAAAGGTGAATAATATTGCATAATCCTAGGGAATGGTAATATTTCTCCTATTTTTTTTTTTATTATTCCTTTGTTAAGTTAAGGAAACCTAGACTTTTTCTATTCATTTTTTTCTTGAAATGCATCATTATCCTGCTCATAAACATTGTTATTGACGAAATAACAAGTATGTGCATGTGTCACTGGCTTGTATTATAATTATGTAGTAGGCCTACTGCAGGCCTGCTTACTTTTATGATTTAATCGACCAATCTATTAGATGTCTTGCGATTCTCCGTCGAGACCGTCAGAGGAATTATTTTAAGAGACCCGGTTAAAAAAAAATAATAATTTCCCCCACCATGGGTGCCTTAATAACTGATATTTAGGTGACAATTGGCTTTATTAGAGCCACAATAATTATTATAGGTATATGTTCTAGATTGTAATTATATTATAAAAGAAAAGGGCACACAATGGTCTATTTTGCATGAATTCCTACACCCCCCCCCCCGGGTCCAAATTTTCTCTTATCATACTACTTAAAAAAACATTTTTAAGTAATTTAAGTTACTTTTAAATTAAAATAATAAAAGCCAAAGTATTCATTTAATTTATAATTATTAATATTCACAATTATATCATTAAAAAAAAAAA
>CAXITT010000799.1:156367-175841 GCA_964033795.1 Lymnaea stagnalis
CCCCCATATCGTTTGTGTAGCCTCATCATTATAATTGAAGGATAGTTATGGAACATTGGTCCTTTCTTTCTGGTACACGCAGTTTAGGTACACAATAACATATTAGCGGTTCCACTATTTGTGTAAGGGTACCGAAGTCTGGCTGTGCACTTACTAATGGGCTAAGATCACGAAGGAAAAACAGATTTATTTTCGGAGAGAAAAGAGCGCAATAGGTTGGTGCGCAGCGTTTCCGCTTTTATATCCTTTGTGGGTGTGTCATGGTTTGGCTAAGTAAATATGGATGGGATGACGTCACCGTGAATGGGAGGAACGAAATTGTTCAGAGTAAAAGGATATTTTTTTTTTTTTTTAAACTGTATTATTGGGTCTGTTTTAATTCACGCTACTTAACATACTGGAATCGAGTTTAGAAACAACAAACATGATTCTGGAACCAACCCAAAGTGATAAAAGTAGGCAGCAACCACGGGCAAGCTACTCTGTTTTACACAAATTTGAAGGTATCCCGTACATAGAAAGTATCCCCAAATCCCATCAAAACTGAACGAAATAAATAACGCTTCATTTCTGTTGTGCATGAAATCGTGCAAACTTTATTTTGAACTAATCCTTGATTTCTTGGACAAGTCAAATATTAGCTGACCTCCAACACTGAACATCGTCCGGCTTTTAACCTATGTAAGTCCCGGATCTCCATTAAACAATGGTAATTGACCAGCTGACCTGAATGTTTTAAACAAGCCCCTGGCCTGTAAAGCAGACAAAAGTCCATGATTTCAAGCGGGCCATGGTTATATGACATCAATTTGGAATTATTTTTTTTTAAATACCTGGCATGCAATGACAATGATATATGAAACATCTAGATGTCCTGGCATGCAATGACAATGATATATGAAACATCTAGATGTCCTGGCATACAATGACAATGATATATGAAACATCTAGATGTCCTGGCATGCAATGACAATGATATATGAAACATCTAGATGTCCTGGCATGCAATGACAATGATATATGAAACATCTAGATGTCCTGGCATGCAATGACAATGATATATAAAACATCTAGATGTCCTGGCATGCAATGACAATGATATATAAAACATCTAGATGTCCTGGCATGCAATGACAATGATATATAAAACATCTAGATGTCCTGGCATGCAATGACAATGATATATAAAACATCTAGATGTCCTGGCATGCAATGACAATGATATATAAAACATCTAGATGTCCTGGCATGCAATGACAATGATATATAAAACATCTAGATGTCCTGGCATACGATCGCATATAAAACATCTAGATGTCCTGGCGTACAATGACATATAAAGTGTCTATATGTTCGGGCAGACAATGTCTTACAATAGATCTAGATATCCTGGGATACAATGACATAAAAATGATCTAGATATCCTGGCATACAATGACACATAAAAAATTTAGCAGATGTCATGGCGTACAATGACATTTAAAACATCGAGATGTCGTAATACGGAAACTTAGAATAAAACAATTTTGACCTATGAATGTCGTATGCGGATAAATGTACGAAAAAGATTTGTACGAAGGAAAAAAATCGTCCGACCAAAAAAATAAATATTTTAAAATGTATTAAAAAGTTTAAACCACTCACCATCCACCACCCACCCCATCTCCCACCCTCAGTCACATACCAGTTTCTGATATTTGCATCTTCTTCTGTTTTCCCCCCAACAGTCAATGTGGCAGCGCTTAACCTTTGGGTGGTGTCATTTTATACTATGGTAAGGCGAGGGTGCTAAGGTATAGGCTTCGATCCGAGGGGGCTAAGGTATAGGCTTCGATCCGAGGGTGCTAAGGTATAGGCTTCGATCCGAGGGTGCTAAGGTATAGGCTTCGATCCGAGGGTGCTAAGGTATAGGCTTCGATCCGAGGGTGCTAAGGTATAGGCTTCGATCCGAGGGTGCTAAGGTAGGCTTCGATCCGAGGGTGCTAAGGTAGGGTTCGATGCGAGGGTGCTAAGGTAGGCTTCGATCAGAGGGTGCTAAGGTAGGCTTCGATGCGTGGGTGCTAAGGTAGGCTTCGATCCGAGGGTGCTTAGGTAGGCTTCGATCCGAGGGTGCTAAGGTAGGCTTCGATCAGAGGGTGCTAAGGTAGGCTTCGATCCGTGGGTGCTAAGGTAGGCTTCGATCCGAGGGTGCTTAGGTAGGCTTCGATCCGAGGGTGCTAAGGTAGGCTTCGATCCGAGGGTGCTAAGGTAGGCTTCGATCCGAGGGTGCTAAGGTAGGCTTCGATCCGAGGGTGCTAAGGTAGGCTTCGATCCGAGGGTGCTAAGGTAGGCTTCGATCCGAGGGTGCTAAGGTAGGCTTCGATCCGTGGGTGCTAAGGTAGGCTTCGATCCGAGGGTGCTAAGGTAGGCTTCGATCCGAGGGTGCTAAGGTAGGCTTCGATCCGAGGGTGCTAAGGTAGGCTTCGATCCGAGGGTGCTAAGGTAGGCTTCGATCCGAGGGTGCTAAGGTAGGCTTCGATCCGTGGGTGCTAAGGTAGGCTTCGATCCGAGGGTGCTAAGGTAGGCTTCGATCCGAGGGTGCTAAGGTAGGCTTCGATCAGAGGGTGCTAAGGTAGGCTTCGATCCGAGGGTGCTAAGGTAGGCTTCGATCCGAGGGTGCGAAGTTGGCTAAAGTAATAACTGCCTCCGAGGTTTTCCCAGTGGACTAAGCAGAGTAAGACTGGCACTGCAGTAGAGTGTCATTGGGGGGAGGGGGGGGGGGGTTAATTCCGATCTCAGTGGGATGACTAAGAGTCCCGCCAATGGGAAGAAGGATTGTTCGCTGTCTTTCGGAAAGGTAGATCCTAAGCTGGTGACGTCGCAATCAATCCTGTTAGGAGTTAGTCACGAAAGAGGCATTGTATTACACAGATAGGAAGTTCTACTGTTAGAAAATAATGATCTTAATTTTAAATTTAAATGGTTGTAGGTTGTTGTTGTTGGTTTTTTTTCCTTTCCCACTCGAAAGACACAATACGGTTAATTTGGGGAGGATCGGGGAAGAAGGGACATGTGGGAGAAATGTACCACCCCCCTATAAAAGCGAATCTATTGGACCAAAATGTTTTTGAACAAAATGACCATAAGACCACACGCAGAAGACATTGACTGGGTGCCTATTAAAGACAAGTAGTGCACAGAATGATGATTCGGTCCACGCTCGTCATTTTTGTCCGTTATCCGACCCGCTGTGGAAAAAGTTTGGTGACCCCTGGTTTAGAGGATATTTCAACCATAAGAACAATAAATTAAAAAACGTTAAATTTGTTTAAGGCATTTACTGTGATGTTAATGTTATGGCTGGGTATACAGAAGTGTAACTGGGAGGGGGCTGTGGGGGCAGCAGACCGCAGCGGATGGCACCCTTAAAGGGGAATGGCACCAAAATGAAATATTGCAAATTTAACAGGATGGCACTAGAGCCGGGTGCCACTTGAGCCGGGTGCGACCTGAGCCGGGTGCCATCTGAGCCGGGTGCCACTTGAGCCGGGTGCCATCTGAGCCGGGTGCCACTTGAGCCGGGTGCCACCTGAGCCGGGTGCCATCTGAGCCGGGTGCCAGTTGAGCCGGGTGCCATCTGAGCCGGGTGCCACTTGAGCCGGGTGCCATGTGAGCCGGGTGCCACCTGAGCCGGGTGCCACCTGAGCCGGGTGCCATCTGAGCCGGGTGCCACCTGAGCCTGGTGCCACTTGAGGCGGGTGCCACTTGAGCCGGGTGCCATCTGAGCCGGGTGCCACTTGAGCCGGGTGCCATCTGAGCGGGGTGCCAACCGAGGAGGTCCCATCAGAGCCAGGTGCACCAGAGCAGGGTGCATCAAGAGTAAGCTGCCACCAGAACAGGGTGCCACCGAGCAGAGTGCCACCAGAACAGGATGCCACCCTAAAAGGGTGCCACCATGTTCCCTCTAATTATCTAAATGCTATGTGTGCATATTTTTGGTGTAGTGCAAAGTTTGACCCCCAAAAAAATAATTAATGATGCGCCCTGTGCACATGAGCATGACCGTTAGACAAGAGTACAAGAGACACGCAGGATAAACTCTTTAACTGTTTTCTCTCATTTAGGTAGAAACAAGTTCTTTTCCCCCTTTTTTTTTTCCTTTCCTTTTTTAAATTCAAGGGAGTAACTTGATTAATCCAAACTTACATGTTATCCTAGTTACAGCCCCTGAAATTTCCGATTTCGTTTTAGGGGCCCCCTGACGATTTAAACAAATATTAATGTGGTCTTTAAAGAATGTGTAAACGCGTCATGTCTAGGAGAGGTGGGCACCTTGGACATTGCCACACAATACTAATTAATGAATTAAGAGAAGAAATTAATGATGCATACTAGCTGGCCTGAAACTTTTTCTAGAATTACCAAGGAGCGGATTTTGAACGAATGTCGTGCTTGATTTAATACATTTACAGTGCAAGGAAATTGGAAGCTGGGAAAGAGACAACGAAAAGTAGGGCCTACTATGATGTTTGCAAGGCACGCATTGTTTGTTTATGGCCTACTATGATGTTTGCAAGGCACACTTTGTTTGCTTATGGCCTACTATGATGTTTGCAAGGCACACATTGTTTGCTTATGGCCTACTATGATGTTTGCACGGTGCACACATTGTTTGCTTATGGCCTACTATGATGTTTGCAAGGTGCACACATTGTTTGCTTACGGCCTACTATGATGTTTGCAAGGTGCACACATTGTTTGCTTATGGTCTACTATGATGTTTGCAAGGTGCACACATTGTTTGCTTATGGCCTACTATAATGTTTGCAAGGTGCACACATTGTTTGCTTATGGCCTACTATGATGTTTGCAAGGTGCACACATTGTTTGCTTCTGTTCCTTGAAATCGGAATCATTTTTTTTTTAAACTGAGGAGCTTCTGTTGTTAAACTTTATCTCGAAATCGATCGTTGAGATAATTTGAATTCTAAGGGCTAAATATTTTTTTTTAATTAGGTGGGGGGGGGGTGGAGATTGTGGGGTGGAAACTGTGATGGTTTGTTTTTTTGTTACATCAGAGGTGCTTTAACTGCAACAATAATTAAAATTCCCTTTGATGGTGAGATCGCGTATGAATTTGAATAAAATATCCTATCCAGAGGAGTTAGTTACCATGAAGTCAAGAACTAGTCTCAAAGAACGTTTCCCTATTGTGGAGGGCCATCTGGATACTTTTTTCCTTGTATATAATTGGATGTAAGTCTTTGAGCGTGTGCTTTTAATTAGCGTTACATACTGATGAAAGTGTAAAAGTTCAGATTTGGCATGATAAATGTTGCTGTTTGTTCATCGTCATCAAAATCTTCTCTAATTTTGATTTAAATTTCTTTAAATGAACTGTGCAAACTTGATCCAGTACTCGTAAATAGTTGGGTTTTTTTTTTTCATTTTTTGCAAATTTATAAAAATGAAGTAACACGCGGTGCCAAAGATGGCGCAACCCTGAAGGCTTCACAAACCATTTTGAAGGCAATAATATAACTTCTTACTTCTTCGCGGGCGCATGTCAATAATGCTATTAAAATTATAAAAATACAATACGACAAAATAATTATGAAACTAAGCAAGATTTTATTATGCGTATAAACGTTCTTCATGCATTTCATAAACTTCTGCAATTATATCAGTGGCTTCGCTAAGGGTTAGGTGGGTGCAGAGCGCACCGGATGACACCCTCACAAATGTCTCTTGAGTCGGTTTTATTGCAGAAGTCCGTTAACTACAAGAAAAAGGTTCACTAGAGCAGGGTGTTACCAGAGCAGGGTGCCGCCAGATTAGGCAGACTCGGAGGAGGTTCATGCGGAAGTCTGGAGGGGATGAAGAAAATGGCGGGGGGGGGGGGCAATCAAGAGACGGATTACTCTACTTGCAATTACAAAAAAGAAGAAGAAGGCGATGCATTTGTGTTGAGATCGTTTTCGTCCTGACCTATGGATCAGGTCAAGGACCACCAATGAGGTAACAGATGTGTTTGAGTCTGTTCAAACTAAGATTCTACGTTGACAACGCAAGAACTGTTACTGGGGTCATCTCCTTAATTCGCCGCTTTCTGTGATGAGTTATCTGACAATGAACTTTGAATTGAAATAGTGAGGCTGCGCAAGTACCTGAAAGCATCAGATGTGAAACACCCACGAAGCCAAAGATTGTTCCTTATTGGAAGTAGTTTGACCTTCATAGCTGAATGGGGCTCCCTAGAATATCTCTCAATCCTCTCAGAATCATTAGGCGTACAATTAAAAAAAAAATCACAATCTGTTTATCTGTTGCTTCATTTGAGAGGAGCTTTTCAAAACTGAAACGTATAAAGTACTATTTGCGATCTACCATGGAGCAGACCAGGCTTTCTGGTTTTTGCTATTTTTTGTCAGTTGAATGTAATAAGGTGAATAAGGTTGATTTTGATGAGCTTGTTGACAGGTTATCTTTGAAGATCCTCAAAATAACCCTTTATAAATGTGTTCTGTGAAAGTTCAAGCGGCCCGGGAAAAAAACAACAAAAAGCGGCCCTATGCTATTAGTTATTAATTATTATTATATCACTGGTCCTGGCGGCCCATCGGGAATCTTCCCGGTGTCCCGCCGGCCCAGTCCACCCCTGGTTCTGTGTAATGGATGTAGGCATGTATTAATGCTTATTGGTCAATTTTGTGTTTATATTGGAGTTAATTGGCCTAGCAAGAGTTTGTGAGATTTTTTAAAGAAAAAATTATTCGCTTTTTTTTTTTTTTGTTATTGCTTGTCTGGACTATGTGGGGAGTTTAACTCCAATCCACCAGGTATGGCCACTCAGTCCCAGCCAAAGACACAATGTGTGAACTTGTAGAATAAAATTGGAAAAGATATATTATAAATATATTAGTTATTTTTATTAATTTTAAAATAGTTAACGTTAAAATCCTTTGAAATTTACAGTTATTTGTGAACTTTGGTGAACTTTGTCTAAACATTTCCTGATTCTACACCTAATTGTTCTATCATACGGTACCCTTATAAGGTATTTTTTAAATATATATATATATATATTATATATATATATATATATATATATATATATATATATATATATATATATACAATCGGGTCTTCAAAGCCGACATTGTAGTGGCTATTACTGTGCATATTTAAAAAAAAAAGAATATTAGTGATACATTTGATTTAGAATTATTTATTTTTTTACCTTTCAATTTTTTTATTGCGCTTTAGATTAAGAGACTTTAAAATATGCTTCTCAGGTTTGTTTTTAGTTTTCGGTAAATAGCGAAAACTTTTAGCGTTTTCTTATGTTTGCATTTGCAAACTAAAGAAATGGAGTTAGTTTATTCTATAGATTTTAAATCCTTTTCAAAGCAAACCGATTTCAGTTGCGATGAGAAGATATGTTGCAGTTTATCTTGCAGAAATATTGTAGCTTTTAGTAGAGCAAGAAAGGCAGACAACGATGGGTATGATTTTGATTTGATTTTGTTGTTAAACAATAAATGTGAATCGATACGACCACATATTATTGAATTGTGATATATTCATATTGGTCCTAGTATCACATTAGTTACCGGTATTACATATAATTTATACTTATAATTAATTAAAAATAATTAAAATACATATCGCCTTCTGATATCATATAATTATGATATACTGATACTGGTCGTCGATAGAGAAATGACTCGCTTTTTTAAAATTAATATTACATATAATTTATACTTATAATTAATTAAAAATAATTAAAATACATATCGCCTTCTGATATCATATAATTATAATATACTGATACTGGTCGTCGATAGAGAAATGACCCGCTTTTTTAAAATTAATATTATTTATATTACGCCATTAGACTCAAGGCTATTTAGCCTATTACTATTAGGATGTCATTTGTGGTAGTTAATTTTAGTTAAACTGAAGAATTAAGTTTACAAACATATAGTCCATTCAATTATCTTTCATTTGATTCCTCATTTTGTATTTTGTCTTACAAACTCAACAATAATAATAATAATATTTTAAATTATAGTTTTTTTAATCCCAACCTCTCACTTCTGGTACCCGGGTACGAATAGCCACTTCGTTATTTATTTCTTAGACCTGTAACTATTATCACTATTATTATTGGTAGCAGTGGCGGATCGAGGGTTTGAATCAGCCCAGGAGATTCTGATAAATTTATAGGCCCAGGGCTAAATACAGTTAGCAGCAGGTCCGGCGATGTATTCCATGGTATATATTATATAGGTCATGTAGGTTCCCCAGATCAACTACGGGCCATAGTTCTATTTTTCAAATTCAAAAGATTTCAAATTTTTGTTCTTCATTTATTTGATTATTTTTATTTATTTTTTTGTCTTGAAAGAGCGGGGAGGCATTCTGGGGAGTGGTCTCTCCTCCCCAGAAATTATTTGGTTTCTTATTTTTGATGAATAAGTAATGCTGAAATGTCCCGTTAAATTTCAATATTATAGAAATGGGTACTTCTGTTTTTCAACCAAGACAGCACTTTTAACCATGCACAGTCTTTTTCCTGGTGTTTATCTATGGCATCTAGGGCTATAAACAAGGATGAGTTACTTTTTTTATTTCTTTTGAACCTTGTAAGTTGAATTTCAATAAAAACAAATGGAAAATGTCATTTTAATTTATGTTACTTTTCGTTGTTTAGAAAGCAAAAAAAAATGAACGCATGATAATATCATAAACAAGAAAGATATGCACTCTCACTCATGACTCATGAATATTAATGCAGTATAGGCCTATCTCTACTCACTAGTACTAGACACTACTTATTTGTCTCTCCTTAACTATAGGATTAGGACCCCATTTATTGTGAAAAAATCAGAGGCCTTTACTACATCATAGGCCATACTTCACATAGGCCTATTTTTGTAAGACATGGCAGAGCTTTATTTATCCTTAGGCCTATGATTGGTCCATCTACAAATTTTAATGATAATGACCATTATCAATAGGCCCCCTAAGTATGACTTTTATGTGAAAAATGTGACTTGTCATGCAAATGAAATAGGTTAAATTGTAGCCTACACGATTGGACTTTTAGCTACAATAGGCCTATATACAATAATAATATACATTTATTTCATTTTATTTTTTTTATAACTATGTATTGGATGTATGCTTCTTATAGAGATAAGCTTGACATCTGCTACGAAGTTTGTGTGGTTGACTTGGACAAGCCGTGGCAAAAATATGAAGTCACCACTTATCCCTCACCAGTCAAATACATGAGATGGGACCCCGCAGGCATGACTCTTTTGGTTGTGAATGCAGCAGGGAGATTCAGTTTGTGGAAAATGAAGGTACATTTAAAAAATCTATTGAGAAGAATTTAGAATGCTTCTTTTTTTTTTTTTTTTTTTTTTTTAAAAAATCTTTTTTTTTTTTTTTTTTTTTTTTTTTTTTTTTTTAAAGAATCATTTGTATGTATTTTTTTAAAAATATCTCTTCATCTGTAAAAATATTCTCGTCTGTTTTAATGTGTTTATTAATTTCATATGGAACTATTCATCAAACAGTAGGAAAACAGTGTTTTGTTTTTTAAATTTTAACATATATTTTTTTGTTCGGTTGTGTTTAAATAATTTTTAAAATTCTTGTGCTTACTAATATGAAAGTTTACTGTCTTTATGACATTCATTAGAACTGATTCCACTATCCAATAAGGTTATGAGTGTTAGCTCATCCCCAAACTTTCCACCACTACAAAAACAAAAGGGCTTGTACTTGTAGTTTTTTTAGAATTGACAGCTTCATTTGTAGTGTCGTGCGCCCTACCACCCCCAAGATAGGAATGTAGTTTCTACTGTTTTTTTTTTAATCCCTAGTGTAAAGACGCTAATTTTGGTCTGGATGGCCTACTGCTGTTAAAGCAGTGTTCCTTTCATGGGATACTCATCTCAATGAAAGCCAATGTTAAAGCAATGTTCCTTTCATGTGACACTCATATCAGTCTAAGCCTATGGTAAAGCAATGTTCCTTTCATGGGACACTCCTATCAATCTAAGCCTATGGTAAAGCAATGTTCCTTTCATGGTACACTCATATCCCGTCAATCAAAGCTACACATTGTAAAGAAACTCAATATTGCCGAATCATCAAATACTCGCTTCACATGATTTAAGTACCGGTACTGTAAAACAGTCTCTTTTTTTTTTAATGATAAAGGTCAAAATTATTTTTTTGATTGATTGATTGGATATTTATATAACGCTGGCATCCATGCTACTTTATCATGCTCACTGTGCTCTGATTTTCTTAAATCTATTTAAACAAAAAAGTTTTTATATGTTTCTTAAATGATTTTTTATCATTTTCAATTCCCCTCAAAGATTGAGGCAAACTGTTCCATAATTTTGGTGCTATCACTTCAAAAGAGCGCATTGTGTAAGACTTTTTTCTGTGTTCATCCGCACTGGGAATTTTCAGTAAGGACTGTGTTGAAGACCGCAGGTTCTTTGAATAGATGTTAATAAATCAGCTCTTTAAGATGTTCCTGTGCAGGGCCTTCTATGCAGCCGTACGCCAGGGACAAAATTTTGTAGTTATGGTAATGTGTTCACTCACAGGAACTCAATAGAGATCTCGTAGAACTGGGTTAATGTGGTCAGATTTCTTTATCAAATTACTGCACATTTAAATCAGATATGAAAATAACCCACTAAAAAAAGGTACTTATTGCTATACCAGAGCTCCTTGATCAATTCCTGGGAAGAATCAGGATTTGTTGATATGGACAAGGAGGAGATTTTAGTGCTAGCCTGGCTGCACAATGGAGCTCAGGTGAGTCATATATATATATTGTATAGTAACTTTCAGTAAATGAAACACTGCATAGAAACATTCAATGATTCAAATACTATTTGAAAATATTTAGATGATAATTAATTAATATATCTGCATTAAATTTTGAACAGAGAAAGGCTAACTAGGCAAAACATCATTTCATGAATAGCTCAATAATTCTCACAAAACTCTCAATAATTTTTTACACATTTCCATATCTCTTCTGTTAAACAATTTTCAGACATTATTCAACCCAGAGGCCCGAGATCTCATCAACTATTGGGAAAAATTCACTAGAGCCAAAATGACCCCGTCTGTCACACAGTTTGGGAAAAAACCAGTGGATGGTTGGATAGCTATTACATCTACAGGAATGGTAAGTGTGATAGGATAGCTATTACATCTACAGGAATGGTAAGTGTGATAGGATAGCTATTACATCTACAGGATTGTCTGATAGTTCTAAATAAATATTTTCTACAGTGTAAAATAGAAACATTTTTATTTGTTATGTTTTAGGTAATGAAGTTGAATAATCAGATTGCAATCATTTTCAATTCTCCTCAACAGAAATTCATTCCAACATCAAGTTCTTTTTCTTTCAGATACACGTGGGGCTTATACCTGAGAAAGGTTCCACCTTGGTAACAGCAAAAGCCAGTCTAGGTCAGACTAACACTCACATCATCCAAGCAGACGTGGCATTTGTACCAGATGGTCAAATATTAATAGCTACCAGTGATGGTCAGCTGTCATCCTCTGTCCACTGCTACGTGGCAACAGTTAGTTTAAAAAATCATTTCTGCAGTATCAGATGCAGTGCTTCTGCTAGCTTTTTCCTCAAGAAACATCTTGTGGTAAGGGTAGATGAAGTAATATGATTACAAACACAGTGTGATAATCGTAGATGAAGTCATCTTTGTGTGCTCAGGGTTTAAATTCACAACTTAAGCATGTCACCTTTAAGAAATTTAATTTTATGACATGGTGAATTTGACCTGACATGAAGGGTCGGTCATCAATGACCTCTTAACAATCTTTCACTTTTATTACATTTAAATATAACAACAAAATAGTAATTTTTTTAATTTAAAAAGGATTTTTTTTCCTCATCAGATTTGACTTAGATTTTAAAAACTAACAACTACAATATGTTGCTTCCATTAAAAATTCATAAAAATATATACTAAAAAACTGTTGAAATTTGTGATTGACTTTTGATCCATTATTATCACCAATAACAGGATTGCATATATTTCCTGTTCTATTTCTTGTATTCAATTTGAATTAAATTATGACCTGGCTCTTGAGGGAAGACACTCCTTGAAAAAACTACTTTATACTGCAGTGATGATATTTCAGTTCTGATGAGACAAGATCTAAGAACCTAAAGAAATTGAATGAAAACAGAAATGAAAAATAAGAAAGTCTGTTAAAAATTCATACCTTATTTGAAACTTTATCCCATTCAACAACTCTAAAATAGTTTGATCTGTATTCACACATGACAACGGTACCCACTAAATTGATAACCATTCAATACATTTGAGATTTGTCAATGCTTGCTAAGCTAAATTAATAGCATTACATTCTCTTTTTTTCTGGTATTCTTTAGCCAGACGGAGGACACGAAGAGCCACGTTTAACAAGATTGAGTTTCTTGAGCAGAGAGAACAGTGAAGTTCTGTTGGCGTGTTGGGGGACCTCCCAGTACAGTTGTGTGGAGGTGACACTCAATGTCCCGTCGTGAATAGGAAAATGTTTATTTATTGTCATAAATCATGGGGAAAATCTAGACCAAATATAACTTGATTCATTAAAGATTAAACATGGGCCTGGTTATTGAACTGTTGTCAGATGTAACCGTAGAGACTTTTCATTTCTCTTCCCAGGCATGGCATTTGATTGAACAGACCATTCCTCTGAACCGGATGTTTCAAAATGCGGCAGTGACAGAATTTGCCTACAAAACAAAACGATGGATTCACAAGTCATCTTTTATCCAACCGTCGGGCCTGACTGATATTGCACGACCAAAATTGCCCATAAGCCGCTCATTCAATATGGAATCTACCAACTTTCTGTCATATTTTGCATGCACATACCGAGATGGAACAATTAAAATTGTTCATAGACAGAGTTACCAGGTGCCTATAAATGTATTTGTCTACAAAATTATACAAAGTTCATTTTATGCAGGGATTTGAAAGCTGATTTTAAGTTTCAAAACTATAAACTATATTTATAGCTTATCAACCATCTTTCCTTGCCATTCTCTATGTGTAATAACAGAATAAATCTTTGAAATCCTAATCTATGACATGTTCTTTTTGAGTAGTTCGTATCCTAATATCAGGGGGATGTTCTTCCCGATATCCCAGTTGTTCTTTGTGAATAATGTATAACTGGTGTATACTCTTGGCAGGTAATCTACACAGCTTCAATGGACCAGCTGATCAACTTAAAGACATTGGTACCCTCGGACCCATCCACTCTAGAGCCTCCAGATAAACAAGCTCGTCTGTCAGCCCCTCATCTTGTCTCTGTTGTTCAGACCAACACCGGGTGCGGGCTCGTTGGCCTGGGCGAAGGTCGTCTGTACCTGTTCCGTATGTTCAACTCCCGTGACGGCTCCTTGCAGATGATGCTGCCGTTCGTTGTGCTTATGCTGGAGTACACGATGTTCGTGGGTTTGGATGTGTGGGATGTCCTGCTGGCTGTCAGACAAGGTGAGTTTGTTGCCCTTGTCAATATGTCACAGATATTTTCATGTCTCTTGGGTCCATTCTTAAATTTCATCATTAAATTTTAAACCCCTCTAATCATTTTTTAGCCCTACTGGAAGTTTCGAACAGTCTTTAACTAAAGATAGGGTTACCAGAAATTTGTTTGAAAGAAATTTGGTCAACCCATTTTTTAAATTCACATGTTAAAATTTTTGTCAAATTTCTTTTTGAAAGCACTATACTTTATAGTTTTAAAAAACCATGCGTTCAAAAATAAATTTGACGCAAAATTTTAACGTGTGAACTGAAAAAAAGATTCGACCAAATTTCGGTTTAGTCTAATTTCCGTCGACGAAATTTCTTTTAAACAAATTTCCGGATACGAAAGGAAATATATGTCTTGGTTTAGTAATGGAAGTATGTTTAGTCTTGGTTTTCAGGTTATTTAATCAAAGGCAATGTTTACAACTAGTATTTGCTTGAATGTAGGAATGATTGAGGGCATTGTGGAAAGGCTGAGCTCCAACTTTCAGAAGCAGTCGGCAGCCTTCCAAGAGCTACTACAGCAGCGTCTTTTGCGCCTCAAGATGGCCCTCTACTCTTGCCTGGGTCCCGGCAACCAAAAGGCGGCAGACTGCAGGGCCATGATAACATTGCACTCCATCACCACTGTGCTCAAATCTTGTCTCCGTCCCAAATCTATCACAGCTCAGGATAAAGTAAGATTTTCTCATTGAGATGTGGGGGGGGTTTTTTCTTCTTTTTTTATATATCTAATATTTTTATGAGTCTTTCATTTATATACTGGTTAAGTTATATTGTGAAAATTTTCTTAATTTTTTTAAAAGTAAAGCAGCTTATGATTATTAACATGTATATTACAATTTGAGTCGTACAATATGTTTTATTTTAGGGCCTAGCTGAAAAATTGTCGACTTTGTGCTCAGTGTCAGTAGAGAAGGATCTGGATCAGATGACCAAAACTTTAGATGTTGATGAATTTATCTTGGACACATTCAAAAAGTCAGCCGTTGGCACTACAAAATCTTCTGAAAGTCAGTTTATTAAATATTACCATTAAAAAAACAAGCATTGCACATCACTACACCACCAGATGACAATCATAAATATTTTTTTCTTTTCCTCAGCTAATATTATTGCATATATTATTGCATATCTTATCAATAACCAGCCTCGTGAAACCATTAAAAAATAACATTGTTCAAATGAAATGTTTTGGAAGAAAACTGATTTGAAAGTCGTAATGAGACATGATGTAGCATAATTACAGAATGCATATCACATAACTAAAATGTCACAGTGTTACATTATGAAAGTATCATATTTTTCATAAAAAATAATCCACTCATTTTGTGCATCTGGGAAAACCCAAATGTTTTGAATGAAGTCGTAAAAGTTGACTGTTAAGATTTGAACACCTATTATTTTTTTAATTCTGTGATAATTATCTATTATTTCTTCAATAATGTCCAGCATCCCTTCAAGCATTGCAGCCTTTCATACAGTGGATTACAGATTTCATCCTTCATCTGCTGGCGGCTGTCTCAATGTATCCAACCTATCCAGCTTATCCAGGATCAACACTTTTGAAAAGTCCACAGGTGGGAAGCCACTTTTAAATCACTCTTCTCTATGCTCACTGCAGCTTTACGTGTATATTTTAAGTATAACTTGTAATGGCTCTGCAGTATATACACCACTACCCCCACCATCAAGTATACATTAAATAGATGACCCCCCTATCTCACTTAAGACACTGACAGCAGCAATCATTCCCACCATCAGGTATGCATTAAATAGATGACCCCCTTTTTTGACATTAGACACTGACAGCTGCAACCATTTGTATAGTAATTTCTTTCAAATACTTCCTATAGTTAAGTTTGAAATTGCAAGAATAAACAGTTCAGGAGACATTGCCAATTGATCACAACAAGAATAAACAGTTTAGGAAACATTGTCAATTGATCACAACAAGAATTAACAGTTTAGGAGACATTGCCAATTGATCACAACAAGAATAAAGGCTGAAAAAAATCATGTAATAACTTCACAAGAGATTTGTCCTGAAAATTTTCAGTTTTCCATTTACAACGTGTTACCACAGGTGTTGTGTACACTTCGAGAACTGCTCATCATCATACGAGTTTGGGGCAAGCTCAATCCAGCATGTTTGCCTGTCTTCATGACCACGGTGTCCATGGATCCACTCTCTTACCTGTTCCTTCTGGTCACCAGGGCATGGGTGACTATTAGGGAGGGAGTCAACATTGAAACGGATCAGTCATTTCTAGATGACTGCTGCAGTCTACCCAGTGAGGTAAGACATCATTCATGTTATGTGTGCACAGGTCAGGTAGTATCTCATAAATATCTCTCTCTACAAAGGAGTAGAAATTTTCAAATATGCATTTAGACAAGTGAAGGAAGAAAAATATCATAAATTTATCATTAACTCATTCCCGACGTTTGCGACTAAATGCATCCTTTACGGGTTTCGCCGGATGCCTCCAAATGTGTCCCGGCGCATAGTGACACACCTCTCTCTTATCTATTTAAAAATAGCAATGAAATCTCGAGACTTCCGGTGATGGCGTGGTTCAGCGTGATTTTAATTTAAAAACCGGAAGTTTTTATCTTGTTTCACTTTAAAACTATGGTGCTTTAGTACGGCGCGTCTATAAGTAGCATGTGTTCGTCCAAGGTGCCGAAAATCGATTTTTTGGTCATTGTTCGTTATTTTTTCCCCGCTAATGTTATATTTATATTAAACCTTATTCATTTTTTGTTGCATTTGTTCTTAAATTCGTTAACATTCAATAATATTTAGCAGCTTAAATAAATATTTTACAAATGTAAATCAATTCCAAGATGGAGTTACTTCCCTTTCTCAAGCAAATAAATTAAATACGGAAGTAGCATTGCAGGAGGGAATGACTTAAGTTAAAAATACAAAGCTAAAAAAAATCCCTTTACAAAATGTCCAAAGGTCCATTATGGCCATAGTTGCACATCACAAGTTCCAACATTTCTCGTGGACCCAGCTCTGGTTTCATAATGTTATATGATCATCCAAGTATCAATCCATTGGAAAACATGCCAATGATATGTTGCTGTATTTAGTTGATAGATTTTGCCGTCAACTAGAACTACCTTAAAAAAATGGTGACTTGCTTGATTTGTTTGGTATATTAACTGTAGATTTAAGAAATGACTGGCCCCTTTCATTTACAGTCAGTTACAATTAAAATTTATATGAATTTTGAAATATGCAATAACACTGTAAAATATATACATTTTTAATTTGATAGATTTTCATAAAGCAATTCTGTGTTGGGAATGGGCATTGTCTAAAGTGTTTAAAAATTATCATCACATTTCACATAAATTTAGAATTGTTAACCTGACTTCAATAGTCTCTTGTGTATCTCAAACAGATGTTGGTGCCAAATTACAAGAAAACTTATGGGGAAAAAATGAACTGTTATCTGGCGTTCTCACAACCGTTTCCCATAAACTACCAGTTTGGTGTCGAACCGGACTTCCTGTTCAGCCCACGCTACTCCAGTCGAATGTTTCCGTTGGACCTGTGCCTGGACGCTGATCAGAAATACGACTGTGTTCGACAAATTCAGCTGGGGGTCCACCCGCGGGAACCGCTGAGAGAATGCGTTCGATGTCATTCCCTGTCCTTGAAGAGGAAACCGTCGGCTACCAAGTCGTCCCTGCTCAGAGCTTGGGAACTCCGTTTTGTCAAAGCTTGTTTGTGCGGAGGTCACTGGAAGCTTCAGATGTTGCCACCGCTGGCCAGCTCTTTGGGACAGAAATAAATCTCCACAGGAGGAAATGAAAGTTCTCCTGCTGGACTTGCCAGCCAGAACAGTATGAGAGTTGCTTCTCTGATGTAAAATTTCTGTTGAATGTAAATGTATTTTGTAAATACATTATGTTGTTAATTATGTTAATGATAATTTTATATGAATAAATACTTATGTATGTACGACAGTCTCCATCTTGGGAACATGTTCACATATTAGAATGTTATTATAGTTATAGTTATAGAACAGAAGTATTACTCCATTGCTTATTTGTCTTGACCTGAAGTTCTAGCTTCATTCATTTAAATATAAATTAAGTCAACATTTAATGACTTTAACAATCGCTGATGAGTCTTTTCTAGTACATACAATTAATACCAGAGGTGTGGCACAATGCAGGTAACAGTGAACAAGAAAGTTTAAAAACTAAATCTAACTTACATTAAATTTGATGGTTATAAAACGAAGAGTCACTACATAAGTATGATTCATGGGTCCTATTTTATTGAACTCCTTGTCCACTTTTCAGTGCTCTCTCCCTATCTGTTAATCTTCGTGGTATTTGATGTGTGAGTTCTACCTATTTGTTAACCTTCATGCTTTTAGATGTGTGAGCTCTCCCTATTGGTTGATCTCCATGGTATTAGATGTGTGAGCTCTTCCTATTGGTTCATCTTCATGGTATTAGATGTGTGAGCTCTTCCTATTGGTTGATCTCCATGGTATTAGATGTGTGAGTTCTACCTATTTGTTGATCTCCATGGTATTATATGTCAGCTTTCCCTATTTGTCGATCTCCATGGTATAAGATGTGTCAGATCTTCCTATTTGTTGATCTCCATGGTGTTAGATGTGTCAGATCTTCTTATTGGCTGATCTTCATGGTATTAGATGTGTCAGCTCTTCCTAATTGTTGATCTCCATGGTATTAGATGTGTCAGCTCTTCCTAATTGTTGATCTCCATGGTATTAGATGTGTCAGATCTTCCTATTTGTTGATCTCCATGGTATTAAATGTCAGCTTTCCCTATTGGTTGATCTACATGGTATTAGATGTGTGAGTTCTCCCTATTGGTTGATCTCCATGGTATTAGATGGGTCAGCTCTCCCTATGGGTTGACCTTCATGGTATTAGATGTGTCAGCTCTTTCTAATTGTTGATCTCCATGGTATTAGATGTGTCAGCTCTTCCTAATTGTTGATCTCCATGGTATTAGATGTGTGAGCTTAGCCTATTTGTAGATCTCCGTGGTATTAGATGTGATAGCTCTATTTGTTGATGTCCATGGTATTAGAACTGTCTAATAGTGTCTAATGTCTGTAACCATTTATCTCAGGTTTTATTCTAAGCACCGTTCATATAAGTTTGGAAACAAATTTTTGCAGAAAAACAATTCTAGTTCTCACCGGTTTTGAACATCAATCAGCTAATCCTTACGCTGGGTCCGGTTTGAATAATACATTGTATTAATTGTATATTAATGTTTCTCAGCGTGGACCATTTGTCACCACCCCAGGGGACCATAGCTGGAGAACCACTGACATAAACTGTTGCATGGCATAATTGTATTCTTCTTGGTAGACTTATCTTTTAATAAATGAAAACAACAGTCATTTAAGTCCAACAATACAAATTTTTTTAACAAATTTAAAAAAAGAACTACAGCTGTAAACCAAATTCTTGGTCCTCTGTAAAATGATTTGTTCTACTTCTACGTATTATGATATCGTAATGAGAGACTGTGCTTAATGAGGACAAGCGTTGCAGCCCTTGTTTCGTGGGCTCGGAGACCATTGCTGACCATTGCCGTAAACCGTAAACTCAAGTAAACTGTAAACAATAGCCGCCAGACAGGAAGTAGAACGTGGAGTTTACATGGCAGCAGGTCTCTGAGATAAGAAATATATTTAAGGGTGGGGGGAGGGGGGGCGTGTAAGAAATGACACGTTCTTTTAAAAAGTAACCAAATTTCACTCATTTGGTCTTGTCCTACAACGTTGAATCTCAAGGCCTTAGGGGGCGTCCATTAATTAGTCAACAAAATAGGGGGGGGGGGATATTTGGAAATGTTTGAC
>CAXITT010000799.1:185863-219014 GCA_964033795.1 Lymnaea stagnalis
GTGGGGGGGGGGGGTGTTGTTGTTCCATTGCCGTGTTTTAAATTGTGTTCAAGAATAATCGGAAAGCTTATTATAATATACGTATTTTATCTTGCTTTCAAGTTCTTTACTTTAAATTTTAGTTTTACTTCCACTTCCAGGCTTTACTTGGATTCCAGGGGAGATCGAAGAGATCCCATGCCCCATAAAGGAGTGTCCTTACAGCCAGAAGGAGCATACCGTTTATGGCTATTTGCGGGTGATGACCAACAAGCATGTGGTCTACGACCTTGGGGAAGCTCTCAACACAGTAGGGCGGCTGTACTTTGATAGCACAGATCAGTACAGTTCAATCCAGTGCGTAGGCCTGGACTACAGCACGGAAGATTCCGACGTGGCTCATCTAAGGTGTGTGACCCACGACGCAGCATTACTTCCGTTGGTGAAGGGCCAGCAAGAGAAAGCCTACCGGACTTACAAGAGCATAGCGCCAGAGACGTGGCGCAAGTGTCAGGGCCTGTGTGTGGTCATCTCGCATCCTCACGGCCTGGCCAAGGCTATAACCGTGGGCGCCCACGTCATGTTCGAAGTGACCAGAAACAACAGCCGCGCCCATTACTACAACGCGGCCACGTGCCCGGGCAGTTCAGGGGCTCCCGTGCTTTACGTCTGTCAGAGGGAAGAGGGCGCCCACCCTATGTGGGTGCCAGCTGTTCATAGCTACCACTGCCGTGTGACAAATTTCAACTGTGCTTTTAAATAAATTTCGAATTATGCAAACGGCAGGCGTGGGTTGAATGTGTCATTAATAGAATGGAGTTGTGTTGCAAGCCAGTGACCTATGAGTTTACATGATCATTTGCTGGCGTTATGCATTGCATAACCTCGATCAATGTTCTACCGTTACCAACCCAAAAGTTGATCAATTTTCTAAATTTGCAACCTCAAGTCGATCAATCTTCTAAGTTTCCAACCATGAATTCCAAAAAGGAGGAGCCAATCGACCTAAAATTTGAAATAAAATGACCTATTCAGATCAAAACTTGAAATACACGAGGAATCTAACAACACTCCCAGTAACGACTTGCGTTGGTCAGAAATTTTAAGCAAAAGTTCAATCACTCTCCCCCCTCCCCTTTTTTTGGAGGGGGAGGGGGGGCGCCACTTGGTTTTTGTTCATTCCAATGTCAATGGAATCACATCAAGTAGAAACTAATAAATCAGCTTCATCGACATTATTCTATATGTAAATATTTCATGTGCAATGTTCCATCTTGGGACAACTTCCTTTTCTATCTCACTGCTTACAGATCTATCCACTGACCTATCAACTGATCTATCCACTGACCTATCAACTGATCTATCCACTGACCTATCAACTGATCTATCCACTGACCTATCAACTGATCTATCCACTGACCTATCAACTGATCTATCCCACTAACATATCAACTGATCTATCCCACTAACCTATCAACTGATCTATCCCACTAACCTATCAACTGATCTATCCACTAACCTATCAACTGATCTATCCACCGACCTATCAACTGATCTATCCACTGACCTATCAACTGATCTATCCACTGACCTATCAACTGATCTATCCACTGACCTATCAACTAATCTATCCACTGACCTATCAACTTATCTATCCACCGATCTATCAACTTATCTATCCACCGACCCATCAACTTATCTATCAACCGACCCATCATCTGACCTATCAACTTATCTTTCCAACGACCTATCAACTGATCTATCAACTTATCTATCCACTGACCTATCAACTTATCTATCCACCGATCTATCAACTTATCTATCCACTGACCTATCAACTTATCTATCCACCGATCTATCAACTTATCTATCATCTGACCTATCAACTTATCTATCCAATGACCTATCAACTGATCTATCAACGTATCTATCCAATGACCTATCAACTGATCTATCAACTTATCTATCCACTGACCTATCAACTGATCTATCAACGTATCTATCCAATGACCTATCAACTGATCTATCAACTTATCTATCCACTGACCTATCATCTGACCTATCAACTTATCTATCCACTGACTTATCAACTGATCTATCAACTTACCTATCAATCGGCCTATCAACTTATCTATCCACCGACCTATCAACTGACCTATCAACTTATCTATCCAATGACCTATCAACTGATCTATCAACTTATCTATCCACTGACCTATCAACTTATCTATCCACTGACTTATCAACTGATCTATCCACCAACCTATCAACTGGCCTATCAACTTATCTATCCACTGACCTATCAACTTATCTATCCACTGACTTATCAACTGATCTATCCACCAACCTATCAACTGGCCTATCAACTTATCTATCCACTGACCTATCAACTGACCTATCAACTTATCTATTCAATGACCTATCAACTGATCTATCAACTTATCTATCCACTGACCTATCAACTTATCTATCCACTGACTTATCAACTGATCTATCCACCAACCTATCAACTGGCCTATCAACTTATCTATCCACCGACCTATCAACTGACCTATCACCTTATCTATCCACCAACCTATCAACTTATCTATCCACCGACCTATCAACTGATCTATCAACTGACCTATCAACTGATCTATCAACTGACCTTTCAACTGATCTATCCACCGACCTATCAACTGACCTATCAACCTCACCATCCAACAACCTATTAACTTATCTATCCACCGACCTATCAACTGATCTATCAACTGACCTATCAACTGATCTATCAACTGACCTTTCAACTGATCTATCCACCGACCTATCAACTGACCTATTAACCTCACTATCCAACAACCTATTAACTTATCTATCCACCTACCTATCCACTGACCTATCAACTGACCTATCAACTTATCTATCCACCGACCTATCAACTGATCTATAAACTTATCTTTCCAACGACCTATCAACTGATCTATAAACTTATCTATCCACTGACCTATCAACTGATCTATAAACTTATCTATCCACTGACCTATCAACTGATCTATAAACTTATCTATCCACTGACCTATCAACTGATCTATAAACTTATCTATCCACTGACCTATCAACTGATCTATAAACTTATCTATCCACTGACCTATCATAACAAGTTATTTGATAAATCTTCTACTTCCAATCCCCTTTATAAAATACTTCCAAATAAACCTTCCTCCTGGCAAGTCTAAAGTCAGGCAGAGGACTCCAAGAATGTTTTCACTTTACAAGTAACCAGGTAATACATTTCACTTCACAAGTAACCAGGTTATACATTTCACTTTACAAGTAACCAGGTTAATACATTTCACTTCACAAGTAACCAGGTAATACATTTCACTTTACAAGTAACCAGGTAACACATGTCACTTTACAAGTAACCAGGTAATACATTTCACTTCACAAGTAACCAAGTAACACATTTCACTTCACAAGTAACCAGTTAATACATTCCACTTCACAAGATGTTTCATCAATTTCGATAAAATCCCCACACACAAACTTTGGTTTTTGTAACATTCTCCTTGTGAGAGCTCCTCCTTTGTCAGTAAACAATTGTCAAAATGTGTCTATTGTTACACATCTAGAGTCACCTCAGCCATCCTTTGAGTTTGTCTTGCAATGACAGATATAATGTGGAGTGACACGACCCCCTCCATCAGATCATTGTCGGCTTTTGTTACAGATCAAACTCAAGTTTCAAAGATCAAAACTTCAAAACACATAGCTTTGCCCATAGCATAAAAGCAAATGCGTTGTTAGGCTATTTTTCTTGCTTTAAAAATGTAAATGTATGTATATTATATATGATGCATTTAATTACAACGTTGATTAACGGACAGTTTTAAAATAGGTCAGCAATTCTAAATGTAACAGGATCAACATTAAGTTCAGTTCTATTTTCATCTTAGGACTTCTTCTTTACTGAATTATTAGGTGATAATAATATTACTGGATGCTTTATATGACAAACTTGTAAATGCCTCACATGTACGGTACTGGTACTCAGTGGTTCTGGTACTCGGTGCTTCTGGTACTCGGTGCTACTGGTACTTAGTGCTACCGGTACTCAATGCTACCGGTACTCAGTGCTACCGTTACTCATTGCTTCTGGTACCTCAGTGCTATTTGTACTCATTGCCTCTTGTACTCAGTGCTACTGGTACTCAGCCTCATTGCTTATGGTACATCAGTGCTACTGGTACTCATTGTTTCTTGTTCTCAGTTCTACTGGTACTCAGTGCTACTGGTACCTTTGACAAAATAAAATGCTTGTGTGATGACTGTGCAGCAATTTTAAATAGGAACAAAATTCATGAAATAACTTGACACCATGTTTTATTGTTGTGTAAAAATGTAGGCTAACATTAAGAGCGTCATAGTTCATTGTTTTATTCATCGACCTATGACCTATGGCTATACAAACAAAGGAATGTTCAAAATAAAATAATAGCCAACACGAGAGGTGATTTTTGTACAAATCAAATAAACATACAGTTGTGTTATACTACACCAAGGTCTTCATAAATATTAAAACAAATGGATTGGAAGTAAAATAGTGAATGAATACTACGTGTAAAATTAATCAATTGTTTAAAATTAAATTTATTGTGATAAAATAAACATGTGCACTTCAATCAATAAAAATTATATCAATAAAGTTTGCAACATAAAATATTTCTAGAAGCCTCATTTCATTTTGATAACTTATCATATTTACTAAACTTGACAAATTCTTGTTCGTTGTAACTAAACTTGGGAATATGTTTTTTTTTAAAATATAACAGTAATCAACAGAACTAAGCCTTGAAGTAGTTTATTACTGGCACAAATATATCAAGCAGTCATCGATGGTGATCTATTATTTACCTACTTTGGACATTGGAAGTGCCATTGAGTAGCATCAGCCCAATTTTCGCCAACTCAAACTCATTTAAAAAAATGCCTTTTCTGATCTCTTTATACTGGTTAACCAACAGGCAGGATATATTTTTTTAACAATTTTATTATACATAACCTCCAAAATAAAATAAAATCTCTACAGTAAATCATAATAACCCTAAAATAAAAATCCTAACATGACAAACCCCTAAAAAAAATGAAACATCTAAAATAAATCCTAACATGACAAACCCCTAACAAAAATGAAACATCTAAAATAAATCCTAACATGACAAACCCCTAAAAAAAATGAAACATCTAAAATAAATCCTAACAAGACAAACACCTAAAAAAAATGAAACATCTAAAATAAATCCTAACATGACAAACCCCTAAAAAAAAAGAAATATCTACAATAAATCCTAACAAGACAACCCCGCAAAAAAATAAGCAACTGTTAACATGAAGATTCACATTTTTTAAATATTTAAAATTATCACTTACTTTGAATCCATTCAGTGTATAAATTTTTTTTTACAAAGCATAAGATTGCACAAATTTAAATAGTCATGTCATAATGACCTAGAGTCTAATATTAAATCAAGCAATTTCTAGAACACAGCATTCCCACAGCCTTTAAACACCGGAAACCCTGTCTATGTAGAATGACTTGGTTCATTAAGCCTCACTTAATCCACTCTCACATAATATTTTAATATGAAAAAAGACTGAAATAATCTGCACTTGCATCTGTCACCATAGCATTGGTTATACATGATGAAAACTTTGTTCTTTCAGGACAAAGCGCAATAGAGTATTTGTAAAAATGATGAATTATTTAACCAGTAAAAATAGGCGTACGTGTGCCACGTCAACAAATCATACTGCTGAATCAACACGGCCGAATACAGACGCTCTTCATTAATTTAATGGACGATGGTTGGCCAGATTTAATATCAACTTTAGACGAGGATTTATTTATTACACACAAAAAGAAATTTGGTGCTCGCTAGATCTAAACATTCTGTTACTGTTCATGAAGACTTTGATTAATAGGTGACACTATAAGTGGTGGAATCCAACTAGTAATTTCATTGAATAAACAGAGATACATTAAACAAATCTTTAAACACAACTTTGTAAATAAAGTTTTTAAAACTTAGTATTGCAACAAGTTCAAGGTTATTGAGCAATGAAACACAAAACAAATTATTTTTTTTTAAAGATCGGGTAAGATTGGGCGCAATTCTATCTCAAAAGTGGAATGGCTGAATGTTTCCCATTGGCAAGACTTTGTAAATGAGGAGGGGTGTGGGAGGGGTGTGTGTGTATGTAACTCCCTACACTTGTCCACACATTGATGAGCTGATTACTTGTGTATCTGCTAAATCATCCAAGGAAGCAATTTTCATAAACAGTCATAAATAAAATCAGGAAAAAATCAACGAAAACTTGAAGCAAATCAAAGTGTGTACAGTACTGCATTAAGAACAAGATGACCACATGTCATTCAGTCAACAGTCTCATTCAGTCCAGACAAAGTGTGTATAGTACTGCATTAAGTGCATGGTGGCCACATGTCATTCAGTCAACAGTGTCATTCAGTTAACACTGACAGTGTCATTCAGTCCAAACAAAGTGTGTATAATACTGTATTAAGTACACAGTGACCACAAGTCATTCAGTCAACAGTGTCATTTGTTAACACTGACAGTGTCATTCGGTTAACACTGACAGTGTCATTCAGTCAACACTGACAGTGTCATAGTCAACACTGACAGTGTCATAGTCAACAATGACAGTGTCATTTAGTCAACTTTGAAATGTATGGCAAGAGCTAACAGGTCAGTGAGTTTGAAAACTTAGAGACATTAAGAGTCATTTGTTATTCCAACTGTCATTTAAACTGTCACTGCCAGTTTCCCTCATCATATACCCTGCATGTCATTTCATCCTGACACTTTCAGGTTCCATCATCTTATACCCTGCATGTCATTTCATCCTGTCACTTGCAGTTACCCTCATCTTATGTCATGAATGTCATTTCATACTGACACCTTTGTTACCTTCATCTTATACCCTGAATGTCATTTTATCCTGTCACTGCCAGTTTCCCTCATCTTGTACCCAAATGTCATTTCATCATGTCACTGCCAGTTTCCCTCATCTTGTACCCAAATATCATTTCATCATGTCACTGCCAGTTTCCCTCATCTTGTACCTAAATGTCATTTCATCCTGACACTGCCAGTCTCCCTCAGTTTTAAACTGTCTTGTCTGAAGTTTGTGACACAGTGATTGACTTCTCAGTCTGGTCTTGGTCGGCTGAGTCCTCAGTCAGGCCACTGCTCTGTTGGTCTCGGAGTGTCGTGATCAACTTGTCCACCAGCACAGACAGGACTTTATCCAGTGGATCCATGAACCCTCGCTGGACCCACTTGGGGATGGTGACCCTGGCATGTGAGAAGCCGAGCTTCTGAAGGACGTAGTCAGCTCCTACGGGGTCAATCTGGGTGCTGGCCCAGTGGATCAGTCTGAGAGACACAAGTGTAACAACAAATTACTAGCAACACAAGTGTAACAATAAGTTACATAGAGACACAAGTGTAACATTAAATTACAATAGACACATGTTTAACAACAAATTACTAGTGTCACAAGTGTAACAATAAATTCCATAGAGACACAAGTGCAACAATATGCTACATACATACACAAGCGTAAAAATAAATTCCATAGAGACACAAGTGCAACAATATGCTACATACATACACAAGCGTAAAAATAAATTCCATAGAGACACAAGTGCAACAATACGCTACATACATACACAAGTGTAACAATTAATTCCATAGAGACACAAGTGCAACAATACGCTACATACATACACAAGTGTAACAATTAATTCCATAGAGACACAAGTGCAACAATACGCTACATACATACACAAGTGTAACAATTAATTCCATAGAGACACAAGTGCAACAATACGCTACATACATACACAAGTGTAACAATTAATTCCATAGAGACACAAGTGCAACAATACGCTACATACATACACAAGTGTAACAATTAATTCCATAGAGACACAAGTCCAACAATACGCTACATACATACACAAGTGTAACAATTAATTCCATAGAGACACAAGTGCAACAATACGCTACATACATTCACAAGCGTAACAATAAATTCCATAGAGACACAAGTGCAACAATACGCTACATACATACACAATTGTAACCATTAATTACATTGAGATCTACCTGCGGCAGACATACCTGAGACAGACCTAAATGAGACAGAACCACTGAAATAGGCCTACCTGAGTGTTGGTTCCAGTTGCCAAGTCTTGCACTCAAACGTCCTATAATCATGTTTTAATGCAGATGTGGGGTCAGAAAGTTTGGGCTCAGACTTGGCCAGTTTGGTTCCAGAAGATCGACCAACCGAGCCTGAAATATTTCATTTGTGTTATTTAATTCTCATTTCAGTAAATTTTCATACTGCAGTAAAAGCCATCCCAGTGCCGCAGTAAAAGCCATCCCAGTGCCGCAGTAAAAGCCATCCCAGTGCCGCAGTAAAAAACAGCAAAAAATCATCCCAGTGTTGTTAAAAGGCGCTTACAAGAGAGCAAAAATGTTTGAATTCGTAAATTATTTAATCATAATTAGATCTTTACACATATTGTTCATTTTACAAAAATTGTATGTGTCTCATTAAACTACTTAAAAGCTTTACTTGCAGTCAAAACCTCTTATTAAGAGAGGGGAAAAAAATTAGTTTAAGACCAAGTTCTTGAGCAAATAGTGATGACATAATTGACCTAAGTATCTAGTCACTTAGTAAATGTGTGTATGTTTTTTGTTGTTGTTATATGTGCATGAGTGTTTGAATAGAGACGGATGTTGTCAATAAATATGCCAAAATGCAGATCAATCAAAGATTGCCTACCCCGATCTTTCTCTCTAATGTATGAAGAAACCAGATCATGGAGGAAAAGAATAACCTCGGCATCCATGGCCACGTAGATGTGATCATAAAACTCTGCTACAAAGCTGCACTCTACCGCTGGACGGTCTTCTGCACACACAAAAAAAATCATATAAAATAGTTAGAAAAATTATTTTTTTCCCCAGCTCCAAGCACTCAGTTTAAAGTCAAATTTTTCCAAGCAGGGGGACTGTACACAAGCAAGTGGGGCTGTACACAAGCAAGGGGGTCTGTACACAAGCAAGCGGTGCTGTACAAAAACAAAGGGGTTCTGTACACAACCAAGGTGGTCTGTACACAAGCAAGGGGCCTGTACACAAGCAGCGGGTATGTACACAAGCAAGGGGGTCTGTATAAAGGCAAATAACTGGAATTTAATTTGTGAATATTAAAATAACGTAATTATAATTTGTTGATCAGGAATTAACACTAAGAGAGATAACCTTTAGTAGACTTTTGCATTTTCAGAATAGGAAATTGTCTACTCTTTCCAATTCTTTAATTCAATTATTTCTAACATTCTTTACACACGTCATGTTAAAAAACTAGTGTCACAAAGATGCTGGCCACCTCTACATTCTAGAAGTGAGATCAACTCAGCACTGACATGGGGAACAGACCAGCTTGAAACAAGCTGACAAATACTTCAAATGCAAACATAAGGACTCTTCCCAACAACATACCCATAGCAGTGAGAAAGGTCAGAGCGAGACAAAGAACGTGCTATTTACCATTTTCCTCTGGGGGGTTCTCTCCTTGAAAGTGTGACGTCTTTAGGTTCATGTACATGGAAGGGAAGGCAAAGATGACTTCTGTCTCGTGACTGTAGTAGGCAGCCTTGACCTTGCTGAACTTTCTACCCCCTTCCTCTTCAAGACGAACACCAGGAAATTCTGTCACAACTGGATGGGTTCAAATATTAGTAGGATTAAAATCTGTAAAAAGCCCTCCATACAAATAAATGCGTTTGAAAGGAAAAGTATAGCTAGCACAAGGTCCAAGTAACTACCCATCCATAGCACAAGGGACTATAGCTAGCACAAGGTCCAAGTAACTACCCATCCATAGCACAAGGGACTATAGCTAGCACAAGGTCCAAGTAACTACCCGTCCATAGCACAAGGGACTATAGCTAGCACAAGGTCCAAGTAACTACCCATCCATAGCACAAGGGACTATAGCTAGCACAAGGTCCAAGTACTAGAAAATTATAGCCAGCACAAGGTCCAAGTACTAGAAAAGTATAGCCAGCACAAGGTACTCGTACCTAGCAAACTATAGCTAGCACAAGGTCCAAGTACTAGAAAATTATAGCTAGCACAAGGTCCAAGTACTAGAAAATTATAGCCAGCACAAGGTCCAAGTACTAGAAAAGTATAGCCAGCACAAGGTACTCGTACCTAGCAAACTATAGCTAGCACAAGGTCCAAGTACTAGAAAATTATAGCTAGCACAAGGTCCAAGTACTAGAAAAGTATAGCCAGCACAAGGTACTCGTACCTAGAAAACTATAGCTAGCACAAGGTCCAAGTAACTAGAAAAGTATAGCTAGCGCAAGGTCTAAGTAAATAGAAAAGTATAGCTAGCACAAGGTCCTAGTAACTGAGGGTAAGTATGTAAAACTTTTACTTTTAGGATCCGTGGCTGATGAAGTCATGGCGTATGAGAACCACTCATCCACAGACGTAAAGTTTGGTGGCATGTGGTGAGTGCGGGTGATTTTACAAATGGTTGCCATGTGGTTGTGGATGGCTTGAGGGGATGTTACCCCTGTCGGCTGTGTCCCTTGCTGTTGTCCCACAATAAACTGCAGGTCCTGCACAATGTGAGTTCCTGAGTGAAGAAGAAAAAAATAAATTTCTCTTTAATGCTTGGCTGATTTGATAAAGTCTTTCATTATTAATATGTTTAATCTTAAACTTTGAATACAGTAAACAACCCAATGGGACAGTCTAATACCATCAATCAAATGATGGGACAGTCTAATACCATCAATCAAATGATGGGACAGTCTAATACCATCAATCAAATGATGGGACAGTCTAATACCATCAAACAAATGATGGGACAGTCTAATACCATCAATCAAATGATTCCCTTTAAACTACCCAATTGGACAGTCTAATACCATCAATCAAATGATGGGACAGTCTAATACCATCAATTAACTATTCCATTTATACAACCCAATGATACAGTCTAATACCATCAATCAAACGATTCCATTTAAACTACCCAATGGGACAGTCTAATACCATCAATCAACTATTCCATTTATAAAACCCAATGATACAGTCTAATACCATCAATCAAACGATTCCATTTATAAAACCCAATGATACAGTCTAATACCATCAATCAAACAATTCCATTTATACAACCCAATGATACAGTCTAATACCATCAATCAACTATTCCATTTATACAACCCAATGATACAGTCTAATACCATCAATCAACTATTCCATTTATACAACCCAATGATACAGTCTAATACCATCAATCAAACGATTCCATTTATAAAACCCAATGATACAGTCTAATAACATCAATCAAACTATTCCATTTATACAATCCAATGATACAGTCTAATATAACAAATTCAATCATCTATTTATATAATTATACAATACATGGTCCTTACTAATCTCTACTTCACGTACCTCCTTCTGGGATTTTCTGAGCTTCAGTTGAGAAGTAAATGTATGGGTCTTTAATGTTGAACAAGGCCCAATATTTGGCTCGGAAGTTCACCCCATGAAAGGAGGCCAGCATAAGACCTTGACCTTCCAAAGTCATGGTCCCTCCCAACACCATTCCTTCCGGGGGCAACACCGACGGCAGCATTGAGAACTGGTAGCCCATCAGATGTTCAAGTGCACTCTGCCAATGGCGGTGATGGCGCAGTTCATCCATTACAGCTGAAAGAAGGAAAAAATCCATTATTACCGTCTTTCAGTTTGTGCATGAATTTAACTAAATAATAATCAGTTATTTTTATAAAGCATGGCAAGTGTATCAGAAATCTGTATTCTGTTGTGAGTGAGCTGTAAGTAAAGCAGAAATCTGTATTCTGTTGTGAGTGAGCTGTAAGTAAGGCAGAAATCTGTATTCTGTTGTGAGTGAGCTGTAAGTAAAGCAGAAAGGTTTTAACAATTAACATTTTAATTAAAATTATTAATTAACGGGGAAAAAACAGTTTAAAGTGGAAAATAAAAATCTATATTTTCCTAGCTTCAAGTCTTAATGGCATTAAGATGCTATCTTCACTAATTTCACTTTGTACATCTAGCTCTAATTTGTTAACATATTCTGATCACTTCAGTCGGTTGTTTTGAACATAAACACCACTCCCTGAAATAACATAAACACCACTCCCTGAAATAACATACACACCACTCCCTGAAATAACATACACCCCACTCCCTGAAATGACATACACACCACTCTCTGAATAACATGCATACCACTCTCTGAAATTTTCCTGGGTAACTTATTTTGTGCGCTGCCACTAAATGCTGTTGGATGCTGGAACACCCTGCGACCACTCATCACTTGCTGTGTGAAAAACTCATCGAGCTTGGAGATGATTTTAATGAGGTCAGGGGTCGTCGACCGGGAGATCATGAGGTGAAAATGGGACCAGGACAATTTGCCATTCACAAATAAAAATGCTGATCTGTGAAAGAGAAATGAAAAGTCGTTAAGTACTCTCCTTCTTCTTCTTCTTCTATATCCTAAGGGCCCACGATCAATTTATTGATCATTTTGGCTCCTATGCATGTAGATGGGATTTGCAATGTTTCTGTTACTGGTGGTGATGAGGAAATTATGCACTAGGGGTTTGAAGGCTTGAGGCAATAGACACAAATGTGTCTAGTGTTGTCGCCTCAACTGTTCCTTTTGAAAGATGGTTCCAGTCCCTGATTGTCTTGGGCAGGAATGAGCAGCTCCTATACTGGCTTCTTGCTGGTATGAGCCTGAATTGCCTGTCATGGCCTCGTCGCTGTCTATGGGGGAGAGGGACGAGTTTCTGTTTAATACTGGAACAGTGGACCAGCCCATTATTTATCTTGTACATCATGGAGAGCCTGGATTGTCGTCGTCGTTTCTCCAATGGTGACCAGCCTAGTGTTTCTAGCATGCTGCCAACACTAGAGGTATTCCTGTAGCGGTTTAGGACAAAGCGTGCTGCTCGTCGCTGGACCGCCTCCAACCTGTCAATGCTCTTCTGGGTAAATGGGTCCCAGACTGAAGATGCATAATCTAAAATCGGACGGATAAAGGCTTTATATGCTCTTTCTTTCACACAGGAGTTGCCAATCTTTAGATTTCGCCTTAAGAACCCCAAGGCTTGGTTTGCTTGGTTACATACATTGTTAATATGCTCGTCCCAGCGGACCTCTCTTTGAATGGTAACACCCAGGTACTTTACGGAGGAAACTTGCTCAAGAATATGGCCGTGCAGTTTGTATTGGTAGTGTAGAGGAGTACAACTTCTAGAGATTGATAGTGTCTGGCACTTGGCAGGGTGAAATTCCATGTCCCAGCTCATCTCCCACTCAGCTAACAGATTGAGATCCTGTTGTAGCTGGTCCTGGTCAGATCTGTTGGCGATCGTCCTATACACTGCTGTGTCATCTGCAAACAGTCTTGCCTGTGATGTCAGTTTCTCCGGTAGGTCATTAATGTATGCTAGGAACAAAGTGGTACTGTTGTTTTTGTGTGTGCTGTCACCTACAAGGCACTGGTTAAAGAGTTTTTGTCTGTGCTGTCACCTACTAGGCACAGGTTAAAGAGTTTTTGAAAATTTCTCAGCAGTAAAAAATTTGGTTAGACAAATCACAGTGTCAATCAATTGCGTAACAATCAACTGTAGGTTAACTATTTAGTCTTGCCAGAGTGCTATAGAGTGGAATTTTGTTATAAATGTATCCCTTTCTGCTTGATAACCTTGTAGAAATACAGGACGCCAAACCATTATAAAGAACAAGTAATTCTACAAATTAATATCATTGGATGGACATAAAAAAAATGGGACATACATTTTTTTCAATTTTTGTTAATTCTTAAACTATTAGACTCAACCGTTGGACAGCCACAACACAATACTTGGTCAGACTACAGGGTAGACTACAGGATAGTTGCCACAGTTGGGTCCACTACCTGTTGTTGGCCAGAGATGGGTCCAGTACCAGTTAGTGGCCAGAGATGGCTCCAGTACCTGTTTAAGGCAGGAGGTGGGTATAGTATCTGATGGCGGCCATAGGAGGGTATAGTACCTGTTGGTGGCCAGAGGTGGGTCCAGTACCTGTTAAAAGGCCAGGGTATAGTATAGTACCAGCTTATGGCCAGATGTCAGTCCAGTACCTGTTATTGGCCATATGTGGGGCCAGTACCTGTTAGTGGCCATAGGAGGGTATAGCACCTGTTAATGGCCAGATGTGGGTCCAGTACCTGTTAAAGGCCACAGCATAGTATAGTACCAGCCTATGACCAGCTGTGGGTCCAGTAACTATTAGTGGCCATAGGAGGGTATAGCACCTGTTAGTGGCCATAGGAGGGTATAGCACCTGTTAGTGGCCATAGGTGGGTATAGCACCTGTTAGTGGCCATAGGAGGGTATAGCACCTGTTAGTGACCATATGTGGGTCCAGAACCTGTTAGTGGCCATAGGAGGGTATAGCACCTGTTAGTGACCATATGTGGGTCCAGTACCTGTTAGTGGCCATAGGAGGGTATAGCACCTGTTAGTGGCCATAGGAGCGTTCAGTACCTGTTACTGGCCAGAGGTGGGCACAGTACCTGTTAGTGGCCAGAGGCGGGCACAGTACCTGTTAGTAGCCAGAGGCGTGTCCAGGTCAGAGTTGGTGTCCACATGCCACTCATCTTTCAGTAGCAGGTGGAGATGACTCAGTCTTGTCATGATGATAGAAGATCCCATGTAGTCAAACTTGGTCTCCACCACAGACGTACTCAGGCCTGCCTGGTGGTCAGGGTCTCGGCCAAGGTCAGGGTCTTCACAGACTGAGACTGTTGACAGAGTTCATAGGAGATATCCATGAATACATGGAATACTGTGTCAACAAAAAGATGCCAGGGTCCTCCATGATCAGCAGATGATAGGTAACAGAGTACAATGAACATTTATTGCTAATGTGGTGTATAAAAATTAGATGATAATGTACGAACAAATTCATTAAGGTTGATGTTGTAAGAATCTTTGTGGCTCATCTACCAGATTATGGCCCTCATTACTGGAATAGTTGCAAGAGATTGACCTATTTGGTTGGAAATTAAACTTTACGATTTAAACAGAGGATCAATAAAAAATAAATTTTTTGATACTTCAGTACGCACCTACTGCTGAAGATTTCAATCAACAAGAATTAGTAATCATTTGTAAAGGGTCCTATTGACCGCTGCTGCAGCTGCACAAAAAAGATTTGGTTGTTTCTAGCTTAAGACTTACAGAAGCCGTTCAGATTGTTGACATCAATGGTGCCACCCACAATGCCTCCCTTGGATTCAAACGATGATTTGCCGAAACCTGCATCAATATTCAGGTTCTTGTGCCCACTGCTGTTGATGGATAGTCTCCCCTGAGTCTTCAGGGCTTTGGTTTTCCATCTGCAAAGTCGAACAACTCTCAATTAACACATTTTATCTCCTCAACCCGAGAATTAGATTGAATTACTAAGTAAACAATAACTGTGGCTGTCTGTCTACCTGTACCAGCTCAGTCAGCATTGAATATAGCACTGTATGTTACAAGCAAGAGTATACATTTACATTTGATCAAATCTTGCTCTCTTTACCAATCAATTACAATATGTCTATAAACTCATCAAACTTGTGTCTATAAACTCATCAGACTTGTGTCTATAAACTCATCAGACTTGTGTCTATTATAAACTCACCAAACTTGTGTCTATTATAAACTCACCAAACTTGTGTCTATAAACTCACCAAACTTGTGTCCATGAACTCACCAAACTTGTGTTTATAAACTCACAAAAAATTGTGTCTATAAACCTATCAAATTTGTGTCTATTAACTCACCAAACTTGGTCTATAAATTTATGTGTATAAACTTGTATGTATTTTTAATTTTAAAAATTTAATTTAAACTTGTGTGTATAAACTTGCATACTAGTATACTGGTGTTCCTAAACTTGCGTGTCTTAACTTGTGTGTCTCAACTTATTTGTGTAAATTTTTCTGTCTAAACTTGTTTGTCTAAATTTGTGCGTCTAACTATGGTGTCAAAATTTGTCTGTCCAAACTTGTGCATCTAACATTTTGTGCATCAACTCACTCTGTATTGCCCATGACATTGGCCATGTTGACCTCCAGGTTAAGCTGAGCCAGGTTGACAGCAAAGAGAACCAATGTCTCCCATGAGCTGCTGATGTTGGGCGGAGTGGTGGGAGAGCCAGAGTTGGATGCAGGAGTTATGCCCCCTGCAATACTATGGCGGTGGCGTGGCATGTCAGGGGATGAAATGGTTCTTGATTTCTTGCGATGTGCAGACGATTCTCTACTGGGCAGGTCATTTTGTGCTTGATGGGATCGTGATGTGTTACGTCCTGATCAAATATTTGGTATAGAGAATTATGTCATTTTAAGAAACTGATATTTTATTATGATTATACTTTCATTAACTTCTTATTGACATTATCAAAGCTCCTCTTTAAAAAAAATATTAAGAGACACAATTCGAAAAAAAAATTAAGCAGACGCAATTAAAAAGAATGTCGTCTGTTCAGTATTTTCAGTGATCAGCAAACTGTGGCTCGCGCAAGCCCCATGTGGATCTTTAGCGATCTGAAAGTGGCTTGGCCAGGCTGCCACAAATCGGTTTTGACTCTGAAAAGCACGTTTCTTGACAGGTCCTTGAAAAGAAATTTGGCTCTCAAACAATTTTTAATCATCCTGCTGCTGATTTTTGGCTCTTTTGACTAATGAGTTTGCCGACCACTGAGTTAGTCCAATGTAAGTACAGCGATTGCACTGATCCTTCCCAAAAAAACAACAAAAAAAAAACCATTATATTTTCCAATATTAATGTTGTCTGTGCCAAGCTGGTGATGTATTACAAACAATGGAAACCATTACTTTTGGTTTCCTCTGATGATGTGATTTTCAGTACCTAGTATGAATAAGATGAAATGTCAACAAATGTTTTGACCTCAAGGAACATCACTGTAGCTATTACTTCACATCACTAGAACTTTTTCATTGTCAAACTGACTTGATAGGAGCTTACAGTTTGAGCCAATCAAACTCATTTTATTGAAAATAAAAAAGAATTCTATACAAGGTGAACTCTGCTGTGATATTCTGCTCAGGTGCTGTAATGTCTCCCCCATGTGCTACCATTCTAAGATTGTAATGCTTCCTTCCTGTGATGTCTCCCCCATGTGCTACCATTTTAAGATTGTAATGCTACCTTCCTGTGATGTCTCCCCCATGTGCTACCATTCTAAGATTGTAATGCTACCTTCTTGTGATGTCTCCCCATGTGCTACCATTCTAAGATTGTAATGCTACCTTCCTGTCATGTCTCCCCCCATGTGCTACCATTCTAAGATTGTAATGCTACCTTCTTGTGATGTCTCCCCCATGTGCTACCATTCTAAGATTGTAATGCTACCTTCCTGTGATGCCCCCCATGTTCTACCATTCAAAGATTGTAATGCTACATTCCTGTGATGTCTCCCCCTTGTGCTACCATTTTAAGATACTAATGCTACCTTTCTGTGATGCCCCCATGTGCTACCATTTTAAGATTGTAATGCTACCTTCCTGTGATGTCTCCCATGTGCTACCATTCTAAGATTGTAATGCTACCTTCCTGTGATGCCCCCCATGTTCTACCATTCAAAGATTGTAATGCTACCTTCCTGTGATGTCTCCCATGTGCTACCATTCTAATATTTTAATGACCTATTTATGAGTCTGATTTCATTTTGAATAAAATTACATGTAAAATTAATTCTATGATTTGATCATACATGCCTTCCTGTCCAGGTTTACCCATACTTTGCACATTTAAAAAAATGATTTTTCCAGTTGCAAAGGTTTAAAAAAAAAATAAAAAATTATGTTTTCCCAGTTCTACAGGATTTTGTCAAATATTCATTTAAGTGCTTGCTTAATTGCACATTTTAAAACATAGTTGAACAAATGAAACTTAGAGGCAATGAAGGGAGATGCTGCCTCTGTCAAGACCCTTTTTTTATCTACATCATTATGTAGATCTATCAGATTAAGTTACAAGGACAGAGATCTCAATAGCAAAATGTCTTGCAATCCCATTTGTTTTACAGTGCAAAATTAACAATGAAACTTGTTTGAGCTATTAAACTTATCCAGAAATTATCAAGAAGCCAAAGCTTGCATCATTTCAAACCATTGATAACAAAAAATAATTTCTGTACGTTTTCTTGCTGTTGTACAGTTTTTGTGTGACTTTTTTGTACATTTTTTGACCCAGCAGGTTGGCATGTATGGATATGATGCATGTTGCATCTTTAAAATAATTGTACTCAAATTATGGGCAGACTACATTTGGAAAACACCACTGGAATTATATTAATATTAGATTCAGCTTCCGCAAACTTTACTCAACTAAACATAAGATTTTTAAAAAAAAAACACATTTTTACCAAATCAAACATACTACTCAAGACTGAAAGCCAGCAAACAGCAATGCATGCAAGATATGGATACAACATCCTAGCGCTTACTTCCTGCAGTACTCCCATGCAATGGTGCCCTTACAGCTCAAAGACATTTAATGCCTTTTTTAAAAATTAATTCATTTAACCTGTCTTAAAATGTCAAGGGAAGAAAAAAATGATAAAAGTTCAGACCTCTCCTGGTGGCTATTTCTGTCTTAAACTCTGGACTGAGCTGGATCCTAACTTTGTCGCCAGACGAGCCGCGGCGGTGATGCTTTTTCAGAGGCTTTGGGGTGTTTATCACATTGAGGGACGGGTGGGACGAGGAGTTTTGGGACATAAACAAAGGACGCTTCGGCTGGTCGCCGGGTAAGGAAGTGAGGGAATCAGGTTCTGAAATGGTCAATGGTCAGTTCATGAACATTTTGATGGGTGCAATCCAATGCAGGACTCAAAGCTGAACATTTAAAATAATATTGAGTCTAGTGACTGGTTATTTCTATAATTAAATTAATTAGCAACTATGAACTAATGACCAGCAGAGTTAATGACAGGAAATAAGAAGTCAGACACCAAGACACTAAGACACTAAAACAACATTATCAAAACAATAACTTTGATTTCTAAACAGAAAAATATTTGAGACAAGCAAGTAACTAAAAATTTAAATGTACAGTTATTCAGCATTACACATTAGAGGATAGCTTGTTAACACATACACAAACATGCAGATTATTATAGTTGATTTTTGTGTGTTGGTGTGCTGCAGTGTTGATAGGGCATTACCAAGTGGTACAGCACTCTTTTGTTTTACTATCTAAATCATTGTGGACTCAAAATAATTTTTAAAAAGATGATTTAAGAAGAATCATTTATAAATATAAAATTTACAAAATCTGAACTCCCTGTAAATATTTCTTTATAAACAAGCTTCCATGTGCTGCCCATGAATGTGTCTTTTTTGTAAACTAATGATTGTTAATGACTTCTCATGAGTGTATTCAATTTATGTCTGGAGAAATGCAAGTCAGTCAAAGTGTGAAGCACTGAAGTGGTAGATTAAAATTTCAGTTTTGTTCATTTTTTTAAACAGTCAAAATATATTTGTCATTCTTCTAACAATACCTCTATTTTCTCTTTCTTTTTTTTTTTTTCAAACCATGACAGTAAAGTTCAGATCAGACCAGAGAGGACTTATCTTACACATCCTCATGGATGTTGTTTTACCCACAATAATTTAAACACTACACAAGTTAACAAGCTTTTTTAAAACTTTTTTAGTTTAAGGAAAAGTTGAGCAGATAAGCTTTTGAACATTGTGAAGGTGTAGCAAAAATTTCATCAGGGTGTTCTCTTACCAAGACATCAGCTAGTGTCTACAATAATCATAAGCCATATTTCTGACAAAGCTAGTGCCATCATCGACAAACACACAACAGATTTTGGTGAGATCATAGAAAATGGAGGAAGTCATGCAAACAGTCTCAGAAGGAATGTTCTAAGTTACGTCAACGGATCCGAAACAGGAAGTCATGCCAGACTCACCCTCCCCTTGTGCAAGGTTGATGCTCTCGTCACCAAGAAACAGGCGGCGCGCCAGAGTTCGCCGATACCAAGCTTTAGGCAAGGACAGGATCTCAGACAGCCGTCGCATATCGTACTTGAAAGACGCCGTGCCGACGTCACAGATGGCTGCAATGACAGACACAACAATTATTCACAAGTTGTTATTGATTCTTTTCTTACCGTCTTTTTTATCTTAATTTGGATTGACATCAATTCTGATGCTTGAAAACAATGAATGGTGCCAACAGGGAATGTTCAATAACTGTCACACTATTTGACAGGTCTTCATTTTTTTTAAACCAATGAAAAACAAATGAATTGACAATCAATAAGTCAAACATTTTTACTTCTCAGTCATGGAAAGAGGACGGCTACAAAATGTTCAATTTTTCTCATTCAACAATTAAAATTGAATAAATTATTTTAACATACTCTCAAAACTCACTATTTTTTCTTGCTAATAAAGGAAATAAATATGAAGGATTGGCTGTAAGTAAGTGAAATAAAAATATAAGACAATATTAACACTTGGTTCGTACATAACAGTTGCAAATCTGAAATGTTGGAACACAGCAGCCGAAGAATATTTATTTCTTTGATGTCTCTGTATTCAAGTAAGGTTAAATTTGGTTAAGATAAAATGCATGTACCAGAAAATCTGACAGCATTTGATCTGGTTTGCTGCTCTCCCTTTGCTGGGTTTTCATTAGGTTCACTGTAGCGTTCCAGCTTGCGAGTCCTTGAAATGTTAACGCGTATGAATTCGACGTTCAAGCTCAGAGAGTCACGGCGTCCCATATCATGGATGGCACTGCCAGCATTTTCAGATATACGATCTGTATGAGAGAAATAGTTTATCACATAAAAGAAGAGCAGCATTTAATTTCAGCTTGTTGAAAATGAAACATTTTCTCTACCATTGGACCACACATCATTAAAATTGCCCTGGAACACTGGATGAAAGCCGATTACCTCAAACTAATAAACAATGTGTTGATATTACAAAACAGTGCAACAAATCATTATTACTGCCCCATTAAATCAGCTTAACTTCAATTTATAAAAATATCTATATAATGCCCCGCTGAAATAACGATTGACATAATGCTCATAACTTCTAAACCCCTCCTATCCCCCCCACCTCCTACCTAAACCAGGTTGACTCCTGAATGTTGGGGAATCGGAGGTTCCAGCAAATCGCCTCTGCACGCCGGTCCCGTATGGATGGAATATGTACAGGGAAAAGTCTGATATGCAGCCTGTGACACTCAGACCCCCAGAGCTGGAGCCTGGGTAGAAGGAAGTGTCAGACATGCCACTGGTGTGTCTGGTTCTGGCTGATGACTGGGCGTTAGCACTGCTGGAAGGGGGTGGCTTGGCTGGAACAGATCAATTCAACAATAAAAGTTTAGAGAAGACAGTTTCACTTATGTACAAAGATATAGCATAGCATTTAAATGACACATTTTTTTTTAAAGCTTTATTTGATATCCCTTGAGAATAGACACACATAAAATAAATCTACATAAGTGTTGAGGTCATAAGAAAATGGTTTTGACGGATTACAAGAAAGCTACCAAGGGCCTGTTTCAAGAACACATTATTTTGAATGGCTTGGTGTTGTAAAGCAGCAGTTTTGAACCAAAGTGTTGGTACACATTCTACAAAAGCTTTTGGGGCTTTTATCTTAGTAAAGAAGATGTGATCCAAAATATCATCCAGCAATCCACACAAAAAGATTCTTACCAGAATCTGCGATTTTTTGATACTTGAATGATGCATCGCAGCATTTCATTCGTTAGCATTAGCAGGATTTCATGAGTTAGCATCAGTGGGTTGTAAACATTTTTAATGTGAAAACCAATGTTGTCAAGGAAGGTTTATTTCATGTTTATCTTTACAAGTGTGCATCATCTCATTTTACAATTAAAATATTTTAAAACATTAACATTTTTTTGTTTAAAAGACTGCAAGACAAAATAAATTGTCACCCCTAATAATGTTTGAGACAATTTGTTATTTTTTACTTCAATTTTTTGTTTTAAAAGAGACAGCAAGACAAAATAAATTGTCACCCCTAATAATGTTTGAGACAATTTGTGATTTTTTACTTCAATTTTTTGTTTTAAAGAATTTTTATACTCTAAAAAAATTGATGGGCTTATAGAATATTCATTTAATTATAATCATTTGCTTCAATGTCAATGCCTATCATATACTAGAATATATGACCCAATGTTACAGCGATAGAAATAGCAGAAATTTTGTGATATTTTCTACCTGCTTTCGAGAAAACTCATCAGAATGTTTTTAAAAGAAGTATATTTGTAATGATGTTTACGATTTTAACATTATTTACTTTTGAGAAATATTTATCTGCTATATATCCACCTGCCCTACCCCTTTTTCTGCCCCTAAACTCCATTTCTTTTCTTTAAAAATTGTAAAACATGAAGTTTAATTTATACAAAGAAATTATGTAAAATATTTTTTTAATATTCTAAATTATCCGAATTTGATATACTGATATCTTCATTAAAAAATTTAACCAAACTTTTACCTTGTTTTTCTACTATATTATCGGAAAGTCGTAAAACAAACAATTCTTTATCTAACAAAGAATCTCGTAACCGTTTTTCAAGTCTGTAACAGCTTTGATTGTTTTCTTTTTAAAAACGAAATGTTACCAATCTCATAAAAATATACACCCACTTTACTTTTCTCAAAGTAAAAACACAAATTTATTTTCATTTTTTGAAAGAAAATCTTAACCCATCGTTGTTCACGCCCATGAATGGTCAAGTAAAAAAAAAATATGGTTCTATATTTAAGATTACATTTTCATGTGAGAAAAAGGTTGGGTTTTGATACTCTTTTTTTGAGGTACTGGTATACTAAAATTCTGGTGAATGAACTTAAACTGACCCCAATTCGGCTTCGCTAATATGGAGTGGCTTGCTAAATATAGTCTCCCTTTGACTTCGGTTACAACTTACTACAATCTATGGTCTGTTTGTTCTTAGAATTTTGTAGAATTATGTATAAGGTTTGAGAGACGATTACAATGCGTAGTCCTTCTCGAAGTATCTATGAAACAGGCTATATAAAGCCGAGAGATTGAGCAACAGGAGGCAGATTCAGAGACGAGTTATTTTGAGCGTGTGCTATTGTTTTGCTATACGAGATAGAGATTTGACTATTGTGTGTGTGTAGATTCCTTTTCATCACTGTACATTTTTACAACATTGTATCTTCTTCGACACTGTACCGGTACAACCCAATCATTATACTGTGAGTCAACAGCTTTAATTTTATTTCTTTTGTTTTTTTAATTTATAAGTAACATAACAAAATTTATTAATTGTAATTAGCCCTGGTTTGAGTATCGTATGCTTTGCTGTTGTTTTTAACATTATGGTATTGTCTTTTATTGTGGACTGTTTTAGAACGAGCCATACACTTAAATAAGAGATTAATTTCTCCGTACTGATAACATTACGCAACACACATGCCGTTATTAAATCAAAGAAACTTAAAGCTTTCTTTTGAAAGTTTAAATTTTGCTCTTTTGAAATTAATATAATTTTTCTTTATTTGAGTTCAATCGAAAATTTTAATTTGATATTGTTTGAAGACATTTTGATAAAATTTAAAAAAATTTAATTTAATTTCACTATATTAACAAAACACTAAAAAAACAACAGATATCTGGGTTTTACCAATAAATATGCTTATGATTTAATAAAAATAATTCTTAGATTATTTGATTTATTGATTAAAAAAATATGTAATAATTTTCAAATTTGGATAAAATGCTTAAAATAGTTCTTAAATTGTTATTTTAAATGTATTTGGAATTAATAATAATAATTAAGTTTATACTAAAATAAAAGCTGATATATTTTATTTTTTGCACATTTAAATTTATTCCATTTCCGTAAAATAATAGAAAATCCCTATCATTTTTAGAATCCGAATGTATTTAAATTAATTAACTTCTTTAGTGTTACATGGATACCCTAGCTCATTCTTATATATACATATATATATATATATAACAATACCCAGTAAAAAATAAATGACTATTCCTTTTTTCTTCCAAAGAAATCTAAATTGAATAAGTGAGGGATTTATATGAAATATATCAAACTGACCTTTTCCAGACTTTGGCATCTGTGTGTTGTCAGGCAGCATGCCTTCATTGATGTCAGTCTTCTTGGTGGAGAAATACAAGTCCAGGGATGGCACCTGCAGGAGGCACTCCACACGAGACACTGGGTGACAGTTGAATCGGATGAATGATGGGTCAACCTGAAACAGTCAGTGAGACATGTTAAGTGACAGATGAATCGGATAAATGATGGGTCAACCTGAAACAGTCAGTGAGTAATGTTTCTTCTAGTTTTGACCATCATATTTAATAACAGATTTCGAGGGAAAAACAATGTAAGCCTACTGCAATTGTTAAAAAATACCAATATGTCAGTTCTAGTATATGTGTAAATAATTGATAATCAAGAGATCGAGTGTTGACCCACGTAAACATATATCACCACATCAACAGGGAAATTGTTGACTAACATAAACGTGTATCACAACATTAACAGGGAAATTTGTTGACTTACTTTAATGTGTACCACCACATCCACAGGGAAGAAAGCCATGGACTGTTGCCCAAGGGATCCCTGAGATGCATCCAGGTCCATATTGTTGACAAGACTGTCCATCATATCTAAACAACAAAATTTCATTTCAGAATCATTCATCAAAATAACACTAAAAAAAGTATTATGAACAAATTAATTTGGATGAAACTAATATAAACAAGTTAATTTGGATGAAATTAATATAAACAAGTTAATTTGGATGAAACTAATATAATCAAATTAATTTGGAAGAAAGCATTAACATTTTCTACTTAGATCAAAACTGTCATTTGTCAAGACATGTCCACAAACCTCGTTTTAGAATAGATGGGGATGAGCTGGTTGTGATGGGCAGGGGCTCAAGGGCTTGTTCCAGGAAGTCTAAAAAGGTCGGGCTGATTATCATTTCCTAAACAACAGAAAAAATTCACTTGATTAATTAAAGTGTACACAAAAATATATATATTAATGAGGGATGAAAGTTAGACCTTTCCCGTGATTGAAAAAAACCCAAATATAACCAGATAGTATGCTGAGACAAATCACCAGGCTATGGCAAGTTATTCTGTAGCTAGAACACCAGCTATGTAGACAGTCTTGTTAGGAAATTAACTGACTCACCTCGGGGAGGGTCTGCAGTGTGAACCAAGCATACAGACTGGCCTTCTTCAGCTGGCCTGCCCTCCTCGGACTGCCCGAGTCCAGTGAGAATGTGGACTCATCTTTACAAGGTTGTTGGAATGGTGGGCTTGTCACGGTTATCTCGGGAACAAAAGGATGTGGTCTGCTGACACCCACTGTGGTGGTCTCTGGCTCTTCATATATGGTAGAGTTTGTACATATGTATGTTGTATGGTCTGTCTTGGAATTGTAGTGAACCTTCAGAGGCAAAAATTACCGTATTTATTGGCGTAAAACACTCACTTTTTCTCCCTGAAAATAGGGGGCAAATGATGTGTGTGTGTTATACGCCGATATAATGTTTAGTTTTTTTTCCTGAAATTTCCTTCTTAAATTGAGGTGCGTGTTATACGCCAATAAATACAGTATCTACAATATTTTTAAATATACCACAAAACAGTAAATTAATACAAAAAAATATTTTAATCTATTCATTAATTTTAAAACTACATCTTATATAAAAGGGAATGAGCTGTGTAAACTTCTTTCACTAACAAAATTTTTAAGGTTTAATCTTCTCAGTATTTGTTAATGGTGGTTAGTGAATGGATGTTTTGGATATGGTGTTTTTTGAAAGGGCGACATTTAGAAACACACCTGAGAAAAGGTCCTACAGTACCAAACGTTATTACATTAACAGCAACACTTGTGTCGGTGCACACTGAAAGTTTACAATTACCTTAACAGCAACACTGGGAACAAAAAAGATGGTGGTGTCAGGGTTCACAGAAAGTTTCCTCTGACTAGAGATGCTAGCTCCAGAGGCTTCTTTCTTCAGCTTGCGTTTGGCATTAGGAGATGTCTGCAGGTTGGGCTCAGGGGCTGTCTGTTTTTCTTTCTTAGCAAATCTTTTTGGTAAAAGATATCAAATCATTTTGAGCAGTAACAACAAATTTTTTTTATCAATTTATTAAAAGCCAAAAAAAAAAAAAAAAAAAAAAATAAAATAAAAAAAAAAATAAAAAAAAATCTCAATGCAGTTAAAGAAAATAAAGAGACATTATTAGTGCATATTTTTTAAAGATATTATTCCAATAACTGTCTACATTTGTTAATGCTGCACTAATCCTTACTTTCTGACTTCTTCCTCTTTGGCTTCCTTCGGGTACAGAACACATTTGCCACTGTCAATGAAGACTTTGACGTCCAACTCAAAGTCAATGTTCTGCTCTGCAAGCTTGTTGGAGCTGATGGACCCGGTGTCTTCAGACTTTTTCTTTCTGCTGTATTGGATTAACACAAAACATATGTATGTAACAAGAAATTGATAGCTCACAACATTATGCTGGAGTGGAGAGGACATTAGTTTATACTTTTAACCCTAGTTTAACTGTATACCTCTTCTATGGTATACCCTCCAATGAGTTTAAGTTATATACCTCTTGGTATAGTATACTTCTCATAAGTTTAACTTGCATAGTATACCCTCCCTTAACCTGTTATAGTATACCCTCTCATGAGTTTAACTTGTATGGTATACTCTGCCATAATTGAACATCTATACCTCTTGTATGGTATACCCTCATCGGGTTGTGACTCTGATCCAGAACTTTGAATGGCCTCAAGTGACCTTGACCTATGTTTTCCTTGAAAGAATGGATCACTGTCTTCATCATCCTCATCGTCAGACACATAGCTAGAGTAATGTCCGGGAGTGCTAGAAATACAAACATAGCTAGAGTAATGTCCGGGAGTGCTAGAAATACAAACATAGCTAGAGTAATGTCTGGGAGTGCTAGAAATGCAAATAGGGCTAGAGTAATGTCCGGGAGTGCTAAAAATGCAAACATTTACATCAGAAACTTAAATAATATCCCGATAAATAATCTCACACTGAAGTCAAAATTTTCTGTCAAATTTTCTGTCAAATTATAAAATCTTAAGGTTTGGACAAATTGGTTCACTAAATAATTCTTTATCATCTTGCTCACCTGGGAGGTGTGTAGGTGTTTAAATGAGACCCAGAGAAGGAAACTTTTGGGATTCTGCTGAGGTCTTCAGACTGCCGCCTGTTCTTTGTTAAATCTGCTTCTGTGACAGTATGTCGATCCGAGTGTGACCTGGTCAGAGAATAAATACATGCTTTTTTTCCTTTTCATTCTGTTGTTAATTTATACGATATCCAAAAAATAATGAGATTCCTGAAAATACTCGATATCTTAAAACTCTTAGTATATCAATAAATAACTTTCATAGTTTTGTCGATATCATTCTCTTTTTCTTTTTCTTTTACACATTTGAAGATGAAGAAAATACATTTCTTGATTAATTGACCTCTTCAGAATGGGTACTTATTTCCAGAATATTAGCAGAGCTTTGCATGAGTTGACAAGAAGCTAGAATGGTGTGCAGTATAAAAAACCTACTTGGCAAGACGTCTTGGCCCAGCAGATTTGGATCTTAGGTGAGATAAGGGTCTTGAGCTTAGTCCTAATTTATCTTTAATCAAACTTGCCTGGAAATTATGAGAGAAAAAAAAATAACACAAGTTTTTTTCTACTGTTTTGCTGGAAAGGCAAATAGTACAACAATTTACAATAAACTTTCAGCCATATCTTCCGCCACAAAAAGAACCACTTACTACCATAGCTTATCTCCTTGTAAGTAATGACTGGGACAACATATACTTTGAACTCAATGTTTTAATCACTTATCTCACCCTGTCTCCTTTCCTTTTCAGCATTTCCAGGAAATCCCTTCTAAAATCCTGGAACAAGAGAGTCTGTAAATCTTCCAGTTTTTTTCTCTCAATGTCAATAGTTGCCTCAGTGGCTCCACATTCTCTGGAATAAACAAGTCATCAGTTTGTCAGCTGGTGGAGAGACACTTACGAAGAACAAATATAACAAATAATTTATCAGCAAGTTTACAAGTATTTACAGACAAAAAATTTTTCTATGACTTTTATCAGCTAGAGTACAGATTAGAGACTGACCGAATTTCAGCTTCGGTGCCGAAATTTGCCATTTGATCAATTTCTGCCAAGTTTTGGTTTCAGCCAAAAAAGAAAAGTTAACTTTCCGTTTCGTCCAAAATAGAAAAGTTAAATTTCGGTTTAATTTCGGTTTCTGCCAAAAGTGATTGAGACTTTCAGCCATCTACCAGAAATCAGACTGTCTGTCTCTAGGCCGGCAATCTGATATTCCTTATTGCTTGAAGTCTTGCTGTCATGGTATATTATATGACTAATACTCTGTGAAAACTGCTCACAGCTGCATGATGACCTAATTGTCCTTTATTTCCAAAAAATTAAATTTAAATTAAGCCGAGTCAAATGTAAATAGTTTTGTGGAAGAAAAACTAATGGAATAGTACTATTTAAATCACTATTTTTGTTTTAATTTTTTCAAAAAAATTTAGGGCGAAATCAGAAAATCCCTTTTGGTCGGTCTCTAGAACAGATATATAAGAGACATAAATATTGCATGCATCACTGTGATTTGATATTTAATGAACAGAATAGAAAAACGAATAAACTCCCCTATGAGGGAAGACATTGGCTTTAGCATGTAATTTTAAAAATTCAAAGGAGAGCAGGATAAACATCCCATTGGCTGCCATTAGGATAAATGACTTGGTTATTCAGTCCCAGGTGAGGCTCACGACATTTAGCTATAGCCTTTAACGGTCACAATTCTAAACAAATATTAATCCATCAACACTTTACTTGAGCTCTTGGACAATCTTGGCTTGTTCATTCATCTCTCTCTCTATCTTTCTTGCTCTCTCTTTGGGGTCAAAGTTGTCGGAGAAGATTTCCTCTGGTAAGATGTCTGACGCCAGACTTGTGCGCCTTTTCAGCTGTAAATCCTAGAGATGGTAAAATGGAGGATAAACTGGATGTCTGACACTGGACTTATCTGCTGTTAGAGATGTGTGTCGGTTGTATATTAGCTTTTAATTCACATGTAACTTTTGTGTAGCGTAGATTAGGCTTAAATGAGAAAGAAATTCACATGTTATTTTTGTGTTTATTCCCTTAGTCACTGAAATACTGATTACTTTGCAGATTATTTAACAGGGTAAAATTTCATTTCAAAGATTAACCCAGCAATGAGTTCAGTGATTTTTTCCCTTCATGTCGTAATCAATTCATATTGACTGACAAGCACAAGGATATATAGAGTTTGAACAATTTCGGAAAAAATAATTTAACAACAAAAAAACCTTCAGAAAGATTATTAAGGATAAAATAATCATCGATTGGTCCAAATAATTATGACATGCTTTTACCTCCTCACTGTTCTCCTGAGTGTCCGGACTACTCAAATCGACTGCATCGTCATCATCCTCATCAAAATCTCCGTCAACATCATCTCCAAGTTTGACAGGATGTGTGCTGTCTATGCCATCATCGGAGTCTCCGGCCAACAACGTCAGTGTGTGACCCAGCAGGGTGAACCTCTTTCCAATATCAGTGTCCAGGTGGACGTCGATGCCCTTCATGTCCCACTGGACGTTCAGAATCCACTTTGCATTTCCACTGTTTGTATCTGGTGAAGGAAACTACAAAATCAGCTTCACAAAATGTGTTTGCTTTCAGGATTTAAAAAAAATCAATTCCATAATAATTGATTGATATACATATAAACATATTGATGCATTGCTATCTCCTTTGAAAGTTACCACCGATAACCTCTGATCATTTGAGATGTCTTGTTCAACAGTCTCAGATACTATGCCAGCCTCACCTTGTTTGTTGATAGTCCTAGAACAGACTTCGTAGGTCCCAGACGGAACGTTGCACTGGTTCATTACAGTTCCATTATCTGTTGGCCAGGGTTTCCAGTCATCCCAGGATGATCCAAAGTCATCAGCAAACCGCAGGCAGAAGTCTGGAAAATTGAATGTCTGGGTGCTCAATCAATCTCATTAAAATATAGCTTTTGCATTATACAACTTATCAATTGGTCGAATTTTTTGATTATAGAAAAAGGAAATGCTATGAAGTGATTGGATTTACAAAACTGTTTTAAATTTCTAGGGAGAAGAGGTCAAAATGTTGAGGTTTAAAGTACACTGACTTTTAAACTTGCCCTTGCTGACCAGAGAGCCAGAGGAACAAGCAGATATTTGTGTGCTTTCCACAGTTAACACCAGAGCCGATCCCTGGTCTGCTTCAGCCACTCTGGGAGACTGTAGGCCTGGCCCAGGGTTGGGAATTGGCTGAGGACAACAAAAATAGGATCTAGTTTTTATTTCAGCTGAAATGGAATGAGTTTTTATAACATGAGAAACTTTTACAATACTTTGCTGGTATGTTAAGTATATTAAAGAGTTTTTAATAAGCATAAAAGATATCAAGCTTATTATGATTTACATATTACCTGATATGGTGATGACAATAATGGTACACAAATGCCCATGTCATCAACAGTCAGCTGCAGGAACAATGTTGTGATGGAGGGGGCTGTAGTCGGGGCAATGTGGGGCAACTTGTCCATCACCTGGCGTGTTGCGGTCAGAACCTTAAAATACATATGACCAAGAAGGCACTGAGAGCCACAAAGAAATGGACTAGAATCATACAAAGTTCTACAAATATTTAAATAAATGGAATAGGCTGAATAATGAAAATAATTTAATAAATGGAATAGGTTGAATAATGAAAATAATTTAATTAATGGAATAGGTGAATGTTAACAGAATAATCAATTCATTAATGGTAGGCCCTCAAATATAGAAGAAATATAGAAGAAGAATATTTTTAAAAAATATAATAGGCTGAATAATAACAATATTTTAAAAATATTTGCATGCTTTTCGTTTAAAAATTTTGTCCTTCCACCAAATTTTCCGCAACCAAATAAACAAGTAGCTAAAGCCATTGATCCAAACCCACCTCTTTGTTTAGTGCCATTCTCTGTTCTGTCCAATACTCATAGGCATTTTTGTAGTTGAGCCAAACCAACACAGCTGGATCAACAATAAAGTAACAAGTAAATTTAAACAGTGGTATGTACATTCATTTTAGTTGAATGCTATAAGGATGCTACTTACGATCTCAGAGACATTCATCTCTTAAACTTTATAACAATCAAGGCAAACTAATTCAAAGAGAGAAACTATTAAAAATGCTGAATAAAAAAAATTTAATTACACTGATTCACTCTCTTGATACCTGTTCTATTCCTGTTAAATATTGAGAATAACGAGAACTAATTAAACTCACAACTATAATTAGTAACTGTGGCCTAGAAACACATACCTTTGTCAAAAGCCAACGGTTGAGCCAATATGATTGGACGGAATAGATTAATAAGCAGTGCCTCTTGGTCTCTGGAGAGGTTTGGTATCATCTCATGCTACGGTGGAGAGTAATAAAGTGAGATGTTACTCTATAGAATAGTTTACTGAAGACAAGTAGACTAAATATCACAGTGAGAGATTCTATAGAATAGTTTACTGAAGGCTAGTGGACTAAATGTCATAGTGAGATGTTATTCTATAGAATAGTTTACTGAAGACTAGTAGACTAAATATCACAGTGAGAGATTCTATAGAATAGTTTACTGAAGGCTAGTGGACTAAATGTTATAGTGAGATATTCTAGAGAATAGTTTACTGAAAGCTAGTTTGTTCTGAAATATTAATTGTAAAGTAAGAAATTATCTACAGCAGGGGTTCTGAATCAGGGATGCTCACATTGCTTGAGGAAGTTTAAAGAGTAAGGAAAGACCCGGAAAATAATCTTAAAAATTAAAATTCTTAGCATTTTCAATCATGGGGAAATATATCTTGAAATCAAGATGGGGGTGGGGGATATGTTTTGAAATCAAGAGTGGGGTGTAGCTTCACAAAAATTTCAAAAACCCCCCGATCCACGGAACAGCTTATTGAAGAATTGTGTGATAAGAATTAAAGATCATAGTAAGACAGACCTGCAAAGCATTTCTAACTTTGATGGTGGTTTTAAAAAATGCCATTGTATGAAACTCTGGTTCAGCTTCTTCAAAAACAGGATTCTGTGAAAATTGAGTAATGGCAAAATCTTATAATTTATTGTATTTAACACAAGAACAGGCCAGTATGAATCTATCATAACATACACAAACACATTTCATGGGTCATTTTGTGCTTTTAAGTGATTATCGTCATGTTGACCCTCTGCCCCCAAAAAATATCTAATAGTTGATGTCTCAGATCTCCTCTATCTGCTATAACAAAAGAAGCTGCTACATGATATGAGACCTGGGCAAATCTAGTCCAAACAAAATTTTTTCAATCCAGATTTTCTTCTTATTTTTTAAGTACACATAAAATAAAATACTGTTTTGTATTATCTGATTATAAAAGAGTATTTAACTCTCAAAAGACTGTAGATTTTTCCATTTTTTAATGACCTTGAAAATATCTTATTCTTCAAAGTGTCTCATGACTGTAATTTTGTAGCTACCTCCAAGTATTACAAATCATTTTAAAGGTAATTGGACGCTCTTTAATTGATACTTGGTGTTTGTTCAAAATATCCTTGCTAAATTTGATGTTTTATTATTTTTAGGCAAAAAAACTTTTTTTTTAAGTTGACAAAAACATAACATCACAGTTTTACAAAGAAGGAAAAAAAAAGTGTTTCCAATTAAATCAATAAAATTGATAATTTATTAGAATGTGTTCAATACTATAAAACATATTCAAATTTCAAAAGAATAGACTCATAAATAAAAAAGTTATGACTATTTGTAGGCAACA
>CAXITT010000799.1:232665-249703 GCA_964033795.1 Lymnaea stagnalis
AAAAAAAAAAAATAAAAAAAATAATGTTAAATGTATGACTTAAATAAAGCAATTTTAAATTGAAGTTTTCATTTTTAGGGCTTACTTCTTGATTGTAACCATGTAAGAATCACTGGTAATGAGGATGTTTTTTTTTCCTTTTATACAAACAAATAATTGCTTGGATTTTTAATTAATAATTAATAAGTTAAATTATTTTATTTTTTAATAAGAAAATTCTATTCTTAAGCATATTTTATAAGTTAATTGCTTAATATATATAATATTATCAACACATTGTGTAAATATGACATTTTATATTGAGACTTGATTTTCTTACTGAAAATTTCATAACTTTTGAACCACTTTAACTAGAAAGCTGATCTTGGTGTTTTTCTAATTTGTAAACCATTCCATGCTCTCTTCAACTGTACTGCATTTATAGTTTTAAAAATATTTTGAAAATATCACCTGCGCCATAAATATTAATAGGAATAGAAATATTAAGGAATAGTCCTAAAGAAACAGACCTATAAATGGCTACAATCTGCAAGGCTATTAAGATCTTATATTTTTGTAAGTTTCACATTTAATGCAAACCCCCTAACTCTAAGTATTTGTTTTATCATAAATTTTTGCATTGTGCATGATAATTGGCTTTACAGTACCGTAATTGTTTATTTGATTTATTTCTTCTTGAAATAAAATGAAAGTTAAGTTTTAATGTTGTGAATAGTTATGTTTTGACAAATTTTGATTTCAACAATTTTTAATTCACATGGTTATGACATTGTATGATAATTGTTTATTTGATTTATTTCTTCTTGAAATAAAATGAAAGTTAAGTTTTAATGTTGTGAATAGTTATGTTTTGACAAATTTTGATTTCAACAATTTTTAATTCACATGGTTATGACATTGTATGGTACCTTATTTCTTAAACACTGGCCTCGTCTTTAGCATATTATTTGATAAGGTCGGCATATGAGTGGGTTTTACACTTTTCAGGCTTTACCCAGCCAAATAAGTGGGGTCAGCTTATAAAAAAAACGGGTCTTAGAACAAGTATCTACGGTTGCTAAAAACTAAGACTCACATGTTAAATTTAATATCAGTGAAATTCTGGCTTCTGGTCACAAGGATAATTCTTTTAGTTAATGGCATATGCAAGGGACTAATTTTATTTTTAATCTTTTTCTTGTAGAGACATTTATGAGGTCCTACTCACCTCCTGACTAGCCCACTATAGTGAAATTTTAATAAATGGATTAGCTAACATAGTAAATGATAATGATACTGCATATGGCTTTGGGATATATAAAAAGCATGATGATAAGCATAAAGTACCTTGGCTACATCTTACAAGCCATTATATTATTTACAGGAACAATGAATGAATCATGAGCAAGACTGCCTTTGACATGTGTTAAAGTGTATGTCTAAAGCAATAGATTATTATAGGCTATTCTCTTTATAAAGATGCATCATGCATCTAAAAGTGAGCAGGGGTTAAAAAAGAACTGCCTGAATAGCATGGTGTCATTCAGGATAATTTTTATTGATTCCTAGGCTATAGCTTATATAGAAATGCTCATCTCTTTTCAGAAAACCAAAAACCCAGCAAGGACGAAGAGCTCTTGAAAAGAAAGAACCTAAAATAGTAGAAAATACAAAGAATGCTTTATTTTTTAAAGGGGGGAACACAAGTCAGACAGTAACACAAGTCTTGAAAGAATGGGTATGTCTTTCATTAAAATGTATTAGTAGGCCTATGCTAATTTAACTAATTAGAAGGAATTCTTTAAGAAATACTATTAAATGTTGTGGTGAAAATTCACAATCTTTTTCTGAAATCTTTTGCTATCAGCTTGTTTTGCTTTAACTGTTATGTACAAATTTTGTTCTATTTTTACTATCAATATTTATTATTATTTGTCACTTGACAATGTGTTTTGAATTTTTAAATTATTTTCTTTCAGCATACTCTCAAGAAACCAAATGCATCTATGTTCAGCAAGTATGTTATTTAATTTTTTTAAATATATAATTGGAAAATAAATTCAAAATATTTTTAGCAAAACTTAACTTAAAACTAAAATACAAGACAGTGATATAGTATTTTCATTGAACTAAAATAATTACAGTGCCAAAAATTTTACCTGCTGACCACGAAATGACATTTATTACACACCCGGGTCTGGGTGTTTAAACAAAATTTATGCATATTTTTAACATAATTTTTTTGTACATAGGTTTATGACAACTAGTAGCAAACTGCAGCACTTACGCATTTATCGCAGCTCTGCAGCATGTATGATTTTAAAAAAAATATTTATGGGTAAGGCTATTAACTTTTCCCCCATTGTGTGGAACACATTTCTCGTTTTTTACAGATTAATCCTGATTGGGTGGACGACATCTCTTGTTTTCTAAAGATAATTCCTGAATTTCAGTCACTGCTGGGAATGGTCTCAAAATATACCACAAAGTCGACCTGGCTCAGCCCTAATTTTCAGTGAAATAAAATTATTAGTTTCAGTTTGTTTATCATATATTACATTGTAATTGTAAAATTATCTATTTTTCTCTTTCTTCAGAAAAAATACAACCAGGCCTTTTGAGGATCAGAGCTCAGTGGTATGCACCTCTCTCCTATAATCATAATTTTTAGTGATGTTAGCTGAAATGTGATGTAATGGTAGTCTATTAATTTTATATTATTTAAGAAGCGCTGTATTTAAATCATGTTAATCTAAACTTTAAAAAAAAAAAAATTTTAAGTCAGAATAGCTATTAGTTTATAAGTCATTTTTAATCAAGAAGCATAAAATTTTAAGTGTATCATTAATTAAAATGTGTTGATTTTCAACTTTAATAGATCCATAAGTTAGCTCTCGGACCTAAAACTTTTATGGAATGTCAAGTTCTTAGAATATAATGCAAAAAAAAAAAAAAAAGCATCTAAATAAATAAATTCCCATAGTAATCTAAAATTGGTTTTGATTTCCCTATAATGAATGTATTACGTGTCTTACAACAGGAATTTTTCACATCCAAAGCTGACAGCTCCCTTTTTATGTTTGGCAGCCACTCCAAAAAGCGACCTCATAACCTAGTCATAGGTAGAGTATTTTTTTTACTGCAAATAAGCAATCCAATATAATATTTGTGATTTAGTTAGTTACTCTGTTGGTTCAGATATATATATTAAAAAAAAAATTACATAGTTTTTAATTAATTCACAAGAGTACTTAATTACATTAATGACCTAATATTGAACTTTATTTTCAAAAAATTACTATATAACGTTAATGCTCAAAGAAAAGTACATAACAAATATAAGACACATTAGTTACTCCTAGAAAAATTTTCACTTTAACCATAGACCCAAGCTTATACCTTAAAAAGTATTAACAAATTTGCTTATATGCTCAAAAACATACATTGCTTGCTTATATGCTTTATTTGCAATTTTTAAACATACATGTCATAGTTTTTCAACTGTTGGTAGTCCTAATTTGTAATTCAATCTCTAGCTGGGTATTATAATACTAATTAATAATTCAATCACTTTCTAACGATTGTAGCACTAATTAGTAATTCAATCACTGGGTGGGAATTGTAACACTAATTAAAATTAGTAATTCAATCACTATCTGGGGATTGTAGTACTAATTCATAATTCAATCACTGCTGAGGATAATTTGCAATTACTAATAAACAAAAGAATCACAATTAGAATAGGTAAATATTAACTCTAGAGGTTGAAATTCTTTTGGCACATTCAGGTGCATCTCATTTTTTAATGTATTTTCAGGGAGATTATTTGATAACCAGGTTTTGGACATGGCTGAGTTTGGAATTGAAAAGTTTGCATCAATGCAAGAATTCAAGGCAAGATTATATAGTTAAACAACTGATATGTCTTTTAACAGCATACTTAAAAAATTGAGATTTTAACGTTTATGAAATACCGGTAGTCAAAATACTCATGTTCAGTGCTGTCAAACATTTTAAAATATTAGGAGTTATCTAAATGATAGCGGTGTAAGTGTGGTTGCTGTATAAATAACTCATGTTTTAATTAGGAATTCTGATGAATATTAATGCTGACGTTAAACTATGCTACCGGTACCTAGAAAGTATGTCATGAGCCCTGTATTACACAACTGAACTAGAGATTAGGATAACTTTTTGGAAACTCAAATTCAAATTTGAAGAAATTGCTGTTGCAATAAAATTAATTATTTTTGTTTTTATCAGGGACAGAAAGCTGCATCTGGAATTAAACCTTGTCTAATTTTTTCTGGAGAGTTCTTTGAAGAGAATGATGAAAACAAGAGAATAAAAAACTTACTGATAGGTAGATCTAAATATAATATTTTATTTCCCATATATTTAATGTGATTTGATAAAAAACACAATTTTGTGTAAAAACAAATCTAATAAATTAAAAGTTCTTTGTGTGAATGGATAAAAATAGTGCTTGATTGGTTTATTTCAAAAGGGAAATAGTTTGAAGTGGTTCTTAATTTATGTCTTTTTAAATTAAAACTTATTTTTCTTTTTTTTAAAGTAGGTTTTCTACTCTCCACTCAAATGCAGATTTAGATGGTGTGTGTATATTTCAAATATTTAAAAAACTTAATTACATTTTTTTTTCCAAAGATTTTTTCAGAGGGGCAACTGTTGAAAAGATTTCTTTATCTGGTTTAGAGCATGTGATTAACATAAGTGCAGTCAATGGAAAAATATACATCCGTAGTTACAGGTAAGGATTTTGTTTTAAGATTGAAAGGATAACTTTAAAAAATTTACTATAAAGACATATGCAATGGAACAAAGTTATTAATTTTTCTATTTTTTTTGTATGTCACTTACATAGGGTGCTGATGAAGAAATCTGGATCAAAGACACCCAGGGTAGAACTCGAGGCTATGGGACCATTTTTAGATCTTAGCTTGCGGAGAACTCGCCTAGCCTCAGATGATTTATTTAAAAGAGCACTTAAAAAAGCTGCTTTAGCAAAGGTACAGCAGCATTCATAAAAATTATCATTGATGAGGTCTTACATGATTTCACAATAGTATATTAATGTTATCTTGCCGGAAAGATTTAAATAAGAGGTATTCATTAGGCAATTTTTGGCTTTAAGGGATATTGAGAAAACATACTGAGCATCTCAAATGTCAAGCATAATCAATCCTTCAACTTTACCTTTCAGGCAAAGAAGAAGAAAAATATCTCCCATGATGCACTTGGTAATAAACTGGGTCGCATTCATATGACAACACAAAACTTTGGAAAGCTCCAAGCCAGGAAACTCAAGGGTCTCAAGAGAAAGGCACCAGTTGACAAAGCAGAAAAAAAACAGACAAAAGAGGGAAATAAAAGAAAGAAAGTAACAGATGCAGATTCTGAAATGTGAATGTGTTTAAATTTATGAATGTTTGATGCTTTTGTTGAAAATTTGTCTTTAAATTTTATATGAGTAGGGAATTTGTTCAAATAATAATTTAAAAGTTTAGGGGATATATGTATTTGATCCTGGTAGTAATATATGTATTAATTTTGAAAAAAAAAATTAATGCTGAAATGTGTTGTAAAATAAATTCTAGTTCTAGCAAACAAAATACATTTTATGTATTACGGGGTATGTGAAAATGCCTATTAGGAAATCAAATATTTAATATATAAAGCTTAATATGAATTGTATGGTTTTTTAGCATTATATTAGTGTATTTATAAAAATATTATATTTCATTCATTCAAATTGTCATAATGTTGAATAAAAATATGTAACAAATTTGAAATCAATTGGCATTTAAAAGATTTTTATTCTTATAATGGAAGCTCGATTGTTAATGATAAATTGCAACAGCTTTGACCTACTTTTGCAACTGCTCTCATTTCATATATTATTAGACAGATAATATCTTAATAGCTTTTACTGCAAAAAACACTCAACAAATGTGGTTTCACAAATTTAATGAATTTCTCATGAAGATCACAAAGTAAAATGTATAGTGTTTATTAAACAATATTTCATGTAAAAAAAAAAAAGATTAACAAACTTATACTTGTCTATATATTAATAGTAAATTTCATTAACAAAACAATATAGACACTTTGTTTATACTCATGTAAATACGACACTACTAAAATGATCATGAATAGGAATGTTATCATGGTTGTTCGTGGTTTTTAACTTTAAAGATCAAAGAATATAATTTAAACACACATATGACTTTGATCAATGGTATTTTGAAGGATTTTGTTTCAGCTGTAGAGTTGAATAGGACTAAAATATCCCAAGCTTATAAGAAATATTTGTAAAAAAATATATTTCTTGTAAATAAAGGTCATCTTTGCTCCTCTCATAATAAAGATTAGGCATCTTTACAATGAATGCCATCAGTAAATTTGCATATTAAGTGTGTGATATTTCCCATAATGTCAATAAAAAAAACATTAACTTAATTATTACACATGTATTTTAAATAAATAGGGAATTTGCATTGCATTTTTGAATTTGAGCAAAAAAAAATCTCTTAAGTACAATCAAACAATTCCTAGTGTAATACTTTATTTTGTTTACCGGCACATAATATAAAAAATAATGAGAAAAAAAAACATTCTCAGTTATCTTTGACATGGAAAAAAATAGTAATAAGAAAAACCCGACAACCAATTTTTTTGTTTGTGCAATCATATAATGAAGAGGCTATTCTGACCCAGGTATCAGAAGTGAGAGGTTGGGATTTTAAAAAATATTAAAAACACTATTGTAAGTGTAAGACAAAATTTGGTATCAAATTAAAGATAATTGAATGGAGTATATGTTTGTAAACTTACTTCTTTAATTAACTAAAATAAACTAACACAAATGATATTTGAATAGCATTTAGTCTAAAAGGACACAGGTACGAATAGCCGCTATCCGGACCCGGGTCCCAGTAGACTAAATGCTATTCGAATGTCATTTGTGGTAGTTTATTTTAACTGAAGAATTAAGTTTACATACATATAGTCCATTCAATTATCTTTTATTTGATATCAAACTTTGTCTAACGAACCCAACAATAATATTTTAAATATATTTTAATAAACCCAACCTCTAACTTCTGGTACCTGGTCCGAATAGCCACAGCCATCATGTAAAGGGAATTCATTCATAAATACATCTTGTAAAGTGTAAACTTTTAGTCATTTGATAAAGAGAATATTTCCTGCACCTAAAATTCAATACTCATTTGTAAATTGTTACTAAATGCTAGTGTCTGTTAATAAAAGGTTTTAATTTTCTTTAGCACCATTATTTCAAGAAAGTGGTTTTTGTTGGTAGCTTGTTTTACGGTAATTCAACAATTTTGAAGAAAGAAAAAAAATGTGTAAAAGTACAGTTAGATTTTATGGACAATTGGTTTAATCTTAGAACAAGTTACTTTTTTTTTTTTTTTACAAGCTACTTTGTTGACTTAGAACATACTATCTGATTGATGTTAAGTCACATCACAATCAATGTAGGAAAAAAATTATAAAAATGTTTTTTAAAATTTGTGAACACCACCTTAGCCTGCCAATCTCATGACCTAGTCAAGAGGTTCCCAAACTTGTTAAGAGTCACAGGCGGACTTGCTGCATCCTGCTTTTCCAAAGACACCCTTTGTCAAATTGTGACTAGTGAACTGCGAAATGACAATTTTTGTTCTTACTTTGTAGCCCCTGTGAGGTAGTCGGGGGTTCCTCAGGGTGCTGCACAGCACAGTTTGGGAATCTCTGACGTGGTCTATTAAAAAAATAAAGAGTTAAGGTATCCACCTGAAAAAAAAAACCCAACACGTTTCTCTATCAGGAAACATACACTTAAAACTTTTGAACTGGTGCTTCATTCACAAGATGTTTATTCAAGAAATAGGCTATTGATGAGTAAGGAATTCTGGATATGTTGTTTCACACATCAAAAAAACCAATCCGTTTTGATATCTTTATGCCAGCAGTTCAAACATAGAAATAACTTAAAACCTATGATCTGGAGGATTTTGGTTGGTAAGGCTGTTGGTCCGAGGTCCAACAAAGAACTTGAGCAGTCCATTAATAAGCAAAGTCAGCGACTCCGGCTCACGTTCGTAAGCATGCATCACTGACATCATGGACAAGGCAAACAGTATAGTGAAACCATGTGGTATTTGAAGGTAAGGCCTCAGATTTGAGCGCTTGAGTGCTATGTACAAAATGTTTAAAGTGTGTGGGATGACAAATAAACAAAGCTCCTTTCTACGACTTTCTCTGTAAATAATAAATACAGAAAAATTTGAAAAATTAGCAGACCTTTTAAAATTGAATTCTTTTTATAAGCTTAATTTTACTGAGGGATGACCTAATTGAACACTGCAAAGTGGTTAATGTTATCATTTCATGACAGATAAGTTATTTGAATATTTCCATTAATTTGTAGTCTACTGAAGATGGCAACTTATAGCATCAAGTTGTCTAACCTAATCTATGTTTATGCCAAATGTATGTTTAAATAACAACCTCTTGATCCCACAAGCATTTGTACTGTAATTATAATGTTGAAATATTGTCTAGAAAAGAATCATTTTGAAACAACTGTCACCATTGAAAAAAACTAAAATGTTTTCCTTTTGAAAAAAATCAACAACAAGAATGATTTACCTTTCCAAGAGCAATGCCAATCCACAAATGGCTCCGCCTAATGCTGGAATGTATCCTGCAATGGGTGGTGGCTGATGGGAGTAGTTGCGCAGCACACATATTGTCAATTTGGCAATGCTCACCATAATCCCAAGGAAAGATGTTGATAATACCATGTTCTTCAATAATGACTTCAAGACATACATGGGTCTATAGATGCAGGAATAAAACATGAAGAATAAATGTTAAAAAAAGAATAGTTTGAATGGCAGGTTAATTATTGTTGAAAGTTTGAAACATCTATATCTGGCAGTAAAAACGCTATGAAGGTCTAAGCATTTAATTCACTGATTTTTATTTAGATCTTTTTTAAGTTTGGCAGACAGATGGAAAAGTTTTGAAATTGTACCAGGAAACAGGAAAAGATTTATTAATTATCATTTCTTTTTATTTTATTATTAATTTACATGTTGTAGAGGCTGGCATCATAAGTTTCAAACTGAAATATCTAAAATAATCCAGTTGGAAAAATATCTAGATTTGAATCATAATTGTAATAGTAGTAGGAGGTTAAAAAAGGAAAAGTTAAAATAATAATTTTCTAAGTCTGGAGCCAGGAAAAAAAAAGGAATATAAACATTGTTTGTTTAATGTGTAAATTAATGCTATAACAGTAATTACTTGTTTGAAAAACATTAAATAAATTTAAATGATAAACAGAAAGCGCAAAATTATCATTTATGTCACATTTAGGTCACCTTTTATCACAAGTATTCTTCAATGATAAAATGGTTCAAACATTTTAAAAATAATTTCATCTATTTTATCAGTGTGTTTTTCGGATGTCTTTGACAAGCAACAGTGCATTTAAGAGTAGGTTTGGAAAGAGACAAGGCAAAGCCCACCTTCAAGATAAATAGTGAAAATGTAACATAGACTTCTACTTTACCTTTATAAAAACACTCAGTGTCCTAAACAGATATGGGGATTCCCCTAATTTTGATTTATCAAAATCCTGTCTAAGACTGATCTGTTTATGGAATTTCAGCTCTGTTCCTGACTGAATTCTCCAGATATAAGCAATTGAATGTGATACCCAAACCAAATATATATATAAATATATTTATGAAGGTAATAGAATTTAAAAAAATATAAAAATGGAAAAAATTTGCCATTCACTTTGTGAGGATATGCAATTTAAAATGCAAAGGGCATTCACTATTTCAAAAAACTGTTGCGGTAATGTGCTTCTAGGTGATTATAGTGAAATCTTATTAATTTCTATTTAGTAATAAGAAATATTAAGTTTCCTTGATCGAAGTGTGTGACGAGGTGAGCTATTTGAGTGATTGGCGAAGGAACTTGTGTGAACAAAAGGTGTGCGTGTTTGGTAGAGCGGGAGGAACGGAAAAACGAGTCAGGGAGTTAAAGAATAAACAGTGTAGTCCAGTGAACCATTTATTACGTAGTTTTTTTTGGCTAAGTTTATTAGCGAAACTTACAGTATGNTTTTTTTATTAGAAATATTACCTGTGTAAATAGTTTAAATTCTTGTCCGTGAAATCCCGAGACCATTTCAATATTGACCTGTAGTAGCCGGTGTTTAGATAATGGGGTTTCAAGGATACACAGTAAACAATGAGGCTTGTGCATAGGCAGAAAATGGCAACCTCAAAACATGGCACTGCATAAACAACTCCTACAGTCAAAAAAACCAGAAAGATATTTTAATGATAGCAATTAAAGTGTCATCCAGATTTTTAATGCAGATTTTGGTTTTTTTCTATTCTTAAATAACAGAAAAAACAAGTTTCTCTCAAATAGTAAGTCATTTTTAGCATTTAACTATATTATTTGAAAATAAACAGAATTAAAAATTAGTTCCCAAAATGCATGTAGAACTAAATATTGGCAAATCCTATTGTATTTTAGACCTCTCAATCCTTTTGCTAAAATATGAAACACCCCTACAGTTTGGTAACTGAAACTGTTCTAAAGAAACAAAGCAAGTATACAGAAACCAGAAGAATACTAATTTAAACCCAAATCTTTTTTGAAGTTGAAGATGTTCAGATGCAAAATCAGAAAACATTTAACAAATTCATTTATCTTTAATTTGTGCTAAGTACCTCTTGTCACTAATGTTGAAAGACTCGCACCAAGAGCCCTTGAGAGTGTGAAAAATGCCAATGTCTGTCTCATTGACTTGTTTAAAACACCTAATGATAAGCCAGCTATACCACCTGATACTCCGTAAGTCCAGCCATCCTAAGAAAAATTTTGTTTAAATTAAGAGAAGGAGTATAAGTATAATAAAGATTAGCCAACAATTTATATTAAATGAACAGATATTAAATTAGCTCACAATTACTCTCCTTGCTCTGATTAAATTATATGATTTCTCTATTATAAACACACAAATTAAAATCTAAACCAGTGATACTCAACCTTCCTAATGCCATGACCCTTTCATACAGTTCCTCATGTTGTGGCGACCCCCAACCACAAAATTATTTTCATTGCTAGTTCATAACTGTAGAGTATATGTGTTTTCGGATGGTCTTAGGTGACCCCTGGGAAAGGGTCGTTCAACCCCTAAAATGTTTACAACCCACAGGCTGAGAACCACTTATCGAAACTATTTCTTTTCAAAGAGTTTTTTTATTTTATCATGCTGAACAGATCATATATTCTTAGTGTCTAAAAACAAAAATTAAAAAAACAACAGTTCAGTCTAACTGAAATGTACCACATTCTTGTTTCATGTACTAGATAATAAATTGCAAATTCCCAAAAGAGAGCCTTACATTATTATCTCTGACCGTTGTAATGAGTTGGACCAGCAAGTGGTAAACACTTGGGAACAGACCAAAGAAAGTGGCCACCCTTACACAGTCAGAGGAGAAGACACCTTGCCATATCTTGGGAATGCTGGAATAGGTAAGGAAAAAGCTTGAGGACTAAATTTTTCATTTTCACACAGCAGTAACCCCACTGTGCATGACAACTGTGTGCATGATAACTGTCTATGTGCATGACAAGTGTCTATGTGCATGACAACTGTCTATGTGCATGACAACTGTCTATGTGCATGACTACTGTCAATGTCTTTTTTACTTTAAGAAATATATAATGTATGTGATCTTCAGAAATAAAATTTCAAAATGCGACAAGAGTAGACCCACCCATTTAGATAAATATATATCAATGGTTCTCAAAGTGGGCAGTGCCATCACCCACAGCATCAAGAACTATTATTTGAAAGACAGCAATAAACAGATAATAAATGGAGGTCAATGCTTTGAATTGCTGATCAATTAATGACAAGGCATATCACTCAAAAACATAATATGGCAACTGATAGAGCATCATCAATGACTTGTTGCTACTGTTAAAAGGTGTTGTGCCAATTTGAGGAAAATCATTGTGTCATTCTTTGCTCACATCATAAAATGCTTACCTTTCCCTGAATGGATTTTTTAATAAGGCTGTAACGATTCGCAGCACTGCATACATCACCACTCCACCAGAAAACCCACTACAAAACCTTCTCAAGAAGCTTCTCCAAATTTTCCGCCTCAGCTTTGGTGATAGACGGGGTATTTGCTTCTTCTCTTTTGGGAGTGGAGAAACATAGGTTTTATTCTCATAGATGACATTCGGAGGGTCAGACATGTTAATGTTTGTCCTGAAGGAGTTGCAGGGAGATAAGCAGTCATCTGTCTTAGGAGCTTCTCTATCTTGTGTTCATTCTATGCATTGAAGAGATCAATAGACGTTATTTACTATTTATATATTAATATGATTTAGATTTATTTCCTTGCAGTTTACTTTCAGTTTTAATGACAAATTAAAAAATTTTATTAGCCTAAAAAGCAGAAATTATAGGTATTCTGTGCATAAATTACTCAAATATTATGAATTATTTTAAATTAATTTATAAATGAATAGAAGGTATTTATACATAAATAAAGTATTACTGTTGAAAAAACTTGGCTTTCTTTAACATGGGGGCGTGTGGGGGGCAGGGGGGGGGTGGGTTAGCGCCACTGTCATTCATCAAATATAAATCAGAAATAAATAGTATAAGTCATAGATCATCCTTTGGGTACAATTAATACAGTAATTAGTGGTAGTCAATCAGTATTCAGACCATATGATTGCATGGTAACAGAGTTTAGTAATAACATGTCTGGACAAACTGGTAATTAGCCTGAGTGTCTCATGTGTGCTGTGGCGTAGCTAAGGTACGGTAAGATCACATAGGGCAGGCCAGGATTTTTGCTGCCTCCTTCCATAAAAAAACTCTGCAGTTGGCTAAAAATCTGCCCCTCCATAGAAGAAAAAAGGGCCACCAGGGGCAGACCACCCCCTCTTTCTACACCACTAGTGTGTCTTGAGCTATAACAAAGGTTAAGAAAAGGAACACCTTTTTATTATTATAAATCCAGAGGAATGTACTTTTTAGATTTACAAATCCACTCAGCCAAGGCCAAAATGGCAAACCAGCTCTTTTTGGGAGGTGGAATTTCTAAGAAAAAAACCTCAGTCATGAAAGACAGCAGTTAAATAAGCATAGACTACAAATTGTATGTCCACGTTGTGTTTTTTAAATAAATTTGCGGTAAAGCAACCTTATTGGTGGTCAGCCGAAAAATTTTCAAAAGCAGGCCAGTGCCGAGGAAAAGCTGCACCTGGGGCAAACATGGCATCAACATTCCTCTTTCATCAATAAATGATATTCTGACATATGATGTAGGTGTATAGTCTATATGCTATAGAGCCAATAGAAAACATAGGATCAAATGCTGTGATCAGGTGTCGAATGACGCTGACTGTTTCAGGGTGTATCTGTGATATGCGTTTGATGCCTCATCTCTTAACTCTCTTCTTTAAATTTAATACTGGATTAGATTCCGCTTCGGAGGGTATAGATACTGTTTCATTTGGACAATGCCACGATGAACAGTTGGAGCGTGAACTTGGGTACGTTTTGGAACATTTTTTTTTTTTATTAAACTTTATGATTCACGTAACCAAAGAAAACTATAGCCGATTAATTTTGAAAACCAAATCACTAAATTTAAAGAGTGATAATAATTTCCCCATTTAATTATAAACAAGGTCACCAAATTGAGGTCCGCCTAAATGTGGCCATTTTCTTATGTATCAGGATTATCTGAAGTGATATTTTCCCATGTAAACAGTGTAAATTAATACATATATTTTTTAAACCTTAAACTTTATGATACATAATCAAATAAAATACTAAACAATATAATGATATATTAGGCTTTCATTGTGATGTGCATTGTTCAATTTAAGACACAATTGCATATTTTTATTTGTTTTTATTTCACCCATGATCCTAACATCATATCTGATCAATTATTGACAATGTTATATAATATTAATTACAGTATATAGGCCATTCAACTACAAGTTTTAGGTCACCTAAGTTTTATTTATTTATTAATTAATAAATTAAGATTAAAAAATATTTCAAGTAAATTTTGTGACCATTGCCTTAGTACTAATATTTTGTTTGACATTTTCACGATAGGTCTCTTTGGAAAAGTTTAATCTGGACCCTTTATGACTACTTTTTTCAAGAACTCTGAAGGTCTCAAGAATTTGGAGATGGTAGTTATTTTTTACTTTGTCTGCTGAATGGTGTTTTTTAAAAGAAAATTTTATTTTACAGCTTAAATGATAATCGCATTTCTTTAGTAACTTTCATTTATTTTAAACAATATATTCCACAAATGAGAATGTGCATTGCCAAACTGGAGGAGATCAACCAACAACCCGATTTAATACTGATGATGGATGAGGATGTTTTAGATCAACCGATAGGTGAAGATGACCATACCTGCAATAAGTTTTTTGAATTTAAATTAAATAGAAAGTTGTAATTTTCTTTGTAATATTTGAATATTCTATTACATTTTGATTGTTACTATCTGTTTGTGTGACAATTTCATTTCAATAGCTTTATGAATTGAAAAATTATGTATTTAAATGTAAAAATTCCTCGGCCATGGTTACGATTTTTAACATATTTTTTCTAAAATTTCATAAATTCTTCTTATCTAGATTTTTATATATTGTAATAATTGCCTTAATTTTTAGATAGCTATTATCTGTTTGTAATGTAAATTTTATAGCAATAGCTTTATTGGTTTTAAAGTTACATCACTTTGTATAAAAATTAATTTTTTGACAATTGTTAACAACACATTGTGATTATAATATAATCATATTTTATGAAATATACGTTTTGTTTTGTTAATCATTGTTTTAAAAAGTCTTTATTTGGCCCTATAACTTTAAAAGCCAAAAAGATAATTTTAAAAAATGTCAAAAAGAGTAATAATTCAGATTTATAATTAAAAACAAAGCCTAATGAGTGTGGGGGATATATATTTATATATATATATATATATATATATATATATATATATATATATATATATCTATTAATTTTTTATTTTTTTTATTATATATATTTATAGAGAGAGAGAGAGAGAGAGAGATTAATCAAAAATAATTCATGAACTGGTGTCATTGGGAAGCTGAAAGCCAGCTCTCACCAATGATATTGATATGCTCTTTGTGTATGAGTCAGATGTATTTGAAAATTTGAGTTACGGAGTACCTAATTAATTCTATGATATCTATTAATAAAGAAAATTAATGATTTTGAGGCTGGCGCCCGCGGTGGTCGCCCCCTTTGCACAGCCCTGTTCAAAACATATCAGATTTCCAGGGTGTGCTGCTCTCTTAAATCTCAATTTTCAAAAATTCAGATTCAGTTATCAAATCTATTGCAGTCACAGTGTTGGAGTATTGGAACTCTAGTATTGCACTGCACCTTTTTAAATTTAAGTAATTTAAGCCAGTGTGTGTAACTTAAAAGTAGCAAGTAACCGCTACTACTACTACTAAACTAGCAGCTGATAAATTACAAGTCTAATAATAATAATGTTTAAATTTAATTGTCAAATAATTGGGGCGGGCTATAGTAAATTTATCATTTAATTTTATGTTTACCTCATGTAGATTGTCTCTTTAAAAAAATTATCATTCATAGAATATTCAGACAAGATTCATCATGAACTGTCTGAACTCTGAACTCTTCGGTCGTGTGTCGTGTCAACTATGTTTTGCTTTATTCTAAAGCAGAATTATTTTACAACAAAGGTGTGTCAACACATACGGCACGGCCGGTTAATCTGTGACATTGATAGTAACACTACCGTACCTGGTATTGATATCACATGGCGAGATGGGAGAAGAATGACAATGATAAGTTGATAACACGACTTTCATTACTCTCAGTACTGTTAGTCTAAGCAACAACTATGGCCATGACCTACTTATTATTTTGACACGTCTTGATTGATGTCAATGTTTGTTCACACATGCCCATCTAGCTGATTTGGCTTTATAAATTGCATTCATGATATATTAAGTTTAAGAACTTTAAAAAGTCCAGTTTCAAAATATTTTAAATCCATTTGTAGTTGAAATTATTTCTTTAGAAATCGGAACGATGTCGTGTTTAATTTATTAATAAAATTTACACTTTTGACCAATAATTATTAGGCGATTTCAAATAAATTTAAATAATATATTATAGTATAAGTATAATACTATAATATAGGGAACGCGATCGTGGTATGATTATGAAGAAAATATAAAAATGTAACGATAAACTGAATACTGTCATTTTTTTTTTAAATTTTGTATAAAGGGGGGAAAAGTGCGTTCTGGTAGCCTACATTGAAATTATTAACTCAAACAATAAATTTAATAATATTAATATTAGTCTAGGTTTAGGAGCCGTCCATAAAAAAGAACGTCATGCCTGAGGGAGAGAGGGGGTGGGGATCTAAGAAAATTTGAGGTTTGTGATGGGGGGGGGGGGTTAGGGGAGTTAAAGCTATCGTTTGACGTCACACAATTTCATAAAACATGAAATTGACACGGATGTTGAGCTTCTTTTATAATGAATGTATTCTGACAGAAGATGCCATTTTTATAAATTATACTAAATTATAGTGAAGTGTGTTTTAGATTTAATTCTAATTAGTTTTTGATTTTTTAAAATAATTTAACTCCTCCATGGCCCAAGCCCGGGTGCAAAAGGCGAAGGATTGGCGTAAGGCCTGGTACCTCACTCTTAAAAAAAAATAAAAACAAATAAAAATTCTAATGCAACGTCAACAAGAAGGGAAAAAAAAATCAGCTTTGATAAGAGAGAGCTCTTCTTCCCCAAGAAGAGTTAATGAAGCATTGCGGCTAAGGGGTCGTCCACAGTGTTTCTTTCAGAAATTCCCCCCCCCCCAGGGGCACTTCAGATTTCGGGGGGGGGGGGCACTTTATATATTTTTTTTTT